>CM062810.1:843854765-844072265 GCA_031772625.1 Pinus tabuliformis
ACCTTTATCACTGGAAATATCAACTGCAAACATTACACACCCTTTCCTGCTATTGCACTTTTCCTGCATATTTGTAACCATTCTCACGGATGTAGGATTCTTCTTACCCTGCAAGATTCTCTTCTCTCCATCATCGTCCAAGCACTCAATAACCTTATCATAGCAATCCACCTTAGTCATATGAATTTACAACCAATCCATACCCAACAACATATTGTATGATCCCAATGGAAGCACAATTAAAATCGCTAATGTATACATACCGTTCAACTTAAATGCACAAGATATTACCCAATGATGAACTATTTTCTTAGTACTTGTAGCCAACTGCACTAACCAATATTCTGCATGCACTTCTTTATTCAAGAAACACTTATCCACTAGGTCAAGACTGATATAATTATAGTTAGATCCAGGGTCAATCACAATAGAAACAAGTCGATCAAGAAGCTTACCTTCCATCTCAATCATAGATTGTTGAAGATCAATCTGCCTATTATCCAATGTTGCATAAATACGAGGAATACTTTGTCTAAGATCCCCAACTATCTATGCCTCTTGAGCACTATAGATCTGCGATCTGCCACCATGATGTTGTGGACAATCTCTCCTACGATGATCCTGTCCATAATTATAACATTATAAAGGCTTCCTTTCCTCTCGCTTTTTCTACTCCTCAAGTTGAAATCCCTGTCCTCTGTCAACTCTGTTGAATTTCTTGTACAGTGTTGCATTCTCCTTGTCATCTATATCCCGAGGTTTTCCTCTCTTCTTAGCCCACTTTCCTTTATTCTTCTCATTACCTTTCCAATCCTACTTAGACTTAGTATTGTGCTTCAATTTCTCATAATAGTGCTTCAAATTTCTGATGGATTCCTCCAGCAATCTAGGCTCATCAAACTCAATCCTGTCTTTGAATGATACTAACAACCCACTGATGAATCTCTGAATCTTTTCTTTCTCCTCCTTAAGATAAGGCACATATATTAACAACTCCAAGAATCTGCTAGTATAATCCTCATCAATCATAGATCCCATCTTCAACTCATAGAATTCCTTTTCCCTGTCATCATAGTATCTCTTAGATATATACTTCTTCCTAAAATGTCTCTTGAACTCACTCCAAGTCAACTCCTCTTCTCGAATGCCTCTGACATTATTTACATCTTCCCACAAAATGTTTGTTTTTCTGTTAAGGTTGTAAGTAGTTATCTTGACTTTCATATTTTATAAATAATCATGCAATCTAAAAAACTTATTCATCCCAAGCAACCAAGCTTCTGCATGTTGTGACTTATTCTTACATCAAATGTAGGAGCCTTTTCTTTCTTGAACTCCTCTGGAAAGTAATTCTTCTCACTCCTCCCGTACGGATGGTGACGGTGATGGTGATGTTGTCTCTCTGAACCAAAACTAGAATATAACCCATGGTCACTACCCCTCCCTTTGGGTGTATCCAAGAACCTAACATCTCTGACTGTGTCACCCTTATCAAACTTGTATCTTGATTGAGACCTGCTGCCATATGCCCCATTGGTCCTTTCCTCCTATCCATGACTGATCCTAAATGGTCATTGTCTCTGCAAATATGATAGACTCTAAAGGGTTACTGCATTAACCTTTGCTTGCTTTTCATGTGCCCTAGTAAGTCTTTCCTATGACTGAATAATCTTGTCATTATCTGCCTTACAACTTCTTATTACTTCTTTCAAACTTCTTAATGTATCTGTTATGTTAGGGGAGTACTCATCATCATGTTGTTCATTTGATCTGTAGGGAGAATCACGTGAATTGTAGTACACCATTTTGCTTGTCATCTTTGATCTTATACTCCATGCAAACATACCATGTCAGATAACCTAATATAAACATGATCAACATACCTCACTGAAATTCTGGGGAGGTTATTTCATCTGTAAAATAAATACATATTAGAACAACAAATGTATATATTATGAAATCAACATATTAATCATCTCAACATCAACATCACCAAACTCTAAATGACGACACTACTACAACAATGACTATCACAATGCATGCATAACAAACACATATACAATTAACATGCATGCATGATATCTAGTCCAAGTGTTGAATCTAGGAGCTTTGTTACCAATATGTAACCACCCCTCCCACATTTACTGAGTTTCACCAGCCTGCCAGGGTAAACATGATACAAAGAGTTACTATGACATGACCCGACCTCCTAGATTCATTTAAGGAAGTGGAGCCGACAACTAACCACATACTGACATCCTACAGGGGCTGAAAAACCAACCCGCGCGGCCAAACCCTGAGCTAGACCCCCTTTTTTCTACCCTGGGTCCACAACCGCACCCACAACAAGGTCTCCATGCAGTTGGAGGCCTCCAACCGCATGCACAACACTGCATCCATGCGGTTGTAGCCCAATTTCTCTAGTTCTGAGCATGTGGTCCTGAGATCAGTGCCACCTTTTTTGGCATGCCTCCAGACGACTACCCAAAATTTCCTGATACTTTTTAGAATCATATCTAACATGGAAACAAAGCTAAACATTTAATCTCAACTCCAAATTTGACCTAGACTGGCCATAAAATACTAGGCATTTTGTTAAACACATGGAAAACATGTAAGCTATAGGTCATGAATGCATATCTGATCACAAAAGTCTGAGATTCATCTAAGAATCACCGAGAAGGCCCTATGCCCTCTACAAATAGCTACAATAACACTTATTAGTCCATACATTCATCAACTAATCAATAGATAAACAATTCATGACTAGAGTCATATAAGATACACATCATATGAATAACATATAACCAGGAAATAACCAACATATAAACCATGGAAACTCATCCATAATATCACAAACATAATTGCTACAAATATACACGAATCCAAGTAGAGAAATATCTCTTAATAATATATGAAAATACCAACCAAGTTAGGGACTTCCACATACCACCTGACCATAGATTGGATTGAACCGAATATCTCTTTCATTCAATCACCCCCATGCCATATTCTAAGCATGAATGTGGGATCTCATGGAATAAACCAAGCAAAACCAAAACATGGATTCCTGAGGCCAAACCACCTCAATCCTCAACTAGTGATTCCACCTCACGGTCCGACATCACTAACACCAACCAGATCAGTCTCTACCCAAGTTTTCCACGACTCCAGGAACTAGTAACTCAACCCAAGTTGTTCTAGGGCTTCTAGAGCGTTTGTTCCAACCCACAACCATAAGGAATTATGAGCACCAACCAGATAACAATCAAATGGAAAAACCTACAACACCATGGCTATCTAGGAAATGGAAAGGCAAGCCTAACTCCATTGTCAATCCAGGCAATCCTCCATGCCAATGATAGAACATAACCAGCTAATCACATGCATATACCATGCATCCATAAATCAACAAGGAGATCATACATACAACCTGTTACCTGTAAAGAAATCCAATTGGAGTTGTTGATGTCGCTATCCCCTCGAACTTTCCTTCTTTCCTTTGCCTTATTTCTCCAATCCAAGTGAAACTAGAGTGATCCAAGCATGCTCCATGATTTCTCTAAGTGTGCAAGAGTGTTAGAGAATGAGAGAATCAGAAGAGAGCTCCAAGCTAAAACTGACAAAAGTTGTGAAGTGATCATTAGAAGCCTTTTTATCATTGAGGCCTCTATTTTCTTCATTTTCCATCATTTTCCCTTCAATTTCCTCTCATACAAATTTGTGACCTTTCATCTCCCTTTTCTCCTATTTTCCATTATTTTCATAAATAAAATGTCAATTATTGCCACTTTGTCTTCGCCAATGCCTTTGCCAATTTTCATAGTCATTTATTAATCACAAGTGATACCCATCATTGTGGTTTTACCCAACATTCAACTTGGAATATGTGTCCCATGACCTTGGTATTAATTTATTTTTTATTTACATAGGAAATCAACCAGGGGTTGTTACAATTTGTTATTTCAAAAACCCAATGGTGTGGAAGGCATGCCCATATAGGAACAACTGAACGGGTATTGAATTTTGGATAGATGAACATCCCTCCCAAGGCCTAAAAGTATAAGCCACCCCTAAAGATTAGAGCACTATCCTCCTTCAGTTCAAATTGAAATCCAAAGTAGCAATTTCCAATAAATATATTTTAATGCCTCTCCATGTTCAAATTCCCTATAGATGTCAACCCATATTTGCAATGATTCTAGGGAGGACCAAAGCCATATAAATTTGTTATCAAAATTGTTTCATTGTATGTCAAATATTTATTCCCCTCAAAAAATGGGTAAAGGTGACCAATAATATCTCCAATTTGTTTACAAACTTCAATTGGAAGGAAATAGTGGATGTGTCACTTTCTTATCGTTGGGATAAGGCCTTTAAAGCTCTAATCTCCTAATCAAAATAGTTTACAACAAGGTCAAAGAAGCTTATTTTTTAATCATTAACATCAATTACTCAAAATTCTAAACCTTCACTCACTCTTCTCTCTAATTACTATTATTACTCTACTCACTTTTCTCTCAAATTACTATTATTACTCTACTTATAATAATGTAATAACTATTTTATTATTTTCTAAATATTAATATGCTTAAACATAAAAATAAAAATATATAAAATATATATATATATATAATACCATTAAAATAAATTAAAAATGTAAGCATTTATAACTTATATCACTCTTCAACTAGTATTTCACTTAAATGTTCAATAAATTTTTAAGATTATATAAGTAATATCACTCCTAAACTAAAATTCCACTTAAATGCAGCATTGATTTTTAGACACGAACCTAAGTGAAACCAATTAAAACATTGAAAGAACTCATCTAGTGTTAACCTTTCGAACTTTATTCCGACAAAGAAGAACATAAAATTAAAGTATCGATTATTTGAGGGCCTCAAACTTTATTCGAACAAAGTGAGTAATGTATAATGTATAATTATATGCGTAATTTTTTATTATGTTTGGTTTAAATTTTAAGTTTTGGAAATATTATTAACATAATTTTTGGGTTTAAAATTGTATAAGCATTTATAAATCATGTTAATGTTTAGCCCAAATTTTACTTAGGTTTAATATCGATTATATGCACTAAGGGTTAGTGGGATGTGTCATTTCATAGTTTGTTGCATAACAAAGTTGTGCTTTTTTTGTATGCACCAAAGGTCAGTGGGATGTGCCATTTCACTACTGTTTTATAATTAAATTGTGTTTTACATTTTGTTTATAGCTTATTTGGGTCATTTTAGTATATTCATATATTTAATTTATTTGGTTATTATAAATCAAAAAACAAATGGAAATAAGAATAAAGTATTAAAGATAATAAAATAATAATAATAATTTGAATAAAGTGTTGATTTATTTTGTTATTATAGATAAAAAAACAAATGAGAATAAGAATAAATTATTAAAGAAAAAAGATGAGAAGCAAATAAAAATTTGAATAAAGTGTTAAAGAAGAAAGATATGAAATAAATGGGAATAAGAATAAGTGTTAAGGAAAAAAAAAAAAAAATAAGAATGTGAATATAAGTTTAAATTAATAAAATAATTTGATAAAAATTAGTAAATTTATTATTGATTTAATGTATTATATTTATTGATGATTTGTTATTTTATTATTAATATTTATTTTAATCTTATTTTTATTATTTATTATAAAGAATTTAAATAACAATTAATAATTATTTTATTAAGTAAAGTAAGAATAATTTTAATTAATAATTATTTTAATTTTATAATCAAATTCGTAAAGGGGCATAATTTAGTTATAGAAGAATAATAAGCCTTTTGGAAGGATGTAATTATTCTATTTTTGTTTCCATTTTGGTGTATGGAAGAATAATTAGAATGGTGTTTTGGTTTGGTGTATAGAAGAATAATTAGAATGGTGAAAGAAACATGAGAATTTAAAAAAAAAAAAATATGTTTTTTTTTTTTTTGTTAATTGAGGGTCTAGATTGATTCTTAAGGGAATATGTTTAGTCTTAATGTTTATTAAAGGTTGTAGTGTATCACAAAGTTTGTTAGGTTGTATTGACTTTTAATAAATTAAAAAAATTATATTCATGTCACGTGGCTCTCTGCCCACCAATTTCCTAGGGATTTGAGATTATTCTAATTCTAATAAGTTCCTCCATGATAAGTTCCTCATTATTATTTATAACATTCATTTACATATAAGAAAATTTTATTTAGAAAAATGGCTCATTACTTTTAATAAATTTAAAAAATTAGACTCGTGTTAGGTGGCTCCCCACCCACCAATTTGGATTTGAGATTATTCCAATTCTAATAAGCTCCTCATTATTATTTATAACATTCATATATATATATATAAGAAAATATATAAGGCATTTTTCTAAGTCTTCACTAAGGTGGAAATAAATTCCATTCATTTTGGTGTTAAGATCTCCCTCAACGTGTTCGAAGATCGGATTGTGTACTCCAATCTTCTGCTCATGCTAGAAGAATGTGGGCTACAAGTTGTGAATGCTACTTTTTCTTCAATTAATAAAAAAGTTTTCCATACCATATATAACAAAGTATTTTCCTATAATCATGGCAACAATTTAATTCCTTGTTTGTTTTACTAGTATCTGAACATACATATATTTGTATGTTGCCACAGGTGTGTCTAATAAACCTCTATGAGAAGTTTGGGTTGGGCATTTGATATTGGATCACGACGTTGACTTACAAGCCCTTAACTCTCGAGAGGAATATGTGTCCCCGGACAAATGAGGAGTATAAGGTCTGACCAACTTAACTCTCAAGACGAAAATGTGTCCCCACAAAAATGAGGAGTACAAGGTTTGACCAACTTATGGCACAAATCTCCATGGTCAATTATGTGTTAGCTATAAATTTAGTAATGATTATGGTTCACATGTTAATGATTTAAAGGAGTGCTCTATGGAAGATTGTTTTCCTTTTCAAATACAAATGTATGTAGGATTACTAGTAGAATTAGGTAAAATAACATGAATGAATTTGTGCTCTAAGATTAATTAGCAATCATTTAATAACAAATTTTCAAATTGCAAACTGATCTTATTAGTTTTTTCTTTAAAGATCAATATAAATATATTTTAATCACAAATCTAAGAAGTTTTTAGAGTGATATAATTTATTCTTGTGTAATTTTTTTTAAATGCAAATTTTGAAAAAACTTAAGATTATTGATAATTGATATATGTGCTAGATATGGGTCTATCAATCAACCACATTTATTAATGTGGTTTTGCTAGAAAATAATAAATTGAGAATTTGGGTTTATTTTATTATGTAGTATTAAAATGATTTATATGTATACTGTAATTGATTTAAATTGGGAGACAAGTTTAAAATAAAATTAAAAAATATAAAATAAAATAATATTTAAAAAATTGAATATATAATAATAATAATAATAATAAACAAAGTTGTCTTTAACAATAGAGGATAGTGTTTTGTTGATTTTTGATCGCGCTTGAACGTCGCTCTGCAGCTGATCCGCTGCGCCTGAGGCCGTCGCCTGGGCCCTGTGGCCGTTCCGGAGGTCTTTCTCCTGCGAGGTGCTTTGACCTGCGAGGCGTTTTCCTTGCGGTGCTCTCTGCTAACTTTCGGATCTCCAGAGTCAGCTTCTCCGAGTAGACTGGAAGGACTATGCCCGTCGGGGTTTGGGTGAGCTCGATCCGATCGAGCTAAGGCTTCTTCAATGGAGTCATCAACGCCCCCCCTCTCTGAAGCCGAGGCCTTTACCAAACTTCTGAACACTCTTCCAAAAAAGAAAACAACCAAGGCTGCGAAATTTGTGAAACGCTTGGATGATATCCCAGAGATCTTGCTTCCTCCTGAGAAACTGATTTAGGTCGCCCTTTCTTTGGTTGAGCGCGCTCTAGTGGGACAGTTCACCGGACTCTGGCCCTCCCCCAAAACCACAGAGAGCTGGGTCGCAAGGAACTGGGCGCCGCTGATAAAAGGCAAAGTCACTTCGTATTTTCTAGGGAAGGGATTCTTCCTGTTTGAATTCTCTGAAAAGGAAGATAAGGATCTGATATTCTGTAATGGACCCTATTTCATGGGCCCTCAGGGACTGTATCTCAATAAGTGGATGCCTGAACTTGATCCAGCAGTTGACGTTCCCACAGCCGTCCTTGTGTGGGTTAGATTGCCCAATCTACCAATGCATTGTTGGAACTAGGAGTCCCTTAAGCACATTGGAAACACCTTGGGTAAATTCATTGATTGAGCAAAAAGTAAAGATCAATATGATTGCGCTAGAATCTGTGTTGAAGTTGACCTAGAGGTCGGTCTACGTGAGGCAATAAAGATTAGGGTTGGAAGCTGGACGCATGTTCAAAAGCTGGATTACGAGCAGCTACCATTCAAGTGCAGGAAGTGCCAGGTCTACGGCCACTTTGCTAGAGGATGCCCAAAAAATACTGAAGCGGAGAAAGGCAAGGAGGAAGGATGGACGCAGGTTAGAAGGACCAAAAGCAAAGCCCCTAGAACTAGAAATATCAATGGTAAAGCTACCCAAACAGGCTCAGGGCTTCAAACTCCTCACATGGAAGAGCAAGGAAATAAATTTATACAGTTAAGCTCAGCATTAGAAGATACCCAAGAAATGGAGATACAAAATGAAGGATCACCCAAAAAAGAGCCCCCCCCCCGGACCAAAGCAAGCCGAAAGTAATGCAGACAAAATAGAAGAGATACCCTCAGAAGAGGCTGAGGAAGTGCAAGGCTCGGAGGACTCAGAAGAAGAAGGCGAAATAGGAGAATCGCAAACCTCGGCCAGAAGATCATTGAGAGGCCGAAAATCTGCCCGTGAAAAAAGAGAGCAGGAGACCTATAAAGACAAACTGCAAGGAAGCCAACCTACCCTTGAGAAACTCTTGGCTAAAACTCCGAAGATGACTAGAAACCAGCCCCAGAGCTCTAAAGGAGCTCTCCACTCCAAATGCAAGTGATGAAGATCATCTCCTGGAACTGTAGGGGTATGGGGAGCAAAATAAAAGAAGAAGCCGTCAAAAGTCTGATAAGATCCGAATCTCCTGACATACTCCTCATCCAGGAGACTAAAATGGAGGACAAGGCCTTCCTCCATATCGGCAAAAATATGTGGAAGAGAAGTGAAGGGCAAGCTGTCTCAGCCTGGGGTGCCTCAGGAGGCCTGGGCACCCTCTGGAATGCAAACAAATTTTCAAGGGTTAAAGAGATCACCAACACTCATTGGTTGTTCTCAAAGCTGAAACACGTTGACTCAGATGAGACCCTCTGTCTCTTTAACATGTATGCTCCAGTCAGCGCAGGAGAAAAACAGATTTGTTGGGATTCTATTAGAGGTTTGGCAGACTCAGAAGATTTAGCAAACATCATCATTACCGGGGATCTAAATCTCACATCAACTTTGGTTGAAAAACGTGGAGGAAGCATTGTAAGGGATCCAACGCGAGAATGGGTTGAGGATCTGCTCCAGGATTGGGACATGATCGACATCAAACCTTCGTCGGGCAAGTATACTTGGTCCAATAAAAGACTCGGTCCGGGTCATATTGCTGCAAGGTTAGACAGATTTCTTGTTCAAAGTACTTTTCTTTTACTTGGTTTAGAATCTAGAATGCATATTCTCCCTTGTAGTGTATCTGATCACAGGCCCATCAAACTTGATCTTTTGGCTCACATGGATCAAGGCCCCATTCCTTTTAAATTCAGCCCCCTTTGGGTCAAGGAACAATCCTTTATGCAATTAGTAAAAGATACTTGGAAGCAACCAGTCAATGGCTCTGCCTTCTTTGTCTGGGAGGAAAAGCTCAGGAGATTGAAAGCTGCATTGAAAAACTGGGTAAAAACTCTTCCCAACCCAGCAATGGAAAGGAAAAAGTTACAAGAATGTCTCGAGATCCACCAACTGAACTCGGAAAATGAAGAGATCACAAAAGAAGTTCTCGAAAAGGAGGCGGACCTACAGAAAAAACTTCTTAAAGCAAGCTCGGTTGAGGAAGAGTACTGGAGGACCAAATCTCGTAGGCTTTGGCTCAAGGCAGGAGATAGGAACTCATCCTTCTTTCATAAGCAAGCCCAAGCTTGGAAAAATTTCAATTCCATCTCCGAAATCAAGGTAGAGAACATCATCCACAGAGATATTCAAAGTATAAAAAATGCCGCCTTCCTTCATTTCAAAAATCTGTATAGTGAAAAAGAGGGTCAGGAGCATACTTCAACTTCAATAAATGAGGTTCCCACTCTGATTTCTCCCAGAAAGAACCAGTTTTTGGAAGCATAAGTCACTAACAATGAAATCAAAACCGCCCTCTTTGCTATGGAGCCTGATAAGGCCCCAGGCCCAGATGGCTTTACTGCCAGATTCTTACAGAACTGCTGGCAGATAGTGGGAAAAGATTTATGCAGAATGGTCCGGAAATCTCAAGATTGTCAAAAAATTGGGGGAAGCACCAACTTGACTTTCCTAGCCCTTATCCCAAAGGAAAAAGGCGCCAACTCAATCTCCAGATTTCGTCCTATCTCTCTTTGCAATATAGGCTACAAACTGATAACAAAAGTGATCGCAAACAGGCTGAAAACTATCCTTCCAGACATTATCCCTGAGAATCAGGGGGGTTTTATTCAGGGAAGACAGATAGTGGACAACTTTATTCTGGTCCAAGAGGTGATTCACTCAAGCTTGGCTCGGAAAGAGAAAGGAATGGTCGTCAAATTAGATCTTGAAAGCGCCTTTGGCAGGGTGAGACATAGATTTCTGTTGGATGTCCTGCACAAATTTGGGTTTGGCCTCAAATTTATCAAATGGATCAAGGCTTGTATCAGTGAGCCTTGGATTGCCCCTTTGGTGAACGGGAGGGCCATTGATTTCTTCAAAGCCTCTAGAGGGCTGAGGCAAAGGTGCCCTCTCTCCCCCTTGCTCTTTGTCCTCCAAGCTTCAGTTCTCAGCTTCCTCTTGAATAAAAAGTAGTCAGAACAAGAAATAATGGGATTGAACATCGCAAGAGGTGTCAAAAGCATAAATCATGCGCTCTTCGCGGATGACTCTCTCTTGCTGGGTGCTGCCTCCTTGGCCTTGGCTAAAAGATTTAAAGATGTGGTGGATGTCTATTGTGAAGAATCAGGAAGCAGCCTCAATAAAGGCAAATGCCATGTCTTTGTCTTCTGCTGGAATGCCTCAGCCAGATCACTCCAAGCCATTTCTAACTGTTTTGGTTTTGCAGCCTCCTCTTCCTGGTCTTCATTCAAGTATCTGGGGCTCCCTGTCTTCCAAAAAAGGGCTCTCAGCAGAGACTGGCTGCCTCTGTTGGAAAAATTCAAATCTAAAATTCAATCCTAGGGATACAACTGGCTCAATCTAGCAGGTAAGACAGTGCTAATAAAAGCGGTCTTGAACAGTCTTCCCATATATCAGGCAGCAGTTATGATGGCTCCTATTGGCATCACGAGGAAAATGGAGGATTATATAAGAAACTTTTTCTGGAAATGTGGCAAAGCTAATGAGAAGAGAATCCCCTTATTAAGCTGGGACATAATCTCATTACCCAGAATGGAAGGCGGATTGAATTTTAAGAATCTCAGCAAACAAAATATGGCTATGGGTGTGAAATTGTTATGGAGGATAATCGCCCCAAAGCCGGGTTGGCCGCAGCTAGCACTATGGAAAAAATACTACCGAGGGCAGAGAGCACGCTGCTTGGACAAACCTAAGATAATCTCTGGAACGTTGATACACAAACTGTGTGAAAGAACCTCCGCCTTAATTAATCTACATGCGCACTGGATTCCTGGAAACGGAAAGCGCATCCAAATTTGGGAGGATCACATTATGGGCAGTGACCCCCTCGCTGATGATCGCTCTCTGGTCTTATTGAAAGAGTGGATGGACAGAGCCGGTATTAAAATGCTGTGGGATTTATCACACTGAGAGAATGATGACTGGCAGAGATGGAAAAATTTAGAGGTGCTGTTGAATATTGCCAATGATTATGCTATATTCCTCTCCCATCTAAAAGGCAAAGCCCCTTTGAATAGCAGGAAAGCAGACATTCGGGGATGGGGTCCGATCCCTGGGAGTTATACTGTTTTGCAGGGCTATAGACAGCTCTCTCGGCATCCTAATGTCCCACCTGATCCGAAGCCCTAGCTGTTGGCATTATGATACATATGTTGTACTTGATGGCAACCCACTCATCTCAGACGATAAATTATAGTGCAGAAAAGTTCACGCACTTATATGCAGAGAAAAGTTTATTTCATGTAGAGAAAAGTTCACGCACTTTTATGCAGAGAAAAGTTTATTTCATGTAGAGAAAAGTTCACGCACTTTTATGCAGAGAAAATTTTATTTCATGTAGAGAAAATTTCATGCACTTTTATGCAGAGAAAAGTTTATTTCATGTAGAGAAAAGTTCACGCACTTTTATGCAGAGAAAAGTTTATTTCATGTAGAGAAAAAGTTCACGCACTTTCATGCAGAGAAAAGTTCCTTTCATGAAGAGAAAATTTCACGCACTTTCATGGTTGGCTCATGGTATTAGTCCGACAGTTTTTGATCCTATGGTTTTGGTCCATGGTATTGCATCCAAAAGTGTTGATCTCACGCACTTTCATGGTTGGCTCATGATATTAGTCCGACAGTTTTTGATCCTATGGTTTTGGTTCGTGGTATTGCATCCAAAAGTGTTGATCTCACGCACTTTCATGGTTGGTTCATGGTATTAGTCCAATAGTTTTTTGATCCTATGGTTTTGGACCGTGGTATTGTGGAAGGCCTAAGACTATAAAAGAGGAAGGAGATCATTTGGCAAAGTATCATCGAATGAATTGAATATCTAATAAGTGCTAGATCTGAAATATTTGTGATTGGGTTATGGTGCAGATCTGGATCTGAATGAAGGAGGAACCTTAGCGCATAAAGAAGGATAAGTTCTTTTGATGGGTCATAATCTTTATGCTTGAATAATAGTATCTTTGCATGATTTTGATCTGTTATATGAGGCGCATGCTTGATCAATAAATCTGACAATCTGGGTTAATTAGTGTCTGAATTTTTGAAAGAAGGAATTATCCTTTATAGATCTGCACGCAGGTTTCAGGTTGTTGAAGTAGCGTATATCTTTAAATTATGATCTAGCTGCCTCTGTTTGTTGCTGCAGTGTTTTGGGTTCAGAATTTGGTATATGGTTACTGTCACTGTGTTCTGGGTACAGCTATCAGATAAGTGTTTATTGTGATTCAGTTTTTGTTCGGTTGGTTGAAGCAGCAATTTTTTATGTTCATGGATCCAGTCTGAAAATTTATGAAACGTGGTCCCTGGAAGAAAGAGAAGGTTGTAGCCTTCAGTAGGCCAGCACCTACATACTAGTATCTTGGCTAGTACAAGAGCTAAGAGGGTTGTAGCTCTCTGCAGGTTGTAGCCTGCGTACTGGTAAAGGACTGCACCAGTACAAAATCATTGTAAAACGAGTTTCTAATTGAAAGAAGATAGAGACATATTGCAGCAGGTGGTTTTCACCCACATTGGGTTTCCACCTTATATCTGGTGTTCTTTTGTGTGACTATTTGTTTTTCTTGTTCCTGCTCATTATTTTATGATACTGACATACAAAGTAATGATCAATATTTGAAGAATTATTCAAAGTATAAATAAGGAAGATAGATTGATAAGAATTTGATAATACTGATTCACCCCCCCCTCTCAGTATTATTTCCAACAATTGGTATTAGAGCAGGTCCTTTTGAAGAAGCTTGATCGCTTGAAGGAAGATCTAATATCATGAGCAACTACGAGAGGGAAGCATCAATCAGGCCACCGATTTTTGATGGAACAAACTTCGTATATTGGAAGGTAAGAGTTACTGCCTATCTTCAATCTTTGGGTACAGAAGTATGGGACATTATAGAAACAGGGTATACTTTTCCATCAGCTACTCCTACAGATTCAGCTGAGAAGAAGAAATATGAAACAAATGCAAAGGTGGTTAATACTCTTCTAGGATGTCTATCTCAATCTAAATTCGTGAAGGTTATGCAATATAAATCCGCAAAAGAAATATGGGACAAGATTGTTTTGAGCTACGAAGGAGATGAACAGGTAAAACGTGCAAAACTTCAAACCCTCAGGATTCAGTATGAGAGTCTCAGAATGTATAATGATGAAAGTGTGGCTAACTATTTCCTTCGGGTAGATGAGATTGTTAATTGTATGAAAAACTTGGGTGAAGAAATAAAAGAGGCTGTTGTGGTTGCAAAAGTCCTAAGATCATTGTCCCCCAAGTTTGAATCTAAAGTGTCTGCAATATAAGAAAAGGAAAATCTACGAACTCTTACTATGTCTCAGCTACACGGAATTCTAACTGCTTATGAAATGAGAAAAGGAGGTCCATCAGACAGGAGAGAAGCTGCTTTTAAGGCTTCAGGCAAAGGAGACTACTATGAATCAAGTCACGTGCCAGAAGAAGAAGAAGAATCAAATTTTGTCAGAAATCTTCAACGGGGTACTGGAAGGTTCAGAGGTAAGCTACCTTTTAAATGTTTTGTTTGTGGAAGAGTAGGTAATTATGCTACCAAATGTCCTCATAAGGATAAGATTGACAAAGGAAAGGAACAAGATTGACAAAGGAAAGGAACCTGCCAGATGGAACAAGAAACAAAATGCAAATAAGAAAAGCTACTACACTCATGAAGACAGTGATGGTCTATCAAATAGTGATGAAGATGAACGAGGTAATGACTATAAACTTTTAATGGCATTTGAAGATGATGATTACATGGATGCTATAGATGTGGATAGTTTTTATGAAGAGATTTCTAGACTTAAGACATGTATAGAAGAAAAGAATATGATCATTGATACTCTACAATTTCAAATTGATGAAAAAGAAAAATATCTTGAAAAGTTAGAAGGTGAAATTGTTGGCCTTAGAAAAGAAATTGAGAAAACAAAGGCTATTAATCTTAAGTTTGTCAAAGGATCTGAAACTCTGGATGAGATCATCAATGTACAGCGTTCTCCGCTAAACAAGACAGGTCTAGGGTATAATGGAGAAACATCTCAAGCATCCACCTCAAAGAGTTATCTTGATGCAGCAAGAAGGAATGAGAAAAAGCACAATGGAGATCACCAGGTAAAGCAGGGACGAATTACATCAAGAACGAACAAAGACTATCAGGTAAACCAGGGGCAATCTGTCTTAAGGATGAAAAAAAGCTACAACCAGCCACAGGTAAAATCTTCTCAATTTGCTTCAAGAATGGATGACAATAGAAATTACAATCATTTGGCCGGTAGATTTGATAATCGCAGAAGTTTCTTCAATGGGCAATGTTTCTCTTGCCATAACTTTGGTCACAAAGCAGCTCAATGTGTTGCATATAAAACAATCATGACTAGAGAAGCTCAAAAACAAAGAAGTATGATCGGGATTACAAAAAGGACCTATAACAACTTTTCGACTCTTGAAAATGAAGTTGAATGTTCTATTTGCAATAACTTTGGTCATGAAGATTCTGAATGCAGGAGCAGGTTTCAGCAGACAAAGGAACAAGCCTCAAGCACCAGAACATGGAGAATAAAGGAACCACAAACAGAAAGATGTGGGATAGCATTTTATGCAGAAGGACAAGAAAATCTATGGTACATTGACAGTGGATGTTCGAAACATATGACAGGTGATAAAGAAAAACTTGAATCATATTCTGCTTTAGAAAAGGGAAAGAAAGTCTCTTTTGGAAATGATACTCCTGCAGCTATAAAAGGAAAAGGCACTGCTCAGTTAAAAGAAAAGGTCAAAGTTGGAAATGTTTTGTATGTTGATGGATTGAAGCATAATCTTCTAAGTGTCAGCCAGATGTGTGATCAAGGAACCGAGGTGATATTTAGATCAAACGGATGTCGTGTTTGTGATCTTGATACAGGTGAAACAGTGATCAAAGGTAGAAGAACTCCAAATAATCTATACATATTTGAATAAGGACAACAACAATGCTATTTGAGCAAGGATGATGAACACTGGTTATGGCACCGGAGGTTGGGGCATCTAAGTTTTTCACAAATAAGGAAAACATGCAAATATCAGGCAGTTCGTGGTCTTCCAGATATCAAAATTCCAGACAACACCATATGCAAATCATGTCAGTTTGGAAAGCAAACCAGAACTAACTTTCCAGAGAAGGAAGGATCAGCTAGCATGCCTCTTGAGCTAGTCCATACAGATGTATGTGGTCCATTTAGGAAAAGGACACCTCGAGGAGAAGAATACTTGATATTATTCATTGACGATTTCTCCAGGTTTGTTTGGTTAGGACTTATGAAGCACAAAGACGAAGCATTCGAGAAATTCAAATCCTTCAAAGCCTTGGTTGAAAATGAATCAGGTTACAAAATTAAGTGCCTCAGGTCTAACAGAGGTGGGGAGTTTACCTCAAATGAATTTTTCGATTTCTGTGAAGAACATGGGATAAGAAGAGAATTCTCTACAGCTAGAACTCCTCAGCAAAATGGAGTGGTGGAAAGGATGAACAGAACAGTCCAACAAATGGCTCGTGCTATGCTGGATGAGTCTGGAACTCCTGCAACTTTCTGGGGTGAAGCCGCATATGCTGCGGTTGTTATTCTCAACAAAACAAATGTCCGAGTGAACAGCACTCAAACTCCTCATGAGCTCTGGTATGGTGAGACTCCTTCGGTAAAGCACTTCAAAATCTTTGGGAGAAAATGCTATATTAAGAATACTGATGAGCAACTTGGCAAACTTGAACGTAGAGCAGATGAAGGCATTCTTCTTGGTTATTCTCCACACAGCAAAGCATATAAGTGCTACAATAAAAGACTTGGAAGAATTGTTGACAGCATTGATGTAGTGGTTGATGAAAAGGGATACATTCCTAGGCAAGTAAATCATGAAAATATCGAAGAAGATGAAGACTACCCTCAAAGACAGAATGATGAAGAAGAAGAACCTCAAGAAGCACCAGAGGAACAGATAAGGATAGAAGAGAAGACTCCATCCCGGTACGTTCAGAAGAATCATCCAGAATCTCAGATTTTGGGGCAGAAAGAAGCAGGTGTACAAACAAGAAGAACAATTGCAGAAGCTTCAAGCTATTTGGCATTACTCTCCTCCACTGAACCACAAAATGTAAAAGAGGCATGCAAAGATGAATGTTGGGTCAAAGCAATGGATGAAGAACTTGAGCAGATCGAAAAGAACAACACTTGGGATTTGGTTCCTAGACCAAAGGATAAGAATGTTATAGGGACAAAATGGGTCTTCAAAAATAAGTTGAATGAAAATGGGAAAGTAATTAGAAACAAGGCAAGACTTGTTTGTAAAGGGTATGCGCAGCAAGAAGGAATAGATTTTGAGGAAAATTTTGCTCCTGTTGCAAGACTTGAGGCCATCCGAATGTTCCTTGCTCTCTCAAGCTTTCAAAAGTTCAAAGTATTTCAAATGGACGTGAAATCAGCCTTTCTGAATGGAGACTTAGAAGAAGAAGTATACATTTAACAGCCAGATGGTTTCATTCTTGGAAATGATCCAAATCTTGTATGCAGACTGAAAAAGGCTCTCTATGGTCTTAAACAAGCTCCAAGGGCTTGGTACTATCGTTTGGACAAATATCTTCATCAACAAGGTTTTTCAAAAGGATCAGCAGATAGAAATCTTTATATAAAAATTGAAAATGACAAATTGCTAATACTTGTTGTGTATGTAGATGACATTATCTTTGGCAGCAATGAAGAATCTATGAGTCAAAGCTTTGCCTTGGTGATGCAGAAAGAATTCGAAATGTCCTTGCTTGGAGAATTGACATATTTTCTTGGCTTGCAAATCCAACAAAAGGAAGAAGGGATCTTCTTGTCTCAAACCAAGTATCTCAAGCAGATTTTGAAGAAATATGGCATGGAAGATGCAAAACTAGTATGTACACCCATGGTCACAGGATGTAGCCTCAGTGCAAATGATGAATCAGCAGCAGTACATCAACCAACCTACAGATCTATGATTGGAAGTCTACTTTATTTGACAGGTACCCGACCAGACATCATGCATGCAGTGGGAATAGTTGGAAGATTTCAGGCAAATCCAAAGGAAACTCATCTTCAGGCAGTAAAGAGAATCTTCAAATATCTTCAAGGGACTCAAAATTATGGCTTATGGTATCCTAGAGATACAGATCTCACACTTCATGCTTATACTGATGCAGATTGGGCCGGAAGCGTGGATGACAGGAAGAGCACAAGTGGTGGTGCATTCTTTATGGGTTCCAGATTAGTATCTTGGTTCAGCAAGAAACAGAGTTCGATTGCCTTGTCTACAGCTGAAGCAGAATATGTTGCTGCTGCATCTTGCTACACTCAACTCCTTTGGATGATGCAGACCTTGCAGGATTTTCAAATCACTTATACACCACCCATCTCCATCTTATGTGATAATACAAGTGCAATCAGCATTTCAAAGAACGCAGTCATGCATTCAAAAACCAAGCACATACCAATCAAGTATCACTTTCTCCGGGAACAAGTGCTTGAACAAAAGGTCAAGTTGGAGTATGTTCCTTCTAAGGAACAGGTTGCTGATATACTCACCAAACCATTGCCTAGGGAGACCTTTGAATACCTCAGGCAAAAGCTGGGGGTTGTTGATGCATCATCTTGTTGTTGAATCTCTTCTGATTGTTGATTGTACGCAAGGTTCATCTGAAGTATATGCATACATGTGCTGGGTTGCGGATTGGTCAAAGATCGAATGGCACAGGTTCAGGGGAAGCATATCATGCATTGTTGGCATTATGGAGGAAGTACAGAAGGAGATCATGGATGCTGGTCTGAATATTGCTGCAATGGTATCAGAGGATGCTGGTCTGAATATTGCTGCAATACGTCTCTATCTCTTTCATGGTCATTTATGGTGTTTGATGGATTATGGTTCTTCTTTGCAGATCTGGTTTATAGTCAGGGGGAGCATGTTCTTAGGGGGATCATAACCCTTTGCCCTTGATGTCAAAGGGGGAGAGTGATTGGTTGTTGTTGCCATCAAGTCCAAAGGGGGAGATTGTTGGCATTATGATACATATGTTGTACTTGATGGCAACCCACTCATCTCAGATGATAAATTATAGTGCAGAAAAGTTCACGCACTTATATGCAGAGAAAAGTTTATTTCATGTAGAGAAAAGTTCACGCACTTTTATGCAGAGAAAAGTTTATTTCATGTAGAGAAACGTTCACGCACTTTTATGCAGAGAAAAGTTTATTTCATGTAGAGAAAAGTTCACGCACTTTTATGCAGAGAAAAGTTTATTTCATGTAGAGAAAAGTTCACGCACTTTTATGCAGAGAAAAGTTTATTTCATGTAGAGAAAAAGTTCACGCACTTTCATGCAGAGAAAAGTTCCTTTCATGAAGAGAAAATTTCACGCACTTTCATGGTTGGCTCATGGTATTAGTCCGACAGTTTTTGATCCTATGGTTTTGGTCCGTGGTATTGCATCCAAAAGTGTTGATCTCACGCACTTTCATGGTTGGCTCATGGTATTAGTCCGACAGTTTTTTATCCTATGGTTTTGGTTCGTGGTATTGCATCCAAAAGTGTTGATCTCACGCACTTTCATGGTTGGTTCATGGTATTAGTCCAACAGTTTTTTGATCCTATGGTTTTGGACCGTGGTATTGTGGAAGGCCTAAGTCTATAAAAGAGGAAGGAGATCATTTGGCAAAGTATCATCGAATGAATTGAATATCTAATAAGTGCTAGATCTGAAATATTTGTGATTGGGTTATGGTGCAGATCTGGATCTGAATGAAGGAGGAACCTTAGCGCATAAAGAAGGATAAGTTCTTTTGATGGGTCATAATATTTATGCTTGAATAATAGTATCTTTGCATGATTTTGATCTGTTATATGAGGCGCATGCTTGATCAATAAATCTGACAATCTGGGTTAATTAGTGTCTGAATTTTTGAAAGAAGAAATTATCCTTTATAGATCTGCACGCAAGTTTCAGGTTGTTGAAGTAGCGTATATCTTTAAATTATGATCTAGCTGCCTCTGTTTGTTGCTGCAGTGTTCTGGGTTCAGAATTTGGTATATGGTTACTGTCACTGTGTTCTGGGTACAGCTATCAGAGAAGTGTTTATTGTGATTCAGTTTTTGTTCGGTTGGTTGAAGCAGCAATTTTTTATGTTCATGGATCCAGTCTGAAAATTTATGAAACGTGGTCCCTGGAAGAAAGAGAAGGTTGTAGCCTTCAGTAGGCCAGCACCTACGTACTAGTATCTTGGCTAGTACAAGAGCTAAGAGGGTTGTAGCTCTCTGCAGGTTGTAGCCTGCGTACTGGTAAAGGACTGCACCAGTACAAAATCATTGTAAAACGAGTTTCTAATTGAAAGAAGATAGAGACATATTGCAGCAGGTGGTTTTCACCCACATTGGGTTTCCACCTTATATCTGGTGTTCTTTTGTGTGACTATTTGCTTTTCTTGTTCCTACTCATTATTTTATGATACTGACATACAAAGTAATGATCAATATTTGAAGAATTATTCAAAGTATAAATAAGGAAGATAGATTGATAAGAATTTGATAATACTGATTCACCCCCCCCTCTCAGTATTATTTCCAACACTAGCAGGGGTTCTGGTTACAGACAATGCTCCCTAAGATCGACTCCTTTTGTTGGCTTCTTTGCCACCACAGAATCTTGACAGAGGATAGGCTCCGGAAAAGAGGCTTTATAGGACCCTCTCGATGCTCGTTGTGTGGGGATCATGAAGGAAATGCCTCCCATATGATGCTCTACTGTAAATTTGCTGCAGACCTTTGGAAGGAGGATTTAAGCCCATGGAGCATTGACTTCGCTCCCCCTAATCACTGCTCAGAATTGTTCTCAAATTGGCAGCGTATGTACCCTGGTGGCACTGCTCAGAATCCCCATATCAAAGAAGCCTGGCTCGCCCTTCCCAAATTAATCTGCTGGCACATATGGCTGGAAAGAAACCAAAGGATATTTAGGGACAAGAAGAGTGATCCCAAGATAACCTGGGTAAAAATTAAAAGCGTTAAAAGCCATCTAAAAGACTGTTTGGGTAACCAGCTAGATAGGACAGATCTCAGTGAACAAGAAATTGTATGGGGCGCCTCTCTTGATCTCCAATTCACTGATAGAGTTAGGATCCCCCCTCCGCTAAAACATTGGCAAATCCATCTTGAGGATACAAAATTTGCTGAGTTTTGCATCAAGAAGGCAAAAAAGTTCTCTGTTTTGACGGTGCAACAAAAGACAATCCAGGTATTTCCGGAGCAGGTGGTGTTATTAAAAGCGCAGAGGGTAGAATTGAAACTAGATACGCTTGGGAGTGGGCTTTAACACCAGCATTCAAGCTGAAGCACTAGCTCTTCTCCAGGGGCTCAAGATGCTCAAGTTCCTGGGTATCAAAGATGCAGTTGTATTTGGGGATTCCCAGACTATTATAAAGGTCATTGTGGACAATTCCTCTCCTTCGGATTTAAGACTATCAAGATTGCTAAGCAGAATTAATTCCTTGACAAACTCCTTTCAGAGTCTGGAATTCCTTCACGTAAAGAGAGACAACAACAAAGAAGCCGATGCCAAAGCCAATAAAGCAGTTCTTCTCCCTCTCGGAGTTCTTCTAAGAGACGGAGACGAAGGCTGGGATCCCATCCCTTAAATTGTCTGATAAAAATGTTTTACTGTCTAATATTGGAGCAGTTTGTTTATATCTGCAAATTAGGAAAGATAGAGAAAGTCGCAAGTACTCCTTGGTGGCATAAGTTGTTCAAACCTTGTACTCCTCATTTGTGTGGTGACACATATTAAATGCATAGATAATATATAATATGTGTCGCCACACAGATTATAATGATAATATATAATATGTGTCGCCACACATATTATAATATTTTTTTTATATAGGTTTAAAACCAACAATACGTAGATTTACAACCAATTATAGAGGTTGAATCTTACCATTTATAGGTTTTCTTTTGAGAGTTTCACTTCCATACAAATCCTTCCAATACGTGAAATCCATTGTTGGGAGATGATCTTTCCATTTGTTGACCAAACTTGTTTCTCAAGTATACTATTAATTTTTCATCCCAAAAAATCAACTAATATTGTGGAAGGCAAACCCATATAGAAACAACTAAAAAGATATTGAATTTTGGATTGAGGAACATCCCTCAAGTACAAGTCACCCCTAAAGATTATATCAGTATCCTCCTTCACTTCAGACTGAAAAACCAAAGTAGCCTCTTCCAAAAAGATATGTATTTTAATGCATCCACATGTTCAAATTCCCTAGCAGATGTCAAACCATATATTTGCAATGACTTAAGGAGAACCATAGGCATACAAATTTGTTATCAAAATAGTTTTGTGGTATGCCAAATATTTTATTTCCATAAGAGAGTGGGTGAAGCAATAGGATCTCC
This sequence comes from Pinus tabuliformis, assembly GCA_031772625.1. Taxonomy (NCBI): domain Eukaryota; kingdom Viridiplantae; phylum Streptophyta; class Pinopsida; order Pinales; family Pinaceae; genus Pinus; species Pinus tabuliformis. The sequence continues at coordinate 843,877,226 of CM062810.1, forward strand.
TTCAATTTGTTTACAAACTTCAATCGGAAGGAGATGGTTGGTGTGTCACTTGTTTGTAGTTGTGATGAGGGTTTTGAATGTCTTAATATCTTAATGGAAAGAATTCACTACAAGGTCGAGGAAGTTTTTTTCCAATTATCAACATTGATTGTTCAAAATTATATATATATATATATATATATATATATATATATATATATATATATATATATATATATATATATATACATACATACATACATACATACATACATACATATACTTGGAATGAAAGCATGAAAATTTTAGGAGTACTTCCACACATTTTATGGATGGTAAAGTGGCTAAATTATTGACCCTAATTAACAACATTATTCTTTTACTTATAATGATACTGATGTAATAATCATTTCATTATCTTTTAAGTATTATTATTTTTGAAAATTAAAATTTGAGAGTTTTTAAAATATTATTAAGATACATTTGAAATCATAAAGACATTTATAATTCACATCACTCTTACTTTATTTCACTTAAAAATTAAATAAATTTAAAATTATATAAATAATATCACACTTAAACTAAAGTTTCATTAAATATATATCACTCTTAAACTAGAATTTCACTTAAATGTTCAATAACTTATATATTAAAATTTCACTTAAATATAATTTTGATTTTACACACAAAACTAAATGAAATGAAGTGAAACATTGAAATAAAATGAGAATTCTTTGTGATTCAAGGACTCGGATGGTGTGTTATGTACCTAGGGGGGATAATATGGGGTACCAAACCCAGAATATTATAGATCTGATACCACTTGTTGTAGATCTAACCCAGAATATTATAGATCTGATATGAAAATACAAGACAATGAAAATAAACCCAAAGATAATATGAAATGATACTTTATTGGTCAAACCCTTATGGTAGGGCAACACCATACATTCACTCCTTAAGGAAGGAGAACACTCCACAAGCCATATGCCTGTTCATACAATAATACTTCTCTTCATCTTCATCGTGGAGTCTCTAGCCTTTATATAGGCCTCATACATACAATACCATGTACCATTACCATGGTTTCCTTATACCATCAACTAATACCATGGGCCCCTTACATTATTATTAACTACTTGTGGTCCCTTACATGACATGGGTTAACCACCTTATTTATTACTATGGCCCATCCCATTATTACATTATTACCTTGGGTACCACCCTTGGTACCCCATATTATCCCCCCTAGGTACATAACATGGTGATCACTACATCCATAAAATATTTGTACCACTATATCCATAAAATATTTGTACCAAATAAATCTACCCAAAATTATTCACTGTCGGCTTAATCACAAAACCTAACCCAAAAATCTTGAGAGAATTAAACTTGTAACCTCTAAATAATAAAAATGCTTTAACCACAAAATCTTGACCAATTAAACTAACCCTCACAACTATTAACTATTTCAAATTTTATTTAATAACAAACAAATATAAACATAAAATATCAGTTCTTTGACTGCTTATACTTTATTCGAACAAAGTGAGCACTTTATTCAAACCAAACAAAGTGAGCACTTTATTTTGGACTCCATCCTTTATTTGAACAATCAAATGGATAATTAATTCTTTTTATTAGGTTTATTTGTTCAAATGGATACTTAATTCTTTTTATTAGGTTTATAATTTTTTTTGTTTAAATATTATTAGTGAAATTTATTTTTGTTTAAAAATATATATAAATCATGTTAATGTCCAGGCCAAATGTTACTTAGGTTCAATATCAATTATATGCACCAAGGGTTTAGTGGGATGCGTTATTTCACTAATTTGTTTTATAACAAAATTGTGTTTTATATTATAGCGTGTACAATTTTGTTTTGTTTTTTTTTTTTTTTATACACTAAGGTTTAGTGAGATCTCTCACTTTTACCAATTTGTTTAGTAATTAAGTTATATATATATATATAAAAGTCTGTTTTGTAACCAAGTTATATATATATTATTATTATTGTAATGGTAGTAAATATATATATATATATATATGTTTGTTTTGTAATCAAGTTATATATATATATATATATTATTATTATTATTGTAATGGTAGTATAGTTACATATTTGGTTTAGAGGTATGGGTTCATTTAGTTTGATGATTATATGGTTTGTATACTTTAATTTAATATGATTATGTGTTTTTTTACTAGTTATTTTTATAATTAGGTTGTAAATCATGTTGATATCCAAGCCAAATGTTACTTAGGTTCAATATCAATTATATGCACCAAGGGTTTAGTGGGATGCGTTATTTCACTAATTTGTTTCAGTTGTTTCATAACAAAATTGTGTTTTGCATTATAGCGGGTAGAGTTTTGTTTGTTTGTTTTTTTTTACACAAAGGTTTAGTGAGATCTCTCATTTTTACCAGTTTGTTTCGTAATTAAGTTTTATATATATATATCAGTTTGTTTTGTAATCAAGTTATATATATATTATTATTATTGTAATGGTAGTATAATTATATATTTAGTTTAGAGGTATGGGTTTATTTAGTTTGATGATTATATGGTTTGTATACTTTAATTTAATATGATTATGTAGTTTTTATTTTTTATTTTGTTAAGTTTATTTTTACATGATTATTTAATTAACAATTTTTTAGTAATTTATAGTTTGATTATGTGTTTTTTTACTAGTTATTTTTATAATTAAGTTGTATTATTGGTCATTTTATTATAGTTGTGGTTTTGTGTTTTTAAGCATGAGCCTACTCAATTTGATAAATATAGAGGTTTTTACACTAATTTTGAAATTAGCTCTTCATATGGCAATTCAATTAATAATTTTTAGCAGTAGTCTATGGCCTAGTTTTTTTGTCCTTCACTAATTAGTTTCATAATTAAATTGCGGGTCACATTATGTTATAGAACTCCTACTAAGTTCTTATACATAACTTTGATTCATCATATTTACATTAATTATAGTTACGTTAACTTACTATTATTTCATTCTAGCTCTCTTTTTTTCTTATATATACAACAAGCAAATTCATTTGAATAATCATCTTACTTTGCATATTTGATGTATTGTAAACATGGCTTTCCCCAAAGAGGTTTCTTTTAAGTTAGTTTTTCACTTGATTTAGTCATGGCATTCTTGAATTTGGTCATTTTTGTGATTGTTTAGTTATCCATAACATTTAGTATCTAAGTAGACAATTCTTGGTTTAGCTACTTCACATGAGTCATTTTACCATTTTTGCTCCAACTATTTTTTGATAATTATAATTGGAGTAAACTTTCAAGTTCAATAGGGAACATATCAAATTACATTGGATAAAAAAATTATAGTTTAGTTTACTATATTTTCAAAGTTATAAGCTATGTAAGTTAGGTTTTTTCATCTGGGCCTCAAACTAGGATTAAATAAGTGGTTTTGGTAGAACGATTATATCTTAGGTTTATAAGCTCAAAATTGAGTGTTAGTGATAGCATTGGATAGAAGAAAAATTCAGGTCTTTCAAGTCCAAATTTCATATGTGTTAGGAAAAACTTATGAATTTGTGGTATATACAATTTTTCTCTTTGAAAATAGGGGGAAACAAGTTCTTGTGATTTCATCCTAACTTTAATCTTAGAATATCCAAATTGCATGTGATCAATGCAATCCTTGACAATAAATATTATGTTACATCTTCTAAACATTTTATCAAAATAGGAATAGATTTGGTGAGGTTATACTAGGTTCAATGTCAACTAGTAGAGTAGACCTTGCAAAATCTTAAGCACATCGTGTCTAGACTTAATAAGCCAAGTGTGACACCTGTAAAGGATTTTGAAGGCTCATCCTTAATACAGAATAAGAGTCAAGAAGTTGGATATAAGGTGTCCAATTTGAAAGAGCCAATAAAGAGCATAGAATGTATAATGGCAAGAAAGTTTGACATCCTAAATATGGTAACCAAAATAAAACAATTAAAAAGACACCTATGCCCATAAAAGTGAGATTGAGTGTATTGTTTAAGAAAATGCTAGAGGTTAGCATCATTTGACCTAGCCAACATGATTTCTCTTCACTGATGATGATGGTTTAAAAAAAAATTCTTCATGAAATCTATATCCAAATTATAGAAAACTCAACCATATAACAATTAAAATAACTTTTTATTCCTATAATTGATGAATTTTAAGTTGAATCATGGGGAGTTGTTTACTTTAATAATTTGGATCTCCAATATTCAAGATATTGTCTTAGTAGAATGAGAGAAGAAGACATCCTAAAAAATACTTTTAAAACTCATGAATGTCATTATGAGTTTTTATCAATGCCTTCTGGGCTTACTAATGCACCTTCCACATTTCAAATCTTGATGGATGTTATTTTGAAACCCTTAGTCCTAAAAAATATTGTCTCTTTTTTTATGATATTATAATTTACAATGAATGTTAGGAAGAGAATGTGCAACATGTTGGTATGGCCTTAAAAAAATTGGAGGAAAAACAACTATATGAAAACACTTCGAAACATGCCTTTAGCATTCAAAAATTGGGATATTGGGGTCATATTGTATCTCATGAGGGTGTCAAGGTCCTTTAGTGCCTAAAATAATTGTCCCCTAGAAGAACATTAAAGATAGCAGGATAAGAAACTGACTAACAATTTGGATGGAAGGTGATCTAATGTCCAATCAAATAAAGCATCAAAGACATTGTAAATATGCATGAATGAACCATAGGAAACAATGGGGCAAGGGAAGGTCCAATAACTCTTAAAGAAGGTGACCCAACGGTTTATCAAGAAAATCCATGATAGACATTGGAAATAGACCTCGAAGAGCCATAAAAGACCACAAGAAAAGAAAGGTCCAATAACCTTGGTGGAAGGTGATTTGATGGTCAAAGTGAAATAAATTTCAAACAATATATAAAATAAAACCTTAAAATAGACATTGCATGAAAAATATTACTTGATGAAAGAGGCCGATTAAAGACAAAATCAAAATAGACAACAAAGAGGTTTTATCTCATCTTTGAGTTATTATTTGCTTGATTTCTTATGTATCATATTTACTACTAGTTATCTTTTTTCATGCTACACTTGAATTATATAAAACGAATAAGATAGAGAAAAAAATGTTATTAGAATTATGTAGTTGTTCCAATAGCTAGTTTTAATCATATTGTGGATTAGTTATTCTATTTTTTCAAACTCATATTGGTTAATACAGTTATTATTAAACATGTAATCAACCAAATAAGGAAACACACACACACACCTTTGGGTATTATAGATTCAGTTTAACCACCTTGGGGAATTGTATTAAAATAGTGGGATGATCACTTGATATTCTGTAGAATTGGTGGTTATTAATTACTAGATTCCATAATGACATGTACTTTTGTTTATCATGGACTAAGGTCACTTCCTAACTAGCACCATATTTGGTTCAATTACCTTTTACATCCTATCTAGGGTAAGGCACAGTTGATATGTTATATCTTTTTTTGTGATCATATATCCATGAATATAGAATAAAATGGATTACCAAGCCTAATAAAATATTATAATCTTTAGGATCTAAGTCAACTAAAATTTACAGTGTTGTGAAAAGATATCCTTGCTCCATTTAGTAATGTGTTACCACCCTGGTATATTTATAATGGGATTTCCCCTGTAACTTACTCATAGTTCACATGATTAGTGTCTAGTGTTACAATTCTCTTGGTTGTGATAGGATTTCAAATTGGGAAGGGAATGCTCCCTAAATGTTGGTTATCAATATAGTCATAGTCCCCATTTTACCATAAATTGAGCTTATTATCCACATAACAAAATATATTTTTTCATATGAATTACAAAAATAAAATTAATGCGTTAAGTGAAATTCATTTAAGTAGAAAACAAACACATCCAAATCATTGATAGAAAAAATTGTGGTGGGAAAACCTCAAGATGAGGGAAAAACTCACTCTCAATGATAATATAACTTATCTCAATTTAGTCAATTGTATTTCAATATAAACCCTTATAAGTTCTTCCAATTTTAATAGTATAGAAAAATATCATCTTCCTTCTCATATAGTCATATAACATAAAAAACTATAAAAAACTAACGTACACACACACACACATTCCATTGACTTTCTTAGGTTAATCCAACATCTTAGAAAGATCCCTTTGATATTCCCTTGTTCATAAAAAGTGTACATTTGATCTCAGTGAGGGGTTTTTATCCTTGGCACCATAGATTTATGATAATAAGACAACAAAGAGATAAATGGGATGCCAATGATGGTTCTAAGAACCCAAAAGGTAGAAGTGGGACATAGGGAAGTCTAATAACAAAAGAATTACTAGGACCTTTGATCATAGTTTGGGTCCTCTAACGATCACATAGCTAGTTAATATATAAAATTTTGTTGGACTTGGCTAATAAAAATGTCATGAACATCCTAGATAAAGACACAAACATAAGGACACAAAGAACAACCAACAAAGAAAAAATTGGCATAAGTAATATGGCACATTTGAAGAGGAAGTACAAATCCAAACTTTGAACTCATACCCATGCACTCTAGAATAAAAGAAGAAGAAAGTGGAGGAACTCAAGAAGATAGGGAAATGAAAAGGTTGAAAAAGAGCACAAAGTCATACAGGAAATTATCAAGGAACATCAGGTCAAAGAAGAGGTTGATAAAGAGTGCAAAGCCAAGTAACATGTTGAAAATGAGTGAGAAGCTAAAGAAGACACAAAAATAGAAGGGAGAAGAAGATCCTAACAAGGGACAAAAATCTAAAGTAGACAAAAAAAGGAGCACAAACCCAAAGAGGAATCTAATAAGGAGCATAAATCCATAGAGGAGGCGAAGTATAAGTAGCAAGGGAAGTAATAATATGACAAAAATAAAAGGAGAAGGAATTAGAGAAATTTTGAGGTCAAAATGAGCCCTAAAACAAAAAATGTGTTATCGAGGTCAACTTTAAAAAAATCTATACTAGCAATTACACCGAAAGGTGCAAAGGAACATCAATTGGAGGAGTGGGGTATTGTGAAAGGAAATAATCAAGCGAAATAGATGGACAATGAAATACAATCAAAATTTTAGTTTCTATATATCTTCTAAAGAATGTAGTAGGAGGTTAAATTTAAGAAAAAAGTTACAGTAACATAAATGTCCCAGAGCCATGGAAATCCTTGCAAACATAAGGTACATAGCAAAGGAGTTCAATTTCTTTACAGTTTAAAAAAAAACATGGAATAAATTCTAAACATGGAAACTATGAGGTATCTATCAACTAAAGATATCACTGGCACTTGGGAGAAACAACTTTTATCAGTAAGTTGTTGTGAAGATGAGCAAAAAATGGATTACAGATAGAATAGTTGTACCATGAATGTTGTGAAAATACTTGTCAAAAGTTATGTGATCAAGACAACTAAGTCTGGCACACCTTTTAAGAAATCAAGGAAACAATGGAGGTGCATGTATGTAAATCAATGATGACCTTAAGCTTTAATGTTCTTGTAAACCACTTCATCACAAAAAAAGTGATCCCTCTTCGGTATATATCGGTACCTGGAACTCATTATGTACTTATTGGCATAATTGGAGCTGGAATAGACAATGCAACAATCACCTTTGGAGTTTTGTTTAGATTGCTAGAAGCCCCATTATTTTGGTTTGTCTGTGAATCTCCAACATTTTGGGTGTGTGTTATATTTTTTCCATGACTACCCGGTGTGTGGGGTGGTCACAGGTGGGGCATAGTCCCCCTACACGGGGTCCGGGGCAACGCCTCGAGAATTTTTTTTTTTGTTGACCCTATATTAGGTGGGTGGACCTACCTATGGTTTTGTGCATGGATTTCACACATGGTTTTGAGCATGATGGTTTTCTCTCCATGGTATTTTTTAGATCTGGTCAAGGGAACTACGGTTATGTTCTAATCCAAGGTTAATGGATTGAGGTTTATGGATGCTTCGGCATGCATACATATGTATTGTAACATTGAAAGGAATGTAATGAAAAATCAATTTGGTAGTCTTGGTTTTGGGATCCAAGGGAAAATATTTGTGTATATTTGTTTTATGTTTTATGCTCTCGCCATTGTTTATTTTCTATTTTTTAGAATTTGTATGCAGGTAATTTCTATATGGGGTTAAAACCTACACAACACTTGACATTGCTGGAGTAGGTTGGCTAGTCTGAAAATTTGCCTGTGAGTTTTGGGAATGTCCTTGTGGATTTGTTGGAGATGGTGCATTTGATAGTCTTGGGCCAATAGTTGTGCCTTAACTAGCATGACCATTGGTTGCCACTGATATTGAAATTGTTGGGCTTTGAGATGGGGGAGTGGTTGTCTTTCCAGACCATAAATTTCCATTTCCAGGAAAAAACATAACTACTTGAACTTTGCATCAAAAGTTTCATTCACTTAATGCTTTAGGAAATTAATTGCATCAATTATATAAATGCAAATGCTCTCATACTAAAGAGAGCCTACACATTACAGAATGAGTATAATAACAATAGCAATACCCACATGTTACCTAATTTGGTACCTTAACACTGTTCAGAGTGTCACGTGATAAAAAATGGTTTGATGGAGGAAGATGAAAATGGATGAATCTTATTGGTTGGGATGAATAGTTTCTAACCAGGCCAACCCCGTAAAGAGACACCTTCGATGTAACTAGTGAAAAGTGATCCAACCTTTGATTCTAGGTATCATGACAATTGTAGTACTATCACTTGCAATCTTGGTCTAATACCATCTATCATGGAGTGACAATAATAAAGAGTGTCTCACTTTCAAACCTTATTTTTTACTCTTATACCACTCTACATCCTACCAAAGTGTTATGTTACCACATGGCATAGGGACATAGTGGTGAAGAGCATCAAATAATCTTTTGTCAAACGTGCTCTAATACCACCTCTCATAATGCTAGAGGACCCATACAAATATGTGTGCTCTATTGACCTTTGGCATGCAACACTAACACCTTTCATCTTAGTGGTGTGAGAAACTCGACTATACTTTGCTTGTATTATGCCTACTTATTTACTTTTGTTATTAAAGTAAGCATTGTTTGCAATAATTTTACACTTAATCAATTAATCATGCCAATGCAAAGTGTCCAACAAAACACATTGAACACAAGTAGCTTTTGTGTGGGTGATGAAACTTAATCCAACACCCATATACAATAGTTACAAGGTGTTTACAACCCTAGGTGTAACAATACAAGAAATACAATGAGGAAATGGTCTACATGATCGTCCCAAAGGACGAAGTCATGCAACTCCCTATGCACACACTGTCCCAATTCACATGACTTGGGAAATGTATACCACATAAAACCATCATACAATGTATCTCCCATTTATTTTGGTTATTCATGTGATCCACTACTTGCTACGACCTACATTATCCCTTGTGGTATAGTCTACACTCATATCACGTTATGTCTTTCCTTTGCTCTTGTTCACTTGCTCCTTATGAATTGCTCTTATTTGTTTGTTGCTTGTGATTTTCTCCCCTTATTTGACTCATGGTGTGGTATATTTATAGGTGCACTCCATCTTCTTAATGATTGGTTATGTCTCCTTGTTCAAACTCAGATCAACCCATTTCATCATGCCTCTTTATGAGGAAACCCTAGTTTTTTGTGGGCTTCCCTATCCAACATCTTGCAAATGTGTGCCCTTGCCCAATCTCTTTTGATATGTATTGAGTCAACTTTCCATTGTGTGCTCCTACTTTTCTAACGTACCCATGATATGTTGTGTTCATTTATTTTACATTCACTCTAGCCCACAAAACCAACCCAACCACCTCAAAAATGTGTCAATGTCATGCAACCTGTGAGTTGCTGACAACCATGATGTGATGGGCTTGTTGCACTTATTGTGCATGCCATCCACAAAATTCAACACATCCATGTGTACCATGTGCCTATCCAAATGCTCATATACTAACCAAGACACCCACTCAACTAACAAAGTGTTCCAAATCCTCCTCATGAGTCGTCCATGCAGTTCATGCATGGAAATGTCACCTCACTTACTCACACAACCAATATGACATGCCATGCTTGATATAAGTGGGGAGTGTCATGGAATGTTCAATTTTCTCCCTAGTTGGTGTTGTGGCAACCCCAACTGTAGTCTTGATGAAAACTTTGGTGAGGTCATGTGCACCCATCTCAATGAATGCCTTAAAGTGTATTTATATTTGAATATAGAATTAAATGTAATATTTTCATTGAGATATAAATCCCATATCGATATAGGCTAGTTTACATAGCATGTTATAACAAATTGAAGAAAATTAACAATACATTTATCGTAAAATGAATATTACCTATTTATTATTAATAACTAATCTAAATCCATCTTAACTTAGGATCTATCAAAGGCCGAGAAGAATAAAAAAGAATTAGATATCTAGAGGTACAAACCTTTTCACAATTTTTGCACTCAAAAAAAGTTTGTCTCGTAAGAGACTTAATCCCTCTTGACACTTGGTAAATCCAAAATTAAAGAATTAACATACACAATTTCTAAACAAATATACATTAACAATTTCAAATAAACATACATAACTTTTATATAGCACCTGTAAATAATAGACCTAAATAAACTTTCTCATACCATTTCTATTACTCATTCTTAATTATTTTAATCCATACTTATTTTGTTTTATCACTAATTTCAATATTTTATATTTCCTTCCATAATTTAAAAGACTTCTTTTTTCCTTTCTTAATTTAAGACCTCCCTTATTAGTCCCTGCCTGAGGGACTATAGCGTTAGCAAGAGCGTTGATTCCCTATTAATTTGAGTTGACTTCTTAAAATACATCTTATTTTGCACAATTAAACAAAGTTTTTGTTAAAAAAATATATTTAAAATTATTTAATTTTAATTTGATTGGATAATCAGATTTGAAGTCTTATTGCGGTTTTTTCATTTTTCAATGTATTCAAAGTAAAATAACCAAAGTTCGTTTTTTGGGATGCATATAAAGTTTGGTTAAAATTATGCCAAATTGGTTTTTCTCATCTACATGAAACTAACGCTAAGTTTTAAGTTAGCATTAACCCATAACATTAAATGTTATGTTTTAATGTGTGACTTATGCACCTGTAATTCATTAAGTGTCCGCTGTGAAATTTAACCTTTGAATGTACGATGATGGCATCGAATATGTTGAACTTTCGAATGTATGACGATTGCACCGAATATGTTCTTCGACGCTGCGTCAAGACTTTTAATATTCTCAGCTTTTAAGTTTCTAGACATCTGTTACTTGGGCGTCGCAATGCCAACGATATAACAAATGAAGACCTCTGCAACGTAACTGCACTTCTCAAAGATGCGTGGAACAGACATCACTGCATTCAATTGCACGCTCACTCTCACAAATCCTTTATTGCATATAAGAAATAGTTTGGAATATATATTATTAGCGTGTGGACTTGTCAAATCCAAAAACTACACTCGTATTTTTTTTTAATCATAATTATAATAATATATCATAGAGCCAAACTATATATATTCATCTTGTCCCCTCCAAACTTAACAATCTCCCTTAAGTTTTCCCTTCTCTCTTCTCAATTACCTTTGTAAGTCATTGCTCTGGTTAATGTAATCTTTGAAAGAACATGTTCAAAACATTTATACATGCTCACAACATTTGTATTATTAAATTGATTGTGTAATCCTATATTTTCTCTTTTATTAAGAGTTAATAAGTATAAAAATGAATAATAAGTATAAAAATGTATATATAACATGATAGGCATGATTGTTATATATAATAATTTTGATTGAAGCACACACATTTAGTTTAATTGGGTTTTATCCTATCCATTGAATGAATATGGGACAAAGGAAACTGGTACAAGTAGAATAAAGTTTCCATTTAATTAAAGATTGAACGGTTCTTCTGAAAATTTAATAAAGATATTTTGAAATGACAAAAAAATAGTTAAAATACAAGGTTTAACAATTTTTTGCATGAAAGAGTTCAATATACTACATACTCCAAAAAAAACAACCCTGAGTCTCACAAAAATGGCCATATTTTAAATTTCAAAAATTCCATTCGAGCAATTCAAATGAAATAACAAAAACACATAAAAGGTGGTGAAGAAATATTTCTAATCCACTTCCTTGATCTTGGGACCAAGGCCACTTGTGCCCTCGTCGCCAACTCTAGAAGCTCCACCTTCACCTTATTACATTTTTGCAATGATATCATTGCAAGTGGACTCTAGCTCTTTCAACTTGCGCTCATACTCTTCCTTCTCAACCAACTAGTTTCCATTCAACCAGATGATAATTCCATCAAATGCATCCTCAATTTTCTTCTTGTTAGCCGGATCCAACTTCCCTGCACTCTTATCATCACTGATGGTATTCCTCATGTTGTATGCATAGTGATTCCTTGGCTTCTACCTTCAATTTTAGTTCTTCATCCTCAGCCTGGTATTTCTCTACACCCTGAACCATCTTTTCTCTCTCTTCCTTACTTAGCATGCCCTTATCATTGGTAATGGTAACCTTGTTCTTCTGCCGAGTTGTTTTACCCTTGACAGAGACGTTCAAGATACCATTGACATCAATGTCAAAGCAAATAGTGATACGAGGTACACCCCTTGGGAAGGATGAATACCAAACAACTCAAACTTACCCAAAATATTATTGTCCTTCATTCTCGCTCTTTCACCTTCAAACACTTGGAGGCAAACACCAGGCTGATTGTTAGAGTATGTGAACAAGACTTGTTCTTTCTTCGTCAAAATCGTTGTGTTCCACTGGATCAAAAAAATCATCACTCTTTTGGCAGTCTCCAATCCAAGTGACAGTGGAATGACATCAAGAAGCAAAAAGTCTTGAACCTTCTCATTTCCTTCTTCACTAACAATTGTAGCTTAAACCGCAACACCATAAGCAACAACTTCATCGGGATTGATACTCTTGCACAGATCCTTTCCATTAAAGAAATCATGCAATAATTGTTTCACTTAATTAAAAAAACATGCAACATCATCAACTACACATATTACCATTACCATATTATACCATATTAACATCAACATCTTTTATCTGCCATTCCCATAAAGACAAGAAATGTTTTTTTAAGTAAATTCACAAAATCAAAAAGGTCACACGCATGATATTATTGACATTAGTACCTTTATATTATCAATAAAAAGCATCAGACGAAAGGAATTGTATGTGATATAGTTTGCTGGCCTAACATGGCCATTTAAGTACTCCCTTACGTTTTCAATGAGATACTCAAATCAATGTAAGGAATTTTATTTGCCAAGTATCATGGGGCCAGCTTTGAGTTATCACGCTGGGGTGTTCGTGGCAGTGGTTGGGGCATACCATTATTTCCAGGTCGAGACCGTCATTCTTGAGCACTCGCTAATCTTGGAGAGGAGAGTTCCCCGCTTATGGTAAAGGGATCTAAGGAAGGAAGAGGCGAAGAATGGTGAATGTGTTATCTGCCTTGAATGCCATGGCCTCGAATTATCTAACAATATATGTTGGCTTGTGTCTGAACACTTTCATCTCTTTGTTGGTTGACTCAAGCTTCCCATGATTAGCATAGTTTTCTCACGTTATCTTCTGTTTGATTCCATGATTGTTTTTTCTTTAGAAAGTAAGTGCTCAAGAACTTCCTATTCTCTTGAAATGTTTGAATGATTTTTTTTCCATTTGTGTTTTATTGTTTAGAAATCATACAAGAACATCAATCCTTTTTGTTTCTGATATAGTTGTCTTGTACTTTGAATTTCATCTTTTCTCGTTTGGAAATGCGTTGAGAGTGCATATATTATGCTCTTGAATGTACATTCTAGGGGTTTTGCAGTTAATTTTATCAATTTAATTGATTTCGTGAGATTTATTTTCTAGTTTCCAGTTCCATATAGTCACGGTTCTTAAAATCTATTCGAGTAGAGAAAGAGAGAAGAATTCAATAATATCATTTGAAAATTCATAACCTTCTCCAGGTTTCTCAGTAATCAAATTTGCAGTGAGAGCTATGTTAGATTCTAGATGTTGAATCCAAGTGAGTTTCCAGATTTTATGATCATTTTATTTTAGTTCGACCCTGCTAATTGATTATTTGCTTTGTCCTATGCAGAGACACAACATAAGAAAGATATGATATGGATAGATAGATTCTTCTTGGGCGAGATATTATTGTTATATTTGTTGAAGGGGGTAGGAAGAAGTTAGAGGAAATGCAGAGCAGGTAGAGGTAGAGCCAAATATTCAAAAGAGAGATAAAATAAGTGTCCTAATAATTACAGAATCATCTTTTAACTTGGTTGTGTAATCCATGATGACCTGAATCATGACAACAACCTTGCATAACATCATCTGAATCTCTACAGTGGTGGACGACAATGAATCTCTACAATGTCAGTAAATAGAACCTCATAATAAAAATGCCTATCAGTGTAATGAATCAAGATGATGATGTCAACCATAAAGGTGTTGGAATGTGTCCCTTTGGAAGGTAATAATTTCTAGTTTATATCAAAAGAAACTCTAATTTTATATAAAAGAGGTATATCCCACATTCATCATGGAGTAATTATCCTTGTAATAATTTATTATATAAATAGGTGAGATTACATTATCTCACATGTATTATTGTGATGTAATTTTTCCAAATATCTTGGTATATAATAGAGGTTAGAGAGTCCCATGAAACACACAAAAAATATCAAAGTCTTATCTTTCTAACAAGTGAAGTATTTATGGAAGTTATGGAAGTGTTCTTTATAAGATTGGAGATTTCTAAATATAAAAAAAAAGACTTTATTAACTTTCCATGGATGTTTCCCCAATTGGGGTTTTACCACGTAAATCTAGTGTGTTTGTTCTTTTGTCTCTTGTCTCCTTTCTTTTATTAATTAAGTGTTGTTATTATTCATAAGAGGTTAGATTAGTAGGGTTTTGTGATGTTTTGTATTGTTGTATGATTATTTCATATTCTCAGTGTTCTAACATGGTATCACAATGGGCTACTATTTTCTACCTCCCTTGGTAAAAAAATTATAACAATATTTTTTTCAATTTGAGCACTTATTATTTTGTAGATTTACAATAAGATCTAGTGCCCATTAAGGCTCCTCTTTAGATCTAGGAATCTTCACTACGATATTGTATTTTTTCAAAAAAATTACTTCATTGTTGGCTCTAAAACAATGAAACCAGCTATGAACAAATATTGGTCTATTAAATTTAGCTTTGGTTTGCTCATTTTTTTAATTAGTTTTCCTAACCTAGCTTTGGTTAATTTTTCTTTTAAACAAAATTTTTTTAGGCACTTTTTTAGGCTTGGTATTTACCAGGACTAATTTGTTTACCAATCCAGTGTTTTTCACCGACCCTAACAAATTCTTTTGAAACTGATATCTTTTATTGCAGGAGTTTGTTTTTCAATGATCTAGTTATTCAGTCTTCTCGCTCACCTCTATATACATCGTACAATCTTATATGAAAGTTGTACATTCTCATAGAAGTGTTTGTTGCAAATTCTTTTAAATGGGAAACTTCATATCTAATAATTTTAATCCTCTAGATGATTTATTTTTCATTTGAGGTTGCTAATAGGTTTATGTTGCAAAGCTAATCTCTACTAAAAACAAGAAGATGTAAGAAAAAATGATGAGTTGGGTATCGTTCAATCTCTCTACATCCAACTTCTATGCCTATCAATGTGGTTTGTTTCCCTTGTGCTCACTTGAAGGAGTAATTGTTGGGGTAATGCCTGCACATGAAACCAGAGTAGTCCCATGGTTTTATTTTATTATTCATCCATTTGCTACACAATTCCTTTCTATATATCACTGCCATGTAACATAGAGGAGGTCAGCCTCGAGTGTTTTCCCTGGAGTGTATCTACACACTATGGAAGCATGATCTTTGTTGGGATATTTTTTTATGCTCCTCTGAGCACCCTTAACCTTTCCAACATTGTAATCATTTGGTTACATCCAAAGCATTGTGTTAAATGTATGTGCAACCAATGAAATGGGTATATGTTGTAGTTATTGCAAAATACAATAACTTATTTTTGCCACTTGGAACTACTCCAATACGTGTAGCAAGCATTAACATGATGAAAAGGAGTGGAACCATTAGTCTTGTCTAGACTTATTATTGACCTTTGAACAAGTACTTCTTTACACCTTTCTTTGTGATCATTGTAGTGATGATTTTTGTTGCAGTTGGTGGAAGCAAGGGTATCATAATATATTTTTTTGGGATCCTCTTTACTTATTTGCCTTGAATTCTTAGTTTATTGTTTTATTCATCATGACTTCAGTTGTTGTTCAAATTCCTAACTTTATTGGCACTAACTATCTTGTTTTGAAGAGGAAGCTAATGGATATTTTCAGCAATAAAAACCTTTGCTGCATAGTCAGTCTGGTAGAAAGAAACCAAATGATGCCAAATATTTAACTATATGGGAGGATCATTGTAAATAGGAAAGAGATTTAATTGGGAAAACTATCTAAGATAATGTTGGCATTATGATGTATGTGTTGTACTTGATGGCAACCCTCTTGTAGCAGAACAACTCTTGTGTATATGGGAACTAGATGAATCTACAGAAGAGATATCAAATGTGACAAAATGAATGGCAGTAGTGTTTACAGATGTGACGAAATGTAGGGCAGCTTCAAGGAATCAATTCAGAAGGCAACTCACTCAGATGAAAGATCACAGTATAACAGGTAAACAACAAAGAACTACAAATCAGTCTTCACAGAATGAAGAAAGAGAGGTATATGCCGGTTCACCACTGACCAAGCTGCGTATACATGTAGGTTCACTGTATACAAGTCACGTATATGTACACATGCACTTTCAAAGAAGGAAAGCGCGTATACCTTGGAAAAAATAAATGTTTAGTCCGAAGTATTTGGTCCATGGTATTTTGATCCATGGTATTGGTCCAAGGTATCGGGTCCGAGGTATTGCCCTAGGTATTTGGTCCAAGCTATTGGTCCTAAGTGGTTTTGGTCCATGGTATTGAGAAAGGCCTACAAACTATAAAAGGAGGAGAAGATCATTAGGCCAAGGTGTGCAAGTATCGAATATCTGATGAAGTATGAGATCTAATATGCAGGTTATTGGCTTATGGTGTTGTGCTTGACCTGAACCAAGGATGAACCTTAGCATTTGATGAAGGATAAGATCTAATGATGTATCAGGATCTTAAGGCTTGAAGTCAATTATCTTTATGTGGTTTGATCATGTATCTGAATAACTGGCGCATGTTATAGTCTGTAAATATGATTATCTGGGTATGACTAAAGTCTGGAATAGTTGTTATGTTTAAATCATCATTTACAGATCTGTACACAGGTTCACTTTAGAAAAGTAGCGTATACACGCTAGTTCTGCATATCAAAGCAACGTATACATCATAAATTTGATTTGTAGATTTGTACATTGGTTCGCTTTGAGGAAAGCATGTATGCACGCAGGTTCGACACACGGAAGTAGCGTATACCTTATAAAATATGTTTTAGTTGCTTTTGTTTTTTGTTGCAGTGTTTTGGGTTCTGGTTACTGTATTCTGGTGACAACATTCAGAATGATTAGATTGATGGGTTGTCAAAGTGATTGATCGATTTGGTTGTGGTTGGTTCAAAAGGAGATTGGTTGATGCCGATATATATTTAATGATTGAATGATGTTGTTGATGAATCCAGTCTAAAAATTTATGAAACGTGGTCCCTGGAAGAAAAGAGAAGGTTGTAGCCTTTTGTAGGCTGGCACCTATGTATTAGTAAAAATATCAGCTAGTACAAGAGCTAGGGGGTTGTAGTTCCCTTCCAGTAGAAGCTGGAGAACAAGAGAAGGTTGGAGCCTTCTACAGGTAGAAGCCTGCGTATTGGTATAAGACTGCACCAGTACAAAAATTGTAAATAGAATTTTCTTATTATTAAAAAGAAGACAGAGATGATAGTAGCAGGTGGTTTTCACCCACATTGGGTTTCCACCTTATATCTTGGTGTTCATGTGTGTTGCTTATGTGTGATGCTTTATTCTTTTTTTACTGCACTGTCTAATGAATTCCTGATATACTGGTTAAAGTTCAATGCATGATAATTTGGGTAAATCAAAAGATCTCTGCATATACGCAGGTTGCATTAAGTATAGTTGTGTATACACGCTAGTTCACTAAGCTGAAGTAGCGTATAAAAATCAGTTTTGAAAATTAAATTATTGATCTGATAATACTGATTCAACCCCCCCCACCCCCTCAATATTATTTCCAACACCATCAGTCTTGTCTAGACTTATTATTGACCTTTGAACAAGTACTTCTTTACACCTTTATTTGTGATTGTTGTAGTGATGATTTTTGTTGCAGGTGGTGGAAGCAAGGGTATCATAATATTTTTTTTTTGGATCCTCTTTACTTATTTGCCTTGAATTCTTAGTTTATTGTTTTATTCATCATGACTTTAGATGTTGTTCAAATTCCTAACTTTATTGGCACTAACTACCTTGTTTTGAAGAGGAAGCTAATGGATATTTACAACAATAAAAACCTTTGCTGCATAGTCAATGTGGTAGCAAGAAACCAAATGATGCCAAATATTTAACTATATGGGAGGATCATTGTAAATAGGAAAGAGATTTAATTGGGAAAACTATCTAAGATAATGTTGGCATTATGATGTATGTGTTGTACTTGATGTCAACCCTCTTGTAGCAGAACAACTCTCGTGTATATGGGAACTAGATGAATCTACAGAAGAGATATCAGATGTGACAAAATGCTTGGCAGTAGTGTTTATAGATGTGATGAAATGCAGGGCAACTTCAAGGAATCAGTTCATAAGGCAACTCACTCAGATGAAAGATCACAATATAGCAGGTAAACAACAAAGAATTACAAATCAGTGTTCACAAAATGAAGAAAGAGAGGTATACACACGTTCACCACTGACCAAGTTGCGTATACATGCAAGTTCACTGTATACAAGTCGCGTATACGTACACACGCTTTCACAAAAAGAAAAGCGCGTATACCTTGGAAAAAATAAATGTTTGGTCCGAAGTATTTGGTCCATGGTATTGGTCCAAGGTATCGGGTCCGAGGTATTGACCTTAGGTATTTGGTCCAAGGTATTGGTCCTAAGTGGTTTTGGTCCATGGTATTGAGAAAGGCCTACAAACTATAAAAGGAGGAGAATATCATTAGGCCAAGGTGTGCAAGTATCGAATATCTGATGAAGTATGAGATCTAATATGCAGGTTATTGGCTTATGGTGTTGTGCTTGATCTGAACCAAGGATGAACCTTAACATTTGATGAAGGATAAGATCTAATGATGTATCGGGATCTTAAGACTTGAAGTGAATTATCTTTATGTGGTTTGATCATGTATCTGAATAACTGGCACATGTTATAGTCTGTAAATATGATTATCTGGGTATGACTGAAGTCTGGAATTTGTTATGTTTAAATCATCATTTACAGATCTATACGTAGGTTCCCTTTAGAAAAGTAGCGTATACACGTTGGTTCTGCATATCAAAGCAACGTATACATCATAAATTTGATTTGTAGATCTGTACATTGGTTCGCTTTGAGGAAAGCACATATGCATGCAGGTTCGACACACGGAAGTAGTGTGTACCTTATAAAATATGTTTTAGTTGCTTCTGTTTGATGTTGCAGTGTTTTGGGTTCTGGTTACTATATTCTAGTGACAACATTCAGAATGATCAGATTTATGGGTTGTAAAAGTGATTGATCGATTCGGTTGTGGTTGGTTCAAAAGGAGATTGGTTGATGCAGATATATATTTGATGATTGAATGATGTTGTTGATGGATCTAGTCTGAAAATTTATGAAACGTGGTCCCTGGAAGAAAAGGGAAGGTTGTAGCCTTTTGTAGGCCCGCACCTAGGTACTAGTAAACATATCAGCTAGTACAAGAGCTAGGGGGTTGTATCTCCCTTCCAGTAGAAGCTAGAGTTGTAGCCTTCTACAGGTAGAAGCCTGCGTACTGGTATAAGATTGCCCCAATACAAAAATTGTAAACAAAATTTTCTTATTATTAAAAAGAAGACAGAGACGACAATAGCAGGTGGTTTTCACCCACATTGGGTTTCCAACTTATATCTTAGTGTTCATGTGTGTTGCTTATGTGTGATGCTTTATTCTATTTTTACTGCATTGTCTAATGAATTCCTGATATACTGGTTAAAGTTCAATGCATGATAATTTGGGTAAATCAAAAGATCTCTACATATATGCTGGTTGCATTAAGTACAGTTGTGTATACACGCTAGTTCACTAAGATGAAGTAGCGTATACAAATCAGTTTTGAAAATTAAATTATTGATCTGATAATACTGTTTCACCCCCCCTCTCAGCATTATTTCCAACACCATTAGTCTGGTCTAGACTTATTATTTACCTTTGAACAAGTACTTCTTTATACCTTTCTTTGTGATTGTTGTAGTGATGATTTTTCTTGTAGGTGGTGGAAGCAAGGGTATCATAATATATTTTTTTGGGATCCTCTTTACATATTTGCCTTGAATTCTTAGTTTATTGTTTTATTCATCATGACTTCAGATGTTGTTCAAATTCCTAACTTTATTGGCACTAACTACCTTGTTTTGAAGAGGAAGCTAATGGATATTTTCAGGAGTAAAAACCTTTGTTGCATAGTCAGTGTGGTAGCAAGAAACCAAATGATGCCAAATATTTAATTATATGGGAGGATCATTGTAAATAGGAAAGAGATTTAATTGGGAAAACTATCTAAGATAATGTTGGCATTATGATGTATGTGTTGTACTTGATGGCAACCCTCTTGTAGCAAAACAACTCTCGTGTATATGGGAACTAGATGAATCTACAGAAGAGATATCAGATGTGACAAAATGCATGGCAGTAGTGTTTACAAATGTGATGAAATGCAGGGCAACTTCAAGGAATCAGTTCAGAAGGCAACTCACTCAGATCAAAGATCACAGTATAGCAGGTAAACAACAAAGAATTACAAATCAGTCTTCACAGAATGAAGAAAGAGAGGTATACACAGGTTCACCACTAACCAAGCTACATATACATGCAGGTTAACTATATACAAGTCATGTATACGTACACATGCACTTTCACAGAAGGAAAAGCGAGTATGCCTTGGAAAAAATAAATGTTTGGTCCGAAGTATTTGGTCCATGGTATTTTGATCCATGGTATTGGTCCAAGGTATTGGATCCGAGGTATGACCCTAGGTATTGGGTCCGAGGTATTGACCCTATGTATTTGGTCCAAGGTATTGGTCCTAAGTGGTTTTGGTCCATGGTATTGAGAAAGGCCTACAAACTATAAAAGGAGGAGAAGATCATTAGGCCAAGGTGTGCAAGTATCGAATATCTGATGAAGTATGAGATCTAATATGCAGGTTATTGGCTTATGGTGTTGTGCTTGATCTGAACCAAGGATGAACCTTAGCATTTGATGAAGGATAAGATCTAATGATGTATCAAGATCTTAAGGCTTGAAGTGAATTATCTTTATGTGGTTTGATCATGTATCTGAATAACGGGCGCATGTTATAGTATGTAAATATGATGATCTAGGTATGACTGAAGTCTGGAATAGTTGTTATGTTTAAATCATCATTTACAGATATGTACGCAGGTTCACTTTAGAAATGTATCATATACACACCGGGTCTACATATCAAAGCAGCGTATACATCATAAATTTGATTTGTAGATCTGTACGTTGGTTCGCTTTGAGGAAAGCACGTATGCACGCAGGTTCGACACACGGAAGTGGCATATACCTTATAAAATATGTTTTAGTTGCTTCTATTTTCTGTTGCAGTGTTCTGGGTTCTGGTTACTGTATTCTGGTGACAGCATTCAGAATGATCAGATTGATGGGTTGTCAAAGTGATTGATCGACTCGGTTGTGGTTGGTTCAAAAGGAGATTGGTTGATGCAGATATATATTTGATGATTGAATGATGTTGTTGATGGATCTAGTGTAAAAATTTAGGAAATGTGGTCCCTGGAAGAAAAGAGAAGGTTGTAGCCTTCTGTAGGCCAGTACCTAGGTACTAGTAAACATATCAGCTAGTACAAGAGCTAGGGGGTTGTAGTTCCCTTCCAGTAGAAACTGGAGAATGAGAGAAGGTTGTAGCCTTCTACAGGTAGAAGCTTGCGTACTGGTATAAGACTGCACCAATACAAAAATTGTAAACATAATTTTCTTATTATTAAAAAGAAGACAGAGACGACAGTGACAAGTGGTTTTCAGCCACATTGGGTTTCCACCTTATATCTTGGTGTTCATGTGTGTTGCTTATGTGTGATGCTTTATTTTGTTTTTACTGCATTGTCTAATGAATTCCTGATATACTGGTTAAAGTTCAATGCATGATAATTTGGGTAAATCAAAAGATCTCTGCATATACACTGGTTGCGTAAGTACAGTTGTGTATACACGATAGTTCACTAAGCTGAAGTAGCGTATACAAATCAGTTTTGAAAATTAAATTATTGATCTAATAATAATGATTCACCCCCCCTCTCAGTATTATTTCCAACACCATTAGTCTTGTCTAGACTTATTATTGACCTTTGAACAAGTACTTCTTTACACCTTTCTTTGTGATTGTTGTAGTGATGATTTTTGTTGTAGGTGGTGGAAGCAAGGGTATCATAATATATTTTTTTGGGATCCTCTTTACTTATTTGCCTTGAATTCTTAGTTTATTGTTTTATTCATCATGACTTCAGATGTTTTTCAAATTCCTAACTTTATTGGCACTAACTACCTTGTTTTGAAGAGGAAGCTAATGGATATTTTTAGCAGTAAAAACCTTTGCTGCATAGTCATTGTGGTAGCAAGAAACCAAATGATGCCAAATATTTAACTATATGGGAGGATCATTGTAAATAGGAAAGAGATTTAATTGGGAAAAATATCTAAGATAATATGTAGGCTCACATAATAGTTGAAGATAACCCAATTGTTGTGTGGAAAATTTTATACTTTCTACATGACAAGATTGAAGATGTTACTACCTATTACTTGGAGATGAAGGTCGTTGATATGCTTCATGGAGAATTTCTTACCTTGCAATCTATTGTTTCTTAGTTGTAGGTAGAGCAATAAGGCTTAAAAAATTAGTATCAAGCTTTAAAGGAAGATCATCACTCCTTATTGATACAACTAACTAAAAAGGAAGCAAATATTCAAAAGATACAAGTCTGACTGCAAACATAACCAGATTTGGAATCCAGTCATCTACAAAATGTAGAGAAGAAGACTATGATGTTGAGCATCTAGATACATCTACTATTGATATTTCTTATATTCCATTTATTATAAGACCGTTGATGTTGATGTTTTTATTTCATCATATGGTTTATTGGACACTAATTATGTTTTTTTCTCCCAACTTTGAAAATCACACTATAGGTATTTTCTCCCAACTATTGAGCAAGATGGGATATACTAGAGGTGGACTTGGGAATATTGGATGGGTCATTGCTAATCCTATTTCCCTTGAGATACATACATGTAGTGCATGTCATGGATATAATACTACTCCTTCCTCACTACCTACATCTAATCATGATGAATCTCTACAAGTGTTATTTGTTGCAAGAGGAGTTTAAATTAGGTTGTTGGAAGAGTTTCCCTCTATTAACTATGATGAACACCCTGATGAGATGATTGATAATATTGTTGCAAACTTCCTTGGAAGTATTATTGATGTACACGATTATTATACTCGTGTTATTAAATTGGAACATGATCCTACAGCTATTCCATATCATCATCCTCATAAGAATCAGAGGAATTTACCGAGGAATCAAAATTCTTGGAAACATAGAAATTGTGATTTTAAATCTTTGCAGCGAAGACGTGAAAGGAAGAGTCGTGGACTAGTGCTAACTGTCATGATAGACTATGGTTGGAGTGATAAATAGTCATGGAGTGCATTTCATAGATGCTTAAGGACTTCATATCATTGTGTATCATCCACTAATATTGAAAGATATATTTTTGCATATTATTGTGTTTGATCATGATTGATAGTAACAATGCTTAGACTTCTTTAGGAGTATTGCTTGTTGTTGGTGACAGTGTTCAAACTTCGTCAAGAGTGTTATTTTTTCAGACTTCCTTAGAAGTGTTTCCTTCTTACTGGTGACAATGTTTAGAATTATTCAGGAGTATTGTTTGTTGTTAGTGATAGTATTCATACTTATTTAGGAGTGGTTTTTTTTTCAGACTTTCTAAGAACTGCTGATTTTTTACTCGTGATAGTGTTCATACTTCTTCAGAATTATTGCTTGTTATTGGTGCCAGTGTTTAGACTTCTTCAAGAGTGTTATTTGTTTATAATTCCTCATAGGTGTTGATTTTTAATGGTGTCAATGTTCATACTTAGAATTTTTTCTCTTTGCTGGTGACAATGTTCATACTTCCTCAAAAGTGTTACTCATTTCTTGCGACAATGTTCAAAATTTTTGGATATCTTCACCACATCTTGATGGAGGTGGCTTATATGACTGAAATATGATGAAAATGCAGGATGTTTTCATCAAGGGGGAGTGTTGATGTAAAATCATATTCATCCATAAGTGTTCCATATCCCTAGTAATATTAAGGAGGAGTGTTGGAATGTATCCCTTTGGAAGGTAATAATGTCTAGGTTATGTCAAAAGAAACTCTAATTTTATGTAAAAGAAGTATATCCCACATTCATCATGGAGAAAATACCCTTGTAATAATTTATTATATAAAGAGGTGAAATCACATTATCCCACGTGTATTATTGGTATGTAATTCTTCCATATCTCTTGGAATATAATAGAGGTTAGGGAGTCTCATGAAACAAATAACAAAATATCAAAGTCGTATCTTTTCCATATCTCTTGGAATATAATAAAGGTTAGGGAGTCTCATAAAATAAATAAAATAATATCAAAGTCATATCTTTGTAAGGGGTGAAATATTTGTGGAGATATTCTTTGTAATATTGAATATTTTTGAAGATAATAAAGATGTTATTACCTTTTTTTGGATGTTTCCCCAATTGGGGTTTTACCATGTAAATATGATTAGTACATTATAATGGGTAAATACTATGCAATGGTATATGGAAGTCACATAGTTCACTAATGAATATTGGGATGAATGTTTAAAGTTGGGAGAGCTTTCAAACAAGTCGTCAACAAGGCATAACATCCATTATTCTTATGTTATAAAAATATTCCACTGTCAAACAAAGGATGCAATGATAAGTACATGCATACATGGGCCAAAAAAATCACTTTCACTATAAAGGATTATGAAAATTTGGACAAAATACATCATAACCTTTAAGACATAAAGCAATTACACTTCAATTCTACTACTAGAAAAGTCAGCAATAGATGAAATAAAGGATCGGGCTCATGCATGTTAAATAAATTTGTTAGTATACAAGTAACAAAAATAATTAACCAACTAGGAGAACACCAGAGAACAACTAACAACAACCAACACTAGTTGAATTGATGGTACACATAAAATTTGAAAAAATACGATGACATAACCATGACTATGAAATGGTTCAAGTTCAAATGGTGTTGTATGTGAAAACATACCCCAACATTCTAATGAATGTCCATAAGAATCAAGATAGTTATGAAAAGTATTTAAGTTAATCATTTTTTACCTTACTGAACAAGATAACATATGGGGTGCTTGATCAAATTTGACATTTTCAGAAGATCCCTCGACTGTAAGTAGAAATAGTCATGGAAGGAATAAGTTAGACACTATTATTATGTGATTGATATTACTATTCCTTTTTTTTGTAATTTCTTCTTAAGAAACATTAATTTTCTCTTTCAACAATGGGTTTTCTTCCCGTTATCTATTTATTTCCCCTTTAAAAATTGAATCCTTCAAGGTGTGGATAAATAATTAAGATTGATTATCATATAATTTTTTGGTACATTTATTTCTTCATTGAATTGTTATGTTCAATGTTTTTTTTTATATTGATTTGATCCATGGCAATGAAATATTAATTATCGAAAATTTATTTCAAACTACACATTCTCTTGACCCAAATAAGTGTTGTCATAAGTTTTCTATTCAATTCTAATCCAACCCACATATTTAGAGTAGTTCTGTTGTTTTATTATTTATAAGTTGGTGTTGATATAAAGGCCAACAACTCACCTTTCTTATGTTGATCTCTAGATCCCACAAAAAAACCTAATGAAAACTTTCATAATTATTATAGATATTCCAATAGACAACTCAACACAATAGATCTTCATGATCCAATTCTTATACGAAGAATGATATTGAAAATAAAGAGAGGCTATACTCTACTATTTTGAAATGCATAAGCTTAGTTCTTTTAGATCAATGAAAACAACCACAAGAATTCACAAAATAAAATCTTACAAAAAACATGGTCATAATATTTTACCCTAAAGAAACTTGTTGACTCATTTTTTTTGGTCAAAATATAGGTAGGGTCCAAAATTTATTCGTTATTATTATATTGAATGTAGCTCCCTCCTCCCACATTTACCAAAGGTAACAGGTCCATTGGGGTAAACATGTGACGAAGAGTCACTATGATATGATTCAACTCCATAAGTTCAGTTAATGAAGCGGAACCGAAAAACCAAAACTTCACAGACCTCCCTCAGTTCCTACACAACCCCCGGGAGCTAATCCACCGCTCCAAGTGCCCAACCCCTTTGTTAACCTAGCCTTTCAATGAATTAAACCCCTAGTCGCTCCCATGGCATGGGAATGCATGAGACTGGGACCGTCAAATCGCTCCCACATTGCATGCAAGGGAGAGATTGCAATCATTTTCAGTTAGTTCTGTGCTAGAGACTGGGAGCTTTAAGCCAATTTTTCAGGCCTAGTCTCCAAAACACTGCCCAGAACTTGATGAGACTTTCCAAGACAATAAATGACACCAAGACAAAGCCTCTAACACAAAACTTGATCAAGTACTTAATCTAACCAAGCCTAACCATGAAATAAATTTCATCGAACACATTATGAACATGTAAACTATAGGCCATAATAACAAATATGAGCATAGGCGTCTCATACTAATCTAAGAGTCGTAAGGAAGCATTGATGCCTTATCACATTATGTGAATTATCATCTATTAGGTCATATATTTATTGTTCATTCATTTATCAACCAAAACATGAAGAGATCCATACATTATCATTGTCATAAAACATGCTCATAACTAGCATATAACCAACATAAATAACAAGGATACAACAGCCCTAAATACAACATATGAAATAATACATTTACACATGAAATATGAAGGAGAAGGAATTCTTATTAATGAATTCATAAGCCAACCAGGTTTGGGACTTCCATGTACCATAGATTGGTTGAACCAAATATTTATTTCAGCCAATCACCCCCATGCCATATTCTAAGCATGAATGTGGGACTCGTAACCAAAACTCAACTAGGGCTTCTCGAGGCTACACCACCTCACCCTCATCAATAGAACCAGGCTTTACTACAATCCACACCAGATCACTAGGCCCTAAACAAGCATGGATGCCACCAAATTTTTCCACCTACACCATGAGGAATTTCATTGTTTCCTAGTCTCTAGGCTTTACCGCAATCCACAGTCCGATTTAGGGATCACTAGGCCATAATAGAGACTCCACCCTCCAGACTTTGTCGTATATCCTGCCATTCATCATCCAAGGATTCCTAGGCCCACCGAGGCAGCAAAAAATCTGGCTTTACCACAACCCACAGTCTGGTTCAGGGGTTAATAGGCCAAGGCTTTATCAAAATCCTCAACTAGTTCAGGTATCACTAGGCCATGTGTTCTTCCTTTTATAGATCCACCTCACTCAGTTTCGAATCCATTAAAAAATACAACTCAACCAAAACATGAGAACCCCATCACACCAAGGCTATCTAAAAATGGAAATGCAAGGCTGAAGAACACTGCCATACCTAGAAAAACCCATGCCAATGATAGCAAGAGAACCAATACCACACATGCATATCCATGCATGCCAAAACTAGCAAGAAATCACACATGCAAATCGATACCTGCAAATAATTCCATTGTGGCTACATGATCCTTCTCTTCTTTGCTTTCTTTTTCCTTCTTGGTCATTCCTTTTCTTTCATTGATCCAATTCTAGAGTGCTCAAAGAATGATCTAAGTGTCCAAGAGTGTGTGAGAGAGAGAGATCCAAAACTGAATTGACAAAAGTCTATGAATTGATCCTTAGAAGCATTTTTAATAATGAGGCCTCTATTTTATTCATTTTCCATTATTTTCCTTTATTTTCCTCCTCACATGCAACCTGTGACCTTTCACCTTCCTTTTCTCCTAATTTCCTTTATTTTCATAAATAAATTCCAATTAATGCCACTTTTCCTTTTCAATGCCTTTGTCTTTGCCTTTGCCTACATATATATATATATATATATATATATATATATATATATATATATATATATATATATATATATATATATATATATATATATATATTTATTTATTTATTTATTTATTTCTTTTACATGAATTTTTACTAGGGTTGTTACATTGAAATAGTTAGGTCAGCCTAGAGTGTAGAATACATCATGCCCTATTTATCTTGTATTTGTAAATACGGGGCATTCATTAGAATGAACATATTGTCATGTGAATTTGATATATTGTAAAAAGAGGTTACCCCCTAAAAAGGGGATTATTATTTGTTAATTGTATATCATTCTTAAGATGTGGAATTATTTATTATTTCTATTTTTATGCTATTTGGGTACTTGGTACATAACATTTGGTTTCAAAAGAGATAGTCCTTTGTTTAACTCCTTCAAATGAGATATCTTACTAGCTTTAGGGCGTAGATCTAACATAGATAATTATATTAGGTCAAAATTTACTATTTTGGTTCACTATACTTTTGGAGTTAAAAGTTGTGCAAGTTAAGGTTTTCGACTAGCCCTAAAACTAGTCTCAAATAGGATTTCTCCATAAGATAGTTATATATGAATCTAAAGAGATCCAAATTGAGTGACCCTTGTGAAATTGGAAACAAGATAGAACAAAGTATTCCATATCCAAATTTAAGAGTCTAATTTACAAAATTAGATGCATGGCATAACATACAAGTTTGTTCTCTTGAAAGGTGCCAAAATCAACAAGTTTGGGGAAGTTTATAACAACTTTTTTCTTGACACATTAGAATACAGTGAGGCTTATGGAATGGAAGAGATGACATATTGGGCTATTTTTATTGTGAGATCATTTAGAGGTGATCCAAAAAGTGTAAAAATGATAACATAAAGAATAATTTTATGTAAAGATTATATTTTCCCCACATGGAAAGGGGTAGTGTAAAAAAATATACAATAGAAAAACATCCAAAAAGCTCATACATGACCCATGAAGAAATTGAAATCTTAGGGAAATAAGTCTCCAAACATGGGAGTCAACTTGAGGACTTTGATAATATGTGTTGAAGAAGGTTAATTTGACATATTTTTAAGAAGAAAATGAAGTGGAAATGAAAATTTTGAAAGATAATACGAAAGAGATGAAACATATAGGGTAGAAGAGTGTTGTAGTTGTTGCAACACCCTCCAAAATTTTGGCTTACACTCAATTTTAGAGCCTTCCTTGGTCTTGTACATTGTTGTCGGAAACATCAAAGCTTATTTCGTGAGATTTCTCGAAGTGTTTTGTTCCCTTTTGCATCTTGGGTAAATTGTTGTCTTTTGGCATGTTTGGTTGTCGCGCAATGTATACAAGCATATTATGATGGTTTGAAAGGTTTTTATTTATGTATATGAGTTGTTCTAACTATGTAAACATTTTTTGTACTCATGCACAAAGTTTTGAGCATTGGCGCACAAGTGTAGTCACGATCGTCCCAAAGTTTATCTTAAGTGTCACACTTG
This sequence comes from Pinus tabuliformis, assembly GCA_031772625.1. Classification (NCBI taxonomy): domain Eukaryota; kingdom Viridiplantae; phylum Streptophyta; class Pinopsida; order Pinales; family Pinaceae; genus Pinus; species Pinus tabuliformis. Next base: position 843,907,239 of record CM062810.1, read on the forward strand.
TTGTACCTTGTCATAAAGTTGTCGCATGGAGGGAAATAATTTTTTCATATGTTCGGATGATCTACGTTTTCATGTCATTAAAATATTCTAAGTGTGTGATCACAATCAAGGTTCATCATAGTTAATCACCTATCTCATCGATCACACACTTAGCCACTTTCGGGAAAACTTTCTGACCGAGAAACCTAACTTCACCGAGCCTCTCCTGAGTTGCACACTGTGTAGTCTCAATTCTCTACCTATGAACTTGATGCTTGGCACTACACAACGTGCAGTTACTACCTCCTAGTACTGTTGCACTGCAGTTTTTGTGCGCAAGCCCCAACCTATACCTCCAAAATTACGTAGTCATGTCGCCATCTCAACTTAAACTACACACTTTTCATCCTTAAGGCTCAAGCTGATCCACTAAGCCCTTGAACTACGTTGTAGACCAACCTCCCATGACTCCCAAAAATATGCATATATCTCTCCCAATGTCCATTCCCTCAGCCTGTCCCACTGTCTCCAGAAATTGTGCAGTCTTGTCCCTATGACCTACCTGAGCTACGTATTGCGTCGTCTTAGAGCTCAAGCTTTTCCCTTGGCTGCTGGAACTACACACTGCCCAATCACTGAGTCCCTCTTTTTGGGGCCTTTGTTTTGAATTTTGAAAGTTTTGAAGGTATGGAGAGGGAAAAACAGGTGGCAAGAGTAACGGTCAAGTTGCAGAGAAGACAGTTGAGAAAGAAAGCAAGACCATAGTCGAAGGGAAGTTGCGGCAAGGTGTCAGGAGTAAGCAAAAATAGCTGTGTGAACAAGGAGGAGGACGGGAATTAGCTGAGGGGAAAGACAACTGAACGGAACTGGCAGTTCGAGCAACGCAGGAGTAGCTAAAAGGAAAAGACAACATGAAGAAATGGTTGGTATCTGTTAGGAGTCAGAAGGCATAGAAGAATAGGATTCGATAACTGGAGCAGTGCCGGAGAGGTTAGAGTAGGGCTTGGTATGAGATCTAAGGAATTATGTGGCCATGGTATTTCATGTATCTGATCACGAATTTATGTCGAATGTATGTTGTAATGAATCTTCTACTGGGTTAATATAAATGAGTAAATGAACCAGTTGTATGGCATCTTGTGTGTGTATTGCGATGATTTATGGGCCTACTCAATTTTTTTTAAATATATGGTCTTTCCTTGTATGAATTTGATAACTATAATGATCTAATGTTATGATGAATGCATGTTCTAAGACATATAGGGAGTAATATATGGGTTATCCTTGATATCCTTCTAAAGTCATCTTAGTTTCAGTCGCAGCAAGCCTCGGGTGAGACTCCTTATCATTTGGGGTAGGGTGAAAATGTCGACGTTGTCCTAGACTACAGTAGACCCTTTTTGGCCCCTTGTTCCTTAACCCAGGGTCTTTCCTTAATGACATTTTTGTGCCAACAAATGGTTCCATTATCGGGACCTGAAATCACAAGAACTGGTTTGGCATATGGTATCAAGGATATTTAAGAAGGAGATTCAGGACTGGTGGGATAACTGAGTACATCGGTTTGTATAAAAGAAGGCTACATGTCGAAGCCAACCTATTGCTAAGGTAAGCAAAGAGATTTTGTACTCAGAGACTTCGAGTGATCAGTACGAGATCTTCTGGTGTAAGTTTCTGGAAGACTTGTGTAACTGGATGAGGCTAAAAGTAAAGAGTCGGCCAAAAGGACCTACGCCAGCTCGTCGCGACGGGGTTCATGTAGACCATGTAACGCTTCAACATTTGGATAGTGAGCTGACGAGAGCAGTAGATTTCTAGATACAAATTACTATAGAAGGGTATGTAGTTGAACTCACAGCAGAGAACTATCAGTCCTTCTCAAAGGCAGACACAGTGTTCAAATCAGGATTGAGAGGGAAACTAGTGAACGAAGTGCCTTTGTGGATTAAGATGTTGATGGTGGAAGAAGGATTGTTACCTTTACCTAGAGAAAATATGGTAGCATAAAAACCCAGTACTCGGGGAAGGACTTAAGGGGAGAATGCTACCATTTGGGAAAAATTATATGCTGTTGAAGGAATGGATATAGAAGGACTATGGAGAGATAGAGATATCAAGGCACAAAGGAGAGTGCTACTAGCAAAAAAGTGGCAAGAAAGAGTAGTAAAAGCGCTGAAGAAGAGACGTATGGGACCCCACCAAGCAGGAGCAATGTGAAGGATTCTGAAAGAGGGAAAGGAGATGGAGAAAGACACAGAACAAGAGAGGGTTGTTGACTGGCCAGATAGGAGCTAGGGGAATGATAGGGACTCTCCCTCACAGGTTGCGGGTAAGATGTCGGAAGGAAGCACTCATGACAATTACGAAGAGGAGACGGAAGGTGAGATGTGTGATGTGATGAGAAGATTGTTCGTCGAGGATGATACGTCAAATAAATTTTAGCAGCAGAATCCCCAAAGTTCAAGTAGCATTCACCCTGACCTTCCCCTGGTGCTTTACAAAAACTCTGACAAAATTGTTGCTAAGTTGATTAAATTAATACAAGTACATAGTGTGCATGAAAAATATAAGGCGATTTTTAATACATCTAATAGAAGTGTGCCTAGCATTGTTATTAATCTAGGGTTACAATGATCTCAGCAACCTGGAAACCAAGGATTTGTTCTCTTAGCGCACACTCGAATCAACATGGCAGGGTCCTTTACTAGATATCCTGAGTTTGCTGGTAGAGGGAATGAAGACGTAGAACAACATTGGTATCTGTGTGAAGCTATATGGAGAGCACGCCAAACACCAGATAATGTAAAATCGATTGAGTTCCAGATCACACTAAGAGAAAGAGCTCTAAGGCGGTTTATCAAATGGACAAAACAAAACCAAAATCCTTCAGTGGATGACATTAAGAGAGGCTTCGTTCAAGAATTCAAGGTACCACAAATAGATCAACAGGGATTGTCTGAATTATGGGAGATCAAGAAAAAAGAAGGAGAGATTGCTTGGGAATTGATGTAGAGGTTTATATTATGCTATTGGCAAGCTAAGTTATACCACAGATCCTAATCATCAGAGGGATTGGTTCATTAAAGTGCTCCTACCCCTTACAAGAACACCATTGACACAACAAAATATTGGAAATCTCCAAGATTCCCTAGAGTAAGCATCACACATAAAATCCATGGAAGGGTACCTACATGAGTGTCGAGGAGGTATGGGATCGCAAGACCCATCGATTATGGGCCTCCAAAATCAAATTTCCATTATGACAGAGAAATTAAAATACCTACAACCAATTCGACCGGTGAGACCCAATGTATGGTGTACTCACTACCTGGTGGAAGGCCATGTGGCGACTGAATGCCAAAGGTTGAGAGGCACAAATAGTTCAATGGGAATTACAGGATCATCAGGGGCCCCACCAACAGCAAGAGTTGGTGGGATCGCAAGGATATTTCCTTGGTCGAAACATGCAAGACTACTGTGAAGTTTGTAGAAACTATGGACATTTGTTGTGAGTATGTCCAATACTACAGAAGTATTCCAATGTACCTAACAACAACTACTGTGAAATTTGTGCATCCACAATGCACCACATGCCTTAACAGAGCGGTTAGACAAGTCCACATTCAGGATCAATGAATCTGGTCGTGGGGGACGAGGAGGAGGTATGAGAGGAGGAAGAACAAGGGGTAGAGGTCCTGTAAGGTGCTACAATTGTGATCAGGAGGGACATGTCGCCAGAGATTTTCCGCTTCCAAGAAGGCCTTGGTGCTCACAATGTTGGGTCGATGCAGATGCCATAGAGGATTGTCCCGAGTTGATTGTAAAATGGGAAGAGAGAACTAGACATAGGGGGGATAATTTGATCAATGCAGAACCACGAACTGCTGACACGCTTCCATTAACTAATATAGATATAGTTACCAGAGAAGGTAAGAAGACATGAGATCATCAAGATATGGTAGACTAGCCTAAAATTGTTTGGCTGGCATCCCAAAAGCGATCATACAACCCCACCCAACAAAAACAATAATATCAAGAAGCGGCCAAGTTGTTTGATGGGTTAATAAATACAAAAGGAGTCAAGAAACAGGACTCAGGCATAGCTGGTAACACTCGACCAATCGAAGAATGGTTTAGGCTATTTTTGCAGAATGTTGATAATGAACAGATGTTAAAGGAGTTACGCAGGATTCTAAAGTAGTGTTGCCAGAAGACGAAGAAAAAGGGGAAACAATATCGACAAACCTGCCTGAAAGACACTCGAGAAGGGTACGATGGAACAAGAAAAGAATCGGTAGAGAATTCCGGATTGATGCTCAAGTCGCGGGATTTCATATTAAAGATAAAATGTTAGATCTGGGGTCCGACGTAAATATTCTGCCCAGAAAAACATGGGAAGCGTTGGGGAAGCCACAACTTAAATATTCACCAATACAACTACGGATGGAAAACTAGTATTGCATCTTGCCCATTGGTAGGTTGGAAGATGTAGAAGTGGATGTGGCAGGGGTAAAAACTTATACTGAATTTGAAGTAATAGATATAATGGGTGATAAGGACCCTTACCCAACACTTCTTGGTATCAACTGGGCATATGATAACTACGCCATCATTGACTTGAAGAAGGAGTTGATGATCTTTGAAGTAGAAGGGATGTGGGTAATACAACCACTAGATCCATATCAAGGACCAAGGTTCACCAAACTTGTGGATGATTGAGATGAATCGGGAATGTTGGATCAGCTGTATAGACTAATTGTTGGGAAAAGAGAGGACTACATAAATCCCATAACAAGAGGATCATTTAGTTGGAGGAGCATACAAAGTTCAGAAGCCACTTGGGATGCATGGCAACAAGGAGGATACAAGATGTTGCACCAAAATATGTAGAGTAAACTGGATTAGGGCAAAGGTAAGAAATTATCCAACCTTTCATGGCATCGAATCAGTGGACACTTTTCTGAAAAAAGTGGACAGAACCATAAGGGAAGATCACAAAGTCCTGCTATTAGATATTGCGTTACAAGCCACCCTAGCAAGGTGGTGGAGAGCGCATCACAACACTTTGTGTGAATGGGAGAATATCAAGTGAGCCATGAGGGAGAGGTTTAGACAAGAAGGAGACCAACCGCATGATAAGCTGAAGTATAGAGGAAACTCAAATCCCATAAAACATTTAGAAAAATTCACAGAGAAATGGGAACAGGAGAAAATACCGAAGGAACTCTGGGTGCATTTATTCATACATACCTTGGGTACAATTCCACAAGCATGGTATATACAGGAGGAAATTCGTAGACAAACAATAGACTAGGATGTTATGGCTAACCAATTCAGCACCAGTTTCTCATTCAAAGATAGTGATCGACGCCTGACTAAAACCTTGTATGCCATTAAAAGGATCATATTTACTCCCAGACAACTATGGGAAGTTTGCGTTGATGAGAAATTCCTACAGCATTTCTATGAAGCAACGTATCTAGAATTCATGTCTTGTGGAAAAGTAAACGCGGATATGGAGGAGGATGATCTAGAGGCACTTAGACACCTGACATTTCAAGAAATGGAAGGAGAACGAGATATTCAAGAAAAACCTTCAGAGGACGCTACACATTTACTCCTAGTGAAGTTGCGAAAGCATAATATTGGCTCAGAGAATAAACCTAAGATGGCATCCATTGGAGATTATTGGGATGAGCAGACAACTAAGGAAATTTTCGATCTGTTGTGTGAATACGAAGATTTATTTCCAGGCTCTGTGGCTGAACTAAAAGGAATAAAAATGGGATATCGGAGAGATGAAGATTATGTTGAAACCAGATGCACGACTAGTGAAGCACATACCATACAAGCTAAACCCTAGAGTAAAAGAGAGGGTCAAGAAATAAATTGAAAAAATGTTAGAAGCTGGACTCTTATTCTTGATGGATGAAGCAGAATGGGTTAGCCCGATTGTAATATAGAAAAGAAATATGCCACAGAAATCAAGGTCTGTGTAGATTAAAGGAGCCTAAACAATGCATGTGTACATGATCCATTCCCAACATTGTTTAGTGATGAGGTTATGGACAACGTTGCGGGGAATGAATCCTACTCCTCCAATGATGGATTTTCTGGTTATCATCAGGTTTGCATAGCGGAAAAAGATAAGAAGAAAATTATGTTCACCACAGAACGGGGGTCCTATGCCTATCATGTAATTTCATTCGGTCTAAAGAAGGCACTAGTTGTTTTCTCACCGATTGTCAAAGCTACCTTTAGAGATTACATTCACAGGTTCTTAGAAGTATATATGGACAACTGGACGGTGTACAATTTACTAAAGAAACACACCAGTCTTCTACAGGTCATGTTTGAGTAGTGTAGGCAGTTACAAATCTCCTTAAATCTCAAGAAATGCATCTTTGCAGTTCCATTCGGAACTTTACTAGGCCATATTGTTTGCAAAGATGGGGTGTGTGTAGATCCCACAAAGGTTGCGGAAATTGTAAATATGGAGCCCCCAAATAACGTAAAGCAACTGCGATCAACACTGGGCCATACAGGATATTACTGTCAATTCATCCGAAATTATGCCTCAATTACGGCTCCTATGGAGAAACTACTGAAGAAGATGGAAGCCTTCAGGTGGATGGAGGCTTGTCAAGAAGCATTAAACAAATTAAAAGAAAAATTGGTAAGTGCCCCTATTCTTATATATCCATATTGGAATAAGCAATTTCATGTACATATTGATGCATCAGGAATAGCATCAGGAGCAATACTAGTGCAACACGGGGAAATAAACAAGGATCACCCAGTTTATTTCGCTAGTAGGAAACTGTCAAAAATAGATAAGAACTACACAACAACAAAAAGAGAAGCATTGGCCATGGTTTACTCCCTACAAAAATTCAAACACTATCTATTCGGAGCATTATTCAAGTTCTTCACGGACCATGCAACTTTAAAATATATGGTCAACAAGTGAGTGTTGAAAGGCAGGATTTTTCGATGGTTGTTATTGTTCCAAGAATTCACATTTGAAGTGGTCATAAAGCTGGGAAGGTTAAATGTGGGTCCAGGCCATCTGTCCAGGTTAGAGTCAGGAGAGAATGAGGGACCATTAAACGACCAACTACTAGACGCTGACTTGTTCCGAATAGAAGTCATTCCGGACTACTTAGAGGAGATTGTTGTGTTACTAACAACATGATAATGCTCGGAGGAATACATGTCAACACAGAAAAGACACCTAATAGTGAGATCGACATATTATCAATTAATTGCAGGACATACATACAAGTTGGGCCTTGAACATGTTCTGAGGCATTATCTCCTTTAACATGAGAGGCAAGAAGTGCTATGGGAATGCCACGCTAGAGTTGTAGGAGGCCATGTCAGGGAAAAATATACCACAAGGAAAATTCTACGGGTCGGGTTGTGGTGGCCTACCATCCACAGGGATTCTAAGGAGTATGCAAATAGTTGATATGTTTGTCAGAGAGTCGGGAAGCCATCACATCGGGATGAACTACCTTTGAATCTAGTTCACATGGTACAAATATTTGAGAAATGGGCAGTAGATTTCATTGGCCCTATCACACCGCCAGCATGTCATTCCCATGCCAGATACATCATAACCGCTACAGAGTACCTTACTCGGTGGGCAGAGGCAGTGCCAGTCAAGGATTGTACAACTGATACTACAACAAGATTCATCTTTGAGTGCATAATATCCAGATTTGTATGTCCAAAGAGCCTAACCAGTGATCAAGACGCTTAATAATGAAATTGTCACTTCTCTCCTAAAGAAATTTATGGTCCAACATCACAAAAGCATCCCGTACCATCCGCAAGCCAATGGAACAGTTGAAGCCTTTAATAAAATACTCGAGAGGGGTCTAACAAAAATTGTACCAACAAACCAAGACGACTAGGATGAATGGATGCCAACAACATTATGGGCCTACAGAACAACAGTAAAAAGGACACACAAGAAAACATCGTTCCAACTAGTCTATGTTAGAGAAGCAGTAGTAGAACAAAATTCATCGTCCCAAGCATATTTATCTTTCAGGCCACCAAAATGAAATATGATGCATCTCTAAAAGAGAGGATGGAACAACTGATGGAGTTGGATGAGTCGAGGTTTTTAGTTGAATTCCACCAATCAGTTGAACAAAGAAGACAAAAGGCTTGGCACAATAGACACATAAAAAAGAAAGCCTTCAAGGTAGGGGATCATGTTCTATTGTATGACAGTAAATTTCAGAAGTTTCCAGAAAAACTACAAATGCATTGGTTGGGGTCGTTCATAGTTGTGGAGATCAAAGATTCTGGGGCGGCGAAGCTAGCACAACTAGATGGGATAATGTCACTAGGATGGGTGAACGACGCACACCTGAAGCCTTTCCACAAGTCCAAAATCGCACCATCAAATTGAAGGGGTCTCAGAAACAAGCCCGCAAGTAGATTTTAGTCAATAATACATAATCAGTCCATAATAAATGCATAGTGAGTCGCATGAGTCAGTAGCATCTTCATTTACAGTCCATGTATTTTTCATTTTTCCAAAAATAAATAGCACGTGTCAATCGGGTTGCGGCAATAATTCCATGTCACTGCAACCCACTTGTGGTCGGGGAGGGGATAGTCACATGTTCTACCAGTCTTTCTGTCATACTACCTATCTTTTCCATAATAAGTAAGCAATAATACACTTGTCAAACAAAGTTCCGTAAAATATTTTCCCGTTGGGGAAGAAAGTAGCTAATAATTACCCACCATTATGAAAACTTTATTAACCATGCGGCCCACTCTATCCTTTCCCATGCTACGTCATACAAGTCAGATCCAGGTCAGCCGACGACGACATAACACAACTAAGAAGCATAGGGAAAGTTGTCGTAGTAATTAGTTACCAAGTCCAGTCAAAAAATTTGTGTCAAGTTTCATCTACTTAATTTGCATGGCTATGCAGGGAGTTACAAAATTTCAAACACAGGTGACAGAAGAACTTCAAATTCACTCTGAGAACCAACAGCAAGGGAGGCGTAGAAAATATAAACCTTCGATAACAATTGTCTGCCAGAGTTGCAGAAAGATTACAAAAGTTATTATCTCAACCCCGGAGGACCAACTCAAGGAGAGAATTAGAGTGTTAGAAAATCTGTATGGAATGTATGACAAAGCAACGTTAGTGGATAATGATCTCTCAGATTGTTTCCAATTTCCAGCGTTGAATGGGAAAGTATACACAGAGGAAGTCCCAAAAGGAGATGGTAGCATGACAACAAAGGTTAAAGAGGATTTTAGAGGCCTCCAACGATCAACGTTGATTAATATCAGGAGCCTACCAGTCTTTGACACACAATTGGTTGCGATGGAATGCACAAATCTCCTAGCCAACGGGATGCATGGGGGATCACTATGGCTCGACAAAGAATACCTGATTCATGTCGATGATATCCAGTGACTGACATGACTCTCTGCAGGAGGAAATGCAGTATCTACGACGTTCCAAGGAGGAATAAAGCAAGCGAAGAAGGAAGGCGACAAATATTATTACGAGAAATACAAGACAAAGCATGGGGGTAAAGGCGTGAAGATTGATCTTATCACCAAGGACGAAATAAGATTCACTTTCTACACAATAGCAGGGAAAACAATGAGACATTTTTCCAAGAATGAATGTACCCTAGACGCAATATCGGTTGTGGAACACTGCTACAAAGGGGAGGTGCTTAACTGGTCAGCCTTTGTACTGAATGAAATTTTTGAAGCATGTGAGGAAATTTACAAGAGAAGCACTAACTTCATATTTGGCTACATACTAATGATGCTAGCAATGTGGAAATGGTGACCGCTGAAAGGAAGGGACATGATTCAAATTAGAGATGATCAGCCTATAGCACTCAGATACAATCCACGGAGAGCTTCAGGGGACCCCAATAGCAAAGAAATAAATGATGTGGCCTTTAGCGACTGGTATGGGATGATGTTGATCACAATCAAGATGGCAAAGAGAATACCCAGACAGTTTTTGGACAGGTTTTCGTAGGATATCTGGTTTGGGGTTACCCATGGGCACACATACCTCAGGTCGAGATGCGTCCACCCAGAAACATTTCAAATGAGGCTACATAAATTTTCCTTAACAGAAGAATCATTCCACACCGAGGTTGGTTCATGGTCAGGGGTTGCGTGCGAAATCACCAAGGGAAAATATAAATATTTATTTGAAGGAATGAGGCCACAACTGTCCACGACAAAAGTAGCAGGAAGCGATAGAAAGAGGATGAACTGGAGCCAATGGTTCTTCAAATGGAGCAATGAATGTCTTCCCTCAAGTAAATGATTGTGAACTTCACTGAATCCTCAAGTGAGGTAACACAATCCATATATTTTCAAGGCTCTACTTTGTTTAATCTGATAATCACCACTCCTCTAGTTGTAGCAATTCCTAATGTTGTCCCTCATTCACAATCAAGGCCAACAATCCCAAGGCCAAAACAGAAAAGGGGAACTAAAAAGTCGGTCACCAAGAAACCCAAGATAACCCCTACAGTCCCAATTGTCGACCTCACTGGCAAGGCCGGTGAGTCAATATTTACATCATCAATCATTGAAGAAAACTCTCCATCCTCATCCACAGTCTCACTAGGGTCGTAGGATCCATCCCCGAATACAACCTACATTTCCATGACCCTGTCCGAATCCATTCTGCCTGGTATGCATGTGGTAACAGAAGAGATGGAAGTGGAATCCACGCAACAATACAGTGAGCCTCTCCAAGGCAACTACGCTCACACATCCTCGCCGATATCCCTACTTCTAGGGTCAGTCCCACTACCAGGGGACGAGCCAACAGTGTCCACTCCGCAGTCAACCGGAACTAAGCAATACCATACTACATTCCCTATAAATTTCCCGTTAATCCCAAACCCAATTATCATTCGACCTACCCCTCAGTGCATGCTATATTCACAGAAAATGAACTCTCCCCCATCCCATTCAAACAAGTCCATTGCCAGCGGCCTACCCATTCAAAGAAACTTTCTAGATCTGAACACAATGCAGGAAGTGACTCTGCAACATTGGTCATCGACGCAGTTGTTTGGATTCATCCAGCAGGTTGCGTAGAGAGCAGAGAGATTACATGATGACCTCGTCTATGAACATGAACAATAGAAAATACAGTTACAAGAGGTCATAAAAGAAAGGGATCAACTAAGACAAGTAAACCTTGATCTACAGGCTCAAGTAGATCAGGGTACAGATAAATTTCGGTCACTTTGGCCGAAAATATCATATGGTATCATAGAAGCTCCCGAGGATATTACATCCTACACGTTAGTCAACTGTTGTGACCACACTAAGGTAGCGTGCTTGAGTTTGGTAGCCACGAATGCAGACATCAAGAAAAAGTCAGATCAGCATTTCCCGATCCGGTTGAGATATATGTCTGGTCAATAGATGAGAAGATCAATACCGTCACCACCGCAAAAGAATCACTTGCATATGGGTTTGCCCTAATGGAGAAAGTGCATGACTGGTCGGGCAGCCTAGCCCTAAAGAATTAGCATGTTTATCCTCTGCGAGAAAAACTCCAAAATTTAATTGTCGATAGAAAAAGATGCACAGACTCTGTTCGATTGCAAAATATTGATGAAGAAATTCCCACCATTCAGGCACAAGTTGAACAGATAGAGGAGGAATTGCAAAAACTAAGAAGAAAATCTGAGACCTCAGACTTTTAGTCCGCCTACATGTCCTTGCCTTGAAGGAGGTCTACAACAGCAACAAAGAATAGTGGAAAAAACTACAAAGCAGCAGGTCAAGTTAGCTAACATCCAACACAACAGAAGAATTCATCAAACAAGCTGAATCCATAGCGATTGCATGGCAAGCAACACTCAACAAATACAACAATTTCAGGTAAGAAACAACAACAATTGTTCCTGAATTGGGGCCTTCATTTGGAAAAGGAAGCTAGCAACTTGCATAAGAAGTAGCTGAAGCAGTATCCCCTCAGCACATGGCAGATGAAGCAGTATCCCCTCAGAGGGAAGGATAGGAGCAACCACAAATAGAAATACCCATAGAAACAACAACAAGACCCACAACACTTGAGATAGATTAACTCACGGACAAGTCAAAGAAATATGGTCGGGGCTTGTTGGGGTCTTTGTTTTGAATTTTGAAAGTTTTGAAGGTATGAAGAGGGAAAAACAGGTGGTGGGAGCAATGGTCAAGTTGTAGAGAGGACAACTTGGAAAGGAAGAAAGACCATGCAATCGAAGTGCAGTTGCGGTAAGGTGTCAAGAGTAAGAAGAAACAGTCGTGTGAAGAAGGAGGAGAACGGGAGTAGATAAAAGGAGAAAATAGCATGCAAAAAGGGTTGGCATCTATTAGGAGTCAGAAGGCATAGAAGAATAGGATCCGAGGATTGGAGCAGTGGCAGAGAGGTCAGAGCAGGGCTTGATCTGAGATCTAAGGAATTTTGTATCCATGGTATTTCATGTATCCGATCACGAATTTATGTCGAATATATGTTGTAATGAATCTTTTGTTGGGTTAATATAAATGAGAAAATGAACCAGTTGTATGGCATCTTGTGTGTGTATTGTAATGATTTATGGGCCTACTAATTTTTTTTTATATAGATGGTCTTTCCTCGTATGAATCTGATAACTAAAATGATATAATGTTATGATGAATGCATGTTCTAAGACATATAGGGAGTAATTTCTAGGTTATCCTTGATATCCTTCTAAATCTGTCTTATTTTCGGTCGCGACACGCCTCAGGTGAGACTCCTTATCTTTTGGGGTAGGGTGAAAATGCTGATGTTGTACTAGATTACATCAGACCCTTGTTGGCCCCTTGTGCCCTAGTCTTTCCCTAATGACATTTTTGTGCTGACACCTCTTCCCAACCATCACTTGTTCTAGGCTCAGTTGGTGGATCAGAATGCATCATCTTAGACTAGGGGATTTTCATATTGATGTCATCTTGTCATGAGTGAATTATAGGAACAGGTACCCTATCATGTCATGGAAAGATGATAGATAAGGAGAAGGAGGAGGGAAACATGCTTAAATACTTTCTTGTACCTAAACTTACAAGTTGATCAATCAAGAGAAAGCGAAGGGACACTAGTTTTTGACCACTATCCAAGACTTGAGACCATTGAAGATTCCTTACCACCAAGCCATGCAGAGGTGAAGAGAAAGCATCTTTAAGAAGACATCCAACACTTAACAGCAACAATGGCTTGACATTGCCACATCATCAAGTAGTCCATGTCAACAATGTCATGTCATGAGTGGTAATATTCCACATCAATATTGTGGATCATGTATATTGTATTCAAAATGTATTGTAAAGTGGAAGTCCAAAGGAAACACATGGAATCTAAAGAGTCATGTAAGTTGAAAAGTCATAGGAATTCAAACAGTCATGAGGGTAATAAAAGAGTCACCCATGGTTACATATACTCCCTCATTGTATGAGCAAAGAACTTTTCACCTTGGCTCCTCCCGCAAGGCATTAGAGAGATCAGTTAATTCTTTGAGGAGCAAGGAGTGGCTCCAATGCTCCACTACTGGAGCTAGTGATGTACATTGTAAACATGTGTCTTGGAACTTTTACTTAATAGTAAAAGCCTTCATGGCCAACATGTTCTTCATGCATAGATTATGAATGTTTGTAATATTGTTCTGTAGATGTTTGTATTTCATGTTTGCTTTCACATGTGCTAAGGTAGTTGAACCATTTCAGTTATTTTAGTACTTATCTTATTGAGAATGTGTTGTAATGGTTGTTATTTTTGTCCCATCCTTGTGGACTATTTCACAGGATACTAGACAGATCTTTCTTCATTTGTTGGTTGTAACGATCGTCGCATCCACTGTGGACTATTCCGTTAGATGTTAGATGGATCCTTTCGGTTCATGTGTGTCTCCTCTTGGGTGGTACTATTACCTCTCAGTTTTCTCCCCTCACCGCAATAGAATAACCTTGACACATTTACAACTGAACACTCACCAGACACACCTTGTTTCTTTTCGAATACATCATTGTATCCCTCTCACTTGCTGATAGTTAGAGGCAAGGAAAATCTTTAAGGATTCGGAAACTAGGCCTTTATACGAGATGGGACTCCTACACCAAATGGTGTGAGGTCTAATTGAGACTTCACATTAGGGAGATCACCTGAATGTTGGCGAGTCCAACACCATCAACATTTCTGGCTCTAGAGGAGGGAAGCCAATGTTTTATGGATAATAACCCCACCGACCCCAACATCTCCTCTTCTGGTCAAGGCAACAACATTCATTGCATCTCCCCTACTCATTTTTTTTATGTCGGTGACTATTCTTAACCCAAGCCTAAACAGACTTGTGTAGTCCCATACGATTAGATTTGGGTCATCTGTCTTATAACCTGTCAGTTTGCAAAAGTTTTTGGATTGATTCCAGGAGTACTCAGTCTTCCATATTCTCCGAAGAAGAACAAAACCACCCCCACAAGGATAGTGGTTTCTACTCTTGAATATTTGGTTCTTTCCACCCTTGAAGAATTAGCAGACTCTGTGGAGAACACAGAAGAGCCTCCACTCTTTCACGCTGGTGATGGAGATAACATTGTACTATAAGACACAAATTTATGTGGGTTAGGCGGAGAAGAGGAAGAGGAAGAAGATTCATCATATTTTGAAAAAGAATAGGAGGAGAGCGAAGAAGAAGACATGGTGAACCAAGATCTGGATTGGATGACTCTGGGACCACTTGCACTTCTGGTTTTTTTTACACAAGATGCCAAATAATTCAAAGAATCTCTTAATGAAGTATGACCCTGATAAAACAGTGAAGGTTGAATACCATCTAGACAAGTTTTACCTACATCTGTAGACACTTGAGGTATGCTACAATGATGTTGCATGTAGACATTTTCCATGTACCTTGGATGGTAGATTAGTTGTATAGTATCACATCCTTCCTTCAAACTCCATCCAGAATTGGAGGGGGTTTAAGAAAATCTTCCTTGAAAAATTTGTTGATGATAAGACCCCTGCCATGTTATTGAAATAGCTAGGTAATCTTAAGATAGAGCAAAAGGATAAATTGAAATATCTCAATCAGAGGTTCAACCACATCTTGAATAAATTCCTAGAAAACATGAAACCTCATGACACCATTGCAATAGATTACTATACTTATGCCTTGTCAACATGTATTGCGCAATTTGTGAAGCGAACTGTGAACAAACATTAATGGAAAATTATGAAGAGACTATCATGGTTGAGAAGGACTTGCACACAATTGGAGTCATCACGGATGATGAACCAACAAAAGACTCCAAAGACACGGGTAAAATGTCTCAGGCCTCTGTGAGCAAGGCAAAAGAGAAATAATCATCTAATCTTGAGAGCTTGACCTATCTTGTCAAGACTCTGTCAAATGAGATGGCAGAGCTAAAAAAAAGTTCAAGTGAGACCACCGTGAGTAGAAAGCCTCCCAATTTCAACTTATTTAGAAGGAATGCAATTTCCAACATTAGAAACAACCAACGCGCTAAGTTTGTGTAGAGCTCCAATGTTGTGTTGAATATTGAACACTTGGGCACATATCAATATTGTTCACATCATCAAAAATGTCATTCTGAGAAAATGTGCCCACAGTGTAATCAGGCCATAAGCATACTTGCTACGCATATTGTTGATGTGGTAATGGCTGAAGAGAAAACTCAGCTTACAAAAGAAAATCTTGAAGCTGTTGCAATCGAAGACACTCTGAGTGTGGGGTACATGGTAAACATGTTCAACTGCATGCTCACAACCCAAAAGAGTATTTCCAACAAGTAGCCTCTGAGTGATGGTCCGACCCACAAGCAGACCAATCGATACAATCTGAGAAGCCAAGGATCGGTTTCTACAACACCAAAGATGACAAATAAGAAAATCAAAGAAAAATAGTTAAGAAAGATCAGTCCACCCGTCAGCTCGGTGCATAACACTCAGAGCAAGTCTCGGAAAGCAGTCATAATGAAAAGTGCTTTCGTAAGTGGTAAGGATAAGACCGACATTCCAGAAGTTAGAAACCAAGTTGTGTCCCCAAAAACTTTCGCAGTCTTTCTCAATGTAGATTACAACATATTTGATGACATGAAGAAGGTTCGTGTGAACATTTCAATATTTGAGTTAACAAAGATCACAATCATGCGGGACATCCTCTTACGTGCACTCAAGTAGTCCACTGTAGGTATCTTCTAACAAGGGATATGGTACATATTTTGGTTCTCTTGAGTATGTAATTAATGCTTTAACAATGGATGCAAATATTCTCTACCCTCCTTTTCTGTTAACTTTTGAAATTTTTAATTTCAATGTACACAATTTCTTGGTTGATTCTGGTGCATTAGTGAACGTAATGCCATTATCTATCACCAAGAAAATCAACGCACAATGGAAAAAAGTAGATGCATAGATTATTCAACTGGATAGAACTCATTTCCATGAAATTAGTGAACTCAGAGATGTGACCATTCATTTATCATCTGATGGGCAAGTCCACCAATGTATCAACATAGTGATTATGGACATTCTGGAAGCATATGGAGTGTTGTTGAGCAGAGACTAGTCCAACAAGATACAAGGGTACTTTTCTATAGACTGGTCACATTTATGGCTTCCGTATAAGGGCAGAAATAATCATATCCAAGTGAATTCAGAAATATACATGAAATACACTATCATTCCCTTGAATGGACAGAATGAACTAGTGGCTTTCGTAGAACTAATTTTCGGCAATTCCTACCTAGAAACTCAACTAGGGTGTTATCTTGCACAACCATCCCTAGTCCCACCAAATACACAGTTGGAGCTCCTTCCTAGTCCAACTGGTGAAAATGATATTTGTATAGTTATCAGTAGTAATAATAGTACTAGTGTAGTTCCCATCCCTTGTACATATCATATGTGGACTCTGTACTTCGATGGTTCCAAAACATAGGAGGGCTCTAGAGCTGGTTGCATTTTAATAAAATCACTACAGAGAAAGCATTTTATCTCTAGCCGCTTGGAATTTGAGTGCACTAACAACACTGCAAAATATGAAGCACTCATCTTGGGCTTGAAAAGAGCCATTGACCTCAATGTTTCCATCCTAAAAGTAGTAGGTGACTTAGAAATTATGGTGTGACAGGTACGCAATACCATACATTGTGTGTCACCTCATCTTAGAAGCTATCAACAAGAGGTATGGCATCTGATTTCACATTTCCAAGCTTTTAATATCATTTTTGTTCCAAGAATGTGTAATGCAGCTATGGATGCATTAGAAAATGCCGCTACTAGGTTGTCACCATTGAGGGATGATTTTTCTGTTGAAATTCTTTATAAGCCATCCATCCCTGATAATATCACTAATTTACATGTTTTTTATGATGACCAACAGATATTGTGCTTCATGGTGAACGTTGATGTGTTCAAAGACACAGCGATCGATGAGGACGAGCACAAAAAGGCATTGCAATATGCAGTCATTGCAAGTAAAGGAAGCTTCATCCCAAAGGGTGTGGTATCATTGGAAAAGTTGTATGAGTTGTAGAACTTCTTCCGGGGACATGTTAATGCTAAGACCTACAGTTCCACACTGTCGCAAGAGCAAATTAACTTGGGAACGAAAAATGATCTGAATTATGTCAATATTGGTACTTGTTGTAAACCACAAGAGCGGCAAGACTTTATCCACCTATTCAAGGAGTACCAATATGTGTTCCCATGGACGTACGATGAGATTAAAACATATGACACATGAATCATCCAGCATGTGATACCAATAAAAGAAGGGTCCAAGCCATCCCAACAGAAATTAAGAAAAGTACATCCAATGCTTAAGCCTCTTATTCAAAAAGAGTTGAGGAAACTGTTAGGTACTCGGATCATATATAGAATGTGGCACTGAACTTGGGTGTCAAATTTGGTCCCAGTGATATCCATGACGGACCAGTCGGGGGTCAATTTGTGGGAAACACAACGATGCATAAGGTCATGCGGCTAGATTTTATTGGCCTACATTATTCAAAGATGCTCATGCTTATGCCCGCAAGTGTCCATTCTATCAGAGGTGTGCCAATAGAAACAATAAGTCAGCTGCCCCATTACCGTGGAAGAGCCTTTTCAGCAGTGGGGCTTGGATATTTTTGGGAAAATATTTCCACATTCATCGAAGCAGCACCATTACATCCTTATTACCATAGATTACTTGACGTGGTGGATACAAGAAGTTCTGCTCAAACAGATGAATGATCAGGAAGTCATCATCTTTCTGCAGCAGAACATCATTTACAGGTCCAACATTCCTACTTCATTTGTTTTCGACAATGCAACATATTTCTCATCGCTAATACTTTATGAATTTGAATTGGAAAATGGTATTATATTGAAACATTCAACCAATTATTATCCACAGGGGAATGGTCTTGTTGAATCCACGAATAAGAACCTAATCCGCATTAAAAAATACCATATTCTCTGAGTAGCGAAACTAGCACTCCGCTTTGATAAATTCCTTATGGAATGGCCGAGTCAAGCCAAAACCTTCTCTCAACACCTCCCCTTATTTCTTGGTTTATAGAAAAGAAGTGATCATCACACCCAACATCTACTTTCTTTCCCTCCAACTCTCACAAGAATCCCAAGCCCAGCCATGTTTGTTAGTGCAGCGTAGGATGGACACCCTTCGCAAGCTACATGAATAAAGGTTGAAAGAAAAAGAAAAAAATTCACTTCACTAGAATCGTATCAAGAGGTGGTTTCACAAGAAGTCTGCAGGGAAGATAGACTTCAGTGTGGGTGACTTAGTTTTGAAGTGGGATAAATCCCACGAGGGAAAAGGTAAACACACTAAGTTTCAGTCCCTGTGGATTGGGCCATTCACAGCACACGAAAGGCTTGGCCAACACATTTATTGTCTTCAATCACTTGACAAGAAGAATGAATCTCTCCTTTTCAATGGACAATACTGAAAATATTATTTTCAATGAAGAGCTGGGGTTGTGCCCTACACTGTGTACATAGTCTTTTCTTTCTTGTTTGCTTGAGTTTTGTTTTGTTTTCACAATGTGAATAAGTGTTACATATACTTGTTGTGGCTTCTAAGTATGTGTGTGGCCGAACTCTAAAGTGTCTTATGACACTTCAACATTTGGCTAACCTTCTATCCATCTCCCTTGTGTTGGTTATATCTTTTGGCTGATGAAGTTCCGATGGAAAATATGATCCATCCATAAGGAGAGTTTTGGTCCAACCATGAACCCATGTCTATTCTGGAAACCTCATGCCTACACTCGGTCTTTATGTTTTGGTGTCTTCATGCTTATCCAACTAGTAGAAGCGGAGAAGGGGGAAAATCTAAATAGGCAAACCCAAATCAGAGATCTATATATGCTTCTCTTAAGGAACAACCTCTTATGCTCTCAATAAGTCAGGATCCCTCTTCCGCCCCAAAATAAATAAGTTTCGATGCACATTTCTCTTTAAAATAAATAAATAAAGGCGAAAGAACAAAAACACTTCCTGCCCAAAGAGGTGAAGAAAGAAACTTTATCAGGGTACTGTCTAGGCTCGTTGGCAGTAGAGCAATGTTTGTGTTCCTGCGTGACTCCACTGGGGTACTATCCAGGCCTGCTAGCAGCGGAGCAACACTAGAGATGAAAAATTATACTCTAAAAATCTTAAGCTTGTGAGCTACACTACCCTTCCCAACTCAAAACATTGTGATATTGTTGAATCTTATGTTGTGTTCAACCGAGAAGGTATAAAGGGGACCGGGTTTATTTGTGGGGTAAGTGGGAAGATCAACATAATATGCATGATGAATCAATACTCCTTGAAGAACTGACGCCTTGCATAGAAGAAGTTAAGTGAGATAGAGAAGTTGGAGTTGAACCAGTGTGTCGCTAAATGTTGTATTTACTAAAACACCCTCCAAAATTTTGGCTTACACTCAATTTCGGATCCTTCCTTGGTATTGTACATTGTTTTTGCAAACATCAAAGCGTATTTCATGATATTTCTTGAAGTGTTTTGTTCCCTTTTGCATGTTAGGTAAATTGTTGTCTTTTGGCATGTTTGGTTGTCACACAATGTATTAAAGCCTATTCTAATGGTTTCAAAGGTATGTCTTTGTGTATATGAGTTGTTCTAACTATGTAAACATTTATCATACTCATGCACAAAGTTCTGATCACTATCGCACAAGTGTTGTCACGGTCGTCCCAAAGTTTATCTTAAGTGTCACACTTGTTGTACCTTGTTGTAAAGTTGTCACACGAAGGGAAATAATTTATTGAGATATTTGGATGATCTATGTTGTCATTTCATTAAAATATTCTAAGTGTGTGATCACAGTCAAGGTTCATCACTTATCTCACTGATCCCACACTTAGACACTTTTAGGAAAACTTCTCGACCGAGAAAACTAGCTTCACCGAGCCTCTCCTGAGTTGTGCATTGTGAAATCTCAATACTCTAGTTATGACCTTGATTCTTGGCACTATGAAATGCACATTTCCTACCTCCCAGGACTGTTGCACTATGTAGTTTATGTGCCCAAGCCCTACCCTTGACCTCCAGAATTGCACAATCATGTTCCCAGCCTGGCTTAAACATCGCATCCTCAAGCCTCAAGCTCATCCCCTAAGCCCTTGAACTATGTAGCTATGTAGTAGCCCAACCTCCCTTGACTCCCAAAACTATGCAGTTGGCTCTCCTAATGTCCATTCCCTCAGCCTGTCCCACTGGCTCTAGAAATTACGCAGTATTGTCCTTGTGACATGCCTGAGCTACACACTGCATAGTCTTAAAGCTCAAGCTTTCACCATGGTTGATGGGAGTGCACACTCTACAGTCATTAAGACCCTCTTCCCAACCTATCGCCTGTTTCAGGCTCAGTTGGTGGATTAGAATGCATCATCTTAGACTAGGGAATTTTCAGATTAATGTCACCTCGTCATGATTGAATTGCAGGAACAGGTACCGTATCATGTCGTGGAAATATGATGGAGAAAGAGAATAAAGAGGGAAGCATGCTTAAATACTTTCCTATACCTAAACTTACAAGTTGATCAATCAAGAGAAAGCGAAGGGACACTAGTTTGTGACCACTATCCAAGGCTTGATACCGTTAAAGTTTCCTTACCACCAAGCTATGCGAAGGTGAAGAGAAAGAATCTTCAAGAAGACATCCAAAACTTAGTAGCAATAGTGGCTTGACATTGCCACATAATCAAGAATTCCATGTCAATAGTGTCATGTCATGAGTGTTCATATGCCACATCACTATTGTGGATCATGTATAATTTATTCAAAATGTATTGTAAAGTGGAAGTCCAAAGGACACACATGGAATCTAAAGAGTCATGTAAGTTGACAAGTCACGAAATGTCAAACATTCATGAGGGTATTCAAAGAGTCACCCATGGTTATATATACTCCCTCATTGTATGAGCAAAGGAATTTTCACCTTGGATCCTCCTGCAAGGCTTTAGAGAGATCAGTTATTTCTTTGAGGAGTAAGGAGTGGCTCCAATGCTCCACTACTAGATCTAGTGATGTACATTGTAAACATGTGTCTTGGAACTTTTACTTAATAATAGAAGCCTTCAAGGGTAGCATGTTCTTCATGCATTGGTTATGAATGTTTGTAAGACTATTCTGCAGATGTTTTTATTTCATGTTTTGTTTCACATGTGCTAAGATAGTTGAACTATTTCAGTTATTTTATTACTTATCTTATTGAGAATGTGTTGTAATAGTTGTTATTTTTGTCCCATCCTTGTGGACTATTCCATAGGATATTAGACAATATTTCTTCATTTGTTGGTTATAACAACCATCACATTCGTTGTGGACTATTCTGTTGGATGTTAGACGGATCCTTTCAGTTCATGTGTGTCTCTTCTTGGGTGGTACTATTACCTCCCACTTAGAGGCTCACTTTTCTCCCCTCTTCGCAGTAGAATAACCTTGACACATTTACAATTGAAAACTCACCAGGCACACCTTCTTTCTTTTTGAAGACACCATTTCATCCCTCTCTCTTGATGACAATTAGAGCCAAGGCAAATCTTTAAGGATTCGAAAATCGGGCTTTATACTAGATGGGACTCCTACACCAAATGGTGTTTAGTCTAATTAGAAATTCACATTGGGGAGATCCCCTTAATGTTGGCGAGTCCAACACCATCAACAAGGAGATAGAATAAAAAGATGGAAAAATTAAAGAAATACATGGAATCCATGCTCACAATTTCCATATATGAAAGTCTCCCTAAAAGTGATAATTTAAGCCAAGGAACTCATTAAAATAAAGATATCAAATTGAAGTTGAATAACATTCCACAATAATCATATGCTGAGAAGATTGAACTCTAATAAGAGAGCTTATCATGGATGGATTCTACAGGGTTGTAAGTGTTGTTCATGGTGATTAAGCATGAGAAGCTACATTTAGGGCCCAAGGTCTAGGTTCTTTTCTCTCATAACCATGGTGTTTGAGCTTGAGAAGGTTCATTTAGGGCTAAATCCATTTATTTTCCTTCTTAATCATGTTTGGCTATTGAGACCCATTTCCATTTCTCAAAACCTACTCATGGTACTATTATCCCATTTGGAGGCTAAGAACCCAAACCATGGCCCTAACATTTTTTCTTGGAGTGGGATCAAGATGCATTCTTAGCAAGGTCCTATGTTTTGGTTTCGTCGTGACACTCACATCCCTCTAATAGGTAAAAGATACATTATGAAGGTCCTTATGTGTTGTTTCAAGGAGACATTCATGGCACTAGAGCCTCAAGAGAATCTTTGTTGCTTGGTCTCTTTTTTCTTACTTTTAAATATTTTACAATCACTTGAAGGAAAATGAGATATATAGATGGATTAACATCGGATTTCATCATATGGTTGTGTGGGATAGTTCAAAATTACCCATGTATTTCAAGGCTTGAATTTGTTGCACACGAAAAATCATTATGCTACATATTTGTAACTAATCTAAGAATGGGCATGGGGGAGGTGAGCACAATGGTGTGTGTGTGTGTGTGCGCGCACGTGTGTGCATGTGTGTGTGTGTGTGTGTGTGCATGTGTGTGTATCAAAGTTGCACTATGCAGGGAGGAGATGAATTTTATGACAAAATTAATCCCTTGGATATGAAATATTATAGCCCGATGATGTTATATAATGATGACAAAGGGAACATGAAGGAGAGAGGAATCACTAAATGGAGGACATATGAAACGAAAGTTTTTGGAGGTGGTTGATGTAGATGAATCACATGCATATAATTGCAACGTTGTACATGGAACTCATGAATTTCATTTAGTTTAAGGCCCAAACAACCCTATATTTAAAATGTGGAAGTGAAAATTCTCTTTCTTTTATGGACCATGTAGCAGTGGTGAATGGAATGATTGCCAATAAAGAGAGTAGGTTGATGAATGGGATTGTATCACTTGCAATATTCTCATGTGTAATTGTTGAATCAACCTAGCTAGATGAAGGGAAATCATCTATTTCACCAATATATGGTAAATTCATAGATCTTGTACAACTAGGTATATTATGATTCAAAAGAGAAGCTTGTGATTTAGTTATACTCTTTATATTATCAAACTCCTGCACACTTGTATCTAACCATGCATTATATTTTTGTAGGATAAGTATTATACTTAGTGGTTTCCCTAAATGACAATGAATTACTCATTAGTTATTGGTTGGAATGTCGCCCAGAGGGGAAGAAAACGCATAACTCACATCATTAAATAACAATGAATGTAATCGATTTTTTATTAGCTTAATGGTTTTTAAGGATGAATATAATACATTGAAAAAAAAAATTAAGAGATATCAATGGCCATGTACTAAACTATTCTGAACTAGGTGCATATGTATATCCCTTTACAAATTTAATCATTGGTACAAACCACCAACTATGAATAATGTCTAAAAATAGCTCATCAAAGATGTTTTGTAAAATGTAACTAGGTTTGGTCTTCATAATGACATGTAATTGTGATTTTTGTAAATAATGTAATGAGCAAAATAATTTAATATTGACTTGCTTCATGGATTTCATGAGAAAGGGATTTTTGTTTATAAAGCCAATGTCATATATGACCCTTCTTGGGAATATAAAGAATATATCTAGGTCTACAATTTGACTAGAAGTGGTCCAATAGACAAGAACAAACATCCTCTTCTTGATGTGGGCCTCAACATGTATACAAATGACAATCCGGATCACATATGGAGACACACCCTTTCAAGTGATCATGTCGGCTCAAATGTAGGGGCAAGAAACTATATATAGGAACATGTACCCTCACATTTCCAGTGTGAAACAAATTCAATATGTCTCTAAAATTTCGGATGGGTACAACAGAGACAAAATGCGGATCATCTGCAACATACTTCTCGGCATATTTTATGAGGTTCTCGGTGGTCAAGAAAACGAGGAATTCAGTTATCACAATGATTACAATGTGGAATAATTTGGGTGAAAGTACAGTGATATCTTCCTCACTGTCTCAGGTATATATCCACTATAATGTGGATGGACAGTAACACAGTTTGATAAGGTTTCGATCTTGCGCCAACAAGACAATACTCAATGCTAAATCTCAGTGATACCAAATGATGTATAGTGATATGATGATCAATGATGATAGGTGCTACATGATGCAACTAGGTATTACATGGTGCAATTCAATGCTAGTAACAGTATGAACGTATGATGCACAAGTCAGTGAGGCCAAATTTCAGGGATATATCACAACGTTTGGATATTGCAGTGATCATGTTTTTGTTGCCATGAAAAAATTGAAGAATCAAGGAAGAGGGATGAATGTGTCTTGTTCTACGGATGTCAACAGAGGTCAAGGGTCTTAGTCTTGGTATTCATCAATTGGAATCTCTATAAGAAGAATTTGTGCGGGCTTTCCTCTCAAAGAGTGAGAGGTTTTGGCCTTGGAAGAAAGGCAATATCTTATGTTCTCATCTCTTTTGTTTTGAGAACTATTTGATGAAGTAAAAAAACACACTCTAATAATAACAAGAGAATATTGTGCTAAACAAGGAAATAAAAAGTACCTCACAAATAGTTATCATCGTGAGAAGAATCTTATTAACCTAATTGCCCTAGATTCTTCAACATGGTTTCAGAGCTAAGGTGTTGAAGTCAAAGGAAGGGCATAAAAGAGACATTCAAGGATCAAGTTTCAATAATGGCATCAAATAAAGTTGAAGGGATTTGTGTTTCAAAACCTACATCAAATCTTGAAGAATCAGTTTGCACCAACAGTCTACAACGGCAAGGGATTTTGTCTATATAATCAAGGAGACAGTCTACAACAACAAGACAATCCAGGATAAGTACTACAACGAGCATTGAGACTGATTTGATCCTTATTTGAATTTCTTGGTTGGTGATATGACTACAATCTCGGGTTCCAGTGAAGTGACACACTACCCACAGTCCTGGTACCTTCCACATATAATTCATGGCTCAGATAGTTTACCTAGTGCTTAGAACTCAAATCATAGTCAAAACAAGAGAAGGCATTTTTCAGTACCTCTCATAGTCTTGATGCTAATTCATTCTCTTTATTTAGTCTTGAAATAACCACAGTGCTAGCCACAAATTTGGTGTCATTAAAATCTCTGTCATACCACAGTGATCTCAATAACTTATAGTCTGGAGTAGTTTTGGTGCTTGGTGTTGGAAAAAGCAAGAAGGTAGCAAAGGAGATCTTTAAAAAGGGATTTCAGTTGTTCTTGTTAGGTAACTCAAGCAAGGATCTACAAGAAAATCACATGAACTCAAAAATCACCTGGAGGAAGCATCAATGCATCTTCAACGTGTTCAAGGTGAAGATTCTATCTTCTCTTTCCAAGTAAGTATATTTCATTCTATAATCAAGTTTGGTTGAATGAATTCGTTTTTGCAAGGAGATATCTAAACTAGTTGGGTCATTAAAATTACTTGGATGAGAGAGGAGGATAGATATAGTCCCCGAAAGAGAAGTCATTGATGTCTATGGAAAATTCTCTAAAGATCAATCATTGTTTGAATGCATGTAAAAGGATCAAGGGACTCATAGGATTCTGATTAAATCAATCAAAGGTCTTCTCATCCCTATATAGCAGGAGAGGAGACATAAAAAGATATGAAATGCTAGAAGATATATTCTTTGAAAATGAAGTAAAGAAGGTCATATCACTTGGACCTAATCTACACAAAATTGAAGGTATAAAAGAATGAAGGAATATCTTCATGAGATCTCAATTGGGATATTTTGAAGAGATGATAAGAAGGTAATGATCATTGTTCTAACTGATAAGAAAGGTAACAAATGTCCATGAACAGGAAGGTTGATTCATTTGACAACTTATAGTCTCTATGCTAGATATAAAAAGGCAAGTTGAGGGAAAAAGAGTTGAAGGTTAAAGGACTCAAACATTTACAGAAAGGAAAGGGAATTTTTGTCCTCAAACAAGACAAAACAGTATCGCTAATATTTAATGCCATGTAAATATTATGGAAAGAAAGTTCATATCGCTAGAAAGATGGAGGAAGCTGAAGAAAAGGGCCAAGGAAATAGGGAGTAACAGATCTCTACTATGATTGAGATGGTATCCCTCAAAAAAGGGTCTTATCATAAGCTCCTCAATATTTTGATATGACCATGATAATAATATGTATCGTGGCATCATGAAAGAATTAGAAACAAGAGCTCGTGGCATCACCATGGGAATCATGAAGGATAAAATTAATGAAGAATATATATCTTGGGAACCTCATTGGACATTGAAGGAAAGGAAGAAGTCATCCAGGACAAGGCTCATCATACATCAAGTCAAAAAGGAAACATCTACCAGATGGGGATATGCAAGATACTCAAGATTCTCTGATCGAATCCTCATAAGAGGGTTCACTAATCTAGAGAGGAAGAAAGTGTTTCATCAAGAACTCCAACTTATGGAATTCATGGGATGACGGTATGATGAAGCAGATCAAGGGATTGAAGATATTTTCAATCAAGGAAGCTACTAAAAGAATCTTAGATGACCTAAAGGTAAAATGAGGTATGTATGCTTGTATTTAATATTATAAATTCATGTCGTATGGTTGCAAGTAACATGGATCACCACTTCTATCTAGAGATAGGAAATGCAAAATCGATATTTCTTCTTTCATTGATTAGTTATAAAATCAAGTTTAAAATTAGTTTAAAATTTAGTTGGTGGTGTTGAAAAGAATCATTGTTGTTATAGATGGGCCTTCATGTGCCTATGATTATTTAAGTAATATAGGTACACATAAGGATATTAGTGTTAGCCTTGTGCACTAAACAATTGTAGTCATATATAAATGCATTGAAAAAATAACAAACCACCCATGTACTTTGAAATAGAACACACAATCGAACATATCATTTAACTTCGCTTTCATACTTACTTGTTGTCATTCAAGTAGATCATATGGATCATCTTTGTTACTAATGGTCTCCATCAATTTCTCATGCTTAGAAGGAGGTAGGCATATCATATCTTGTTGAAGAATCTAGGGAAATTAGGTTAATAAGATTCTTCTCATGATGATAACTATTTGTGAGGTACGTTTTCTTTTCCTTTTTTAGTATAATCTTCTCTTGTTATTGTTAGAGTGTGTTTTCTTACTTCGTCAAATAGTTACCAAAACAAAATTGACGAGAACGCAAGATATTGGATTTCTGCCAAGGCCAAAACCTCTCACCCTTTAAGAGGAAAATCTATACAAATTCTTCTTATAGAGATTCCAATTGATGAATACCAAGACCAAGACCCTTGACCTTTGCTGACATCCCTAGACCAAGGCACAGTCATCCTTCTTCCTTGATTCTTCGATTTCTTCATGGCAACAAAAACATGATCACTGAAATATTCAGACATTGTGATATATCCTTAAACTTTGGCCTCGTCGACTTGTGCATCATACCTTTATACTGTTACTAGCATCGAATTGTACCATGTAACAACTAGTTGCATCATGTATCACCTAGCATCACTGATCATCATATCACTATACATCATCTGGTATCACCTAGATTTAGCACTAAGTATTGTCTTGTTGGCACAACATCGAGACCTTATCAAACTATGTTATTATACATCCACATTACATTGGATATATACCTGAGACGGTCATGAAGGTTTCATTGTACTGTCACCCAAATTAGTCAGCACTGTAATCATCGTGATAACTCAATTCCTTGCTATCTTAACCACCGAGAACCTCAGAAAATATGTCGAGAATGATGTTGTATATGATCCGCATTTTATCTTTGCTTTACCTAGCATCCGAAATTTCAGAGACATATCGAATATGTTTCACTATGGAAATGTAAGGGTACATGCTCCTATATATAGTTGTTTTCCGCTACCTTTGAGCCAACATGATCACTTGAAAGGGTGTGTCTCCATATGTAAGCCGACTTGTCATTTGTATACATGTTGAGACCAACATCAAGAAGAGGATGGTTGCTCTTGTCTATTGGAGGGATTATAGTCAACTTGTAGACCTAGATATATTCTTTATATACCCAAGAAGGGTCATATATAACATTTACTTTAAAAACAAAAACGCCTTGCTCATGAAACCCATGAAGCAAGTCAATAATAAATTATTTTCTTCATTACATTATTTACAAAAATCACAATTACATGTCATTATGAACACTGAACCTAGTTACATTTTACAACACTCCCTCTTAACTAGGGAGGTATTCATAATGGTACTTGGTTATTCTCAATCTGAATAATTTCTCATAAGAAGAATTAGATTGGTAACCCATATGTATAGCATCATAGTAACCAACATTGTTTCCACAACAAGACCTTAACTGACAACTCTATCTCTCATCAAATCATAGAATAATATTCGCAAGATCAATGACTATAGACACCTTCATCATTGTCTCTCAAGGTACATACCCACCTGGGTGTTCACTGAGTATGGCCTTGTAGGACTATTCTTATCTTGGGTTCCCAACCCTCAAAGAATATTGGTCCTCTTGCCTGCTCTTATCTTGGATGCCCTACACATCCTCAAAGAGCATTAGATGTTAGGTGATTACCAAATCCTCCATTATTTCTTCCTAAGTGAAGACAAGAATGTTGTGTCTATCTCTCCCTCTCAACTAGGGAAGATATGCCCATTCCTGTAAAGGAATGTACCCAAGTTCCCTTTGACCGAGAACTTGCCAAAGCTCCCTCTCAAATAGGGACTTGTCAAAGATCCCTCTTAACTAGGGACTCCCCTTTTCATCAACATCTTCTTCTTTGTGGGTCCTTCAGCTGCTTGATCAACTTCTATCCTTGATGTCATGAAATTCAGTCGAGTTTCTTCCTTGTAGGGAATTAGCCATCCATCACTTTCCTTCTTGGTTCATCATGTCATTCTTTTCTTCATGGAAAGTGACCTTCTTGATACATATATGGAACCTTCATCAGATGGCTACTTCTTCCTCATCATGTTTCTTTCAGGAATTTCCATTCACCAAATGAGTGCTAGTTGTACTTGTACTTACAACTTTTGTTCCAGTAGCCCTGCATGAACTCATCCAGATATTATTTGTTAGGTCCCTATACTAATAGTGTAACCCCTTATTGTTATTAGTACAACCCCCTTATTATATTGTTGTGCCCATGTAGTCCCCATATTGTTATTATTGTGCCCCATAGAAGCCCACTATTGTTATTATTGTGCCCTTACATTATTATTGTTATGTCGGCTCTGATTATATTATGACCCCTTAGGCTCCTATATATAGAAAGGAAGTCTTTTAATTTGTATCATCCAAGAATTGTTCATTTGTGTAATGTAAAGGAGATTTCCCCCTCGAAGAGTCCTATTTCTAATGCATTCATCTATCTTTTATATTTTTTTGTGAGCTAGTTTCATAACATTTGGTATCAAAGCTTTGGATTCTAGGGTTTCGCTCCTCCAAACAGGTCATCGTGGCATTTTCGCTATACCTTTTTTTTTGCAACATTTTAGAAGCTCAGAGAAAAATCCATTTGAGAAGAAATCGGTTTGAACCTTAGCTCCGAATTTCAGATCTTGTAGCGCTATATTTTTGGAGATATAATCTGAGGAATTTAAGGTTTTTGCATACCCCTGAATTACATTCCAAATAGGTGACTGTGGGAAAATCGTCATAACTTTCGCTCTGAGCATCAAATTGAATTTTCGTAAAAATTTACAGAAAGAGGACGGACTATAGTTTTTCGGATATCATTTTCATAACCTAAGGTTGAAACAGTGACCCGCAGCACGTCATACAAGTTCGCTCTACTGAACCAGTATATACTCAGGTCATCATGGGAGATTTCACATAACTCTTTCTTGGATAATCTAATTCTGATCAGACTTGTGGGGTTAGAAAGAAAACTCAGAGAGCTAACGCAGGAAGAAATTTCAGAACTTAGAGATCTGAAATTACAGAGTTATAGTCATTTCACGATCGAGCTCCTAAAATCAAGAAAAATCGAGATGAGGAAGTTTGATGGCAAGGATCCTGTAAATTGGATACTACAGATGGAGAAATATTTTGATCTACATGGTGTACCACTATTACAAAAGGTATGTATTACATCTTCATATTTAGAAAAAGATTCATTTTCATGGTATAAAGGGCTTTGTTCTCGTAAACCACTTGTTACGTGGTCAATTTTCACGGAGGAAATTATAGCACATTATGAGGATACAAAGAGCAACACCACAACAATTGGAAGAAAAAAGAGAAAAAGGGCTTTGCTACAAAGTGGAAAGAAAAATTATGGCAACAAGGAATTCTACCCCTCACAACTATAAATATGGAAGTGTTGTTTCTCCCAGCCTTCCACAACCTACAAGGGTTACACCACAACAATTGGAAGAAAAAAGAGAAAAAGGGCTTTGTTACAATTGTGATAAAAAATACATTAAAGGTAATAAGTGTGCTGAGAAGAAATTAGTTTACATTGATTGTAGAGAGGAGGAAGAAAAGGATCAAGAAACGTCAAAATAAGAGTATATACATGAGGAACCAACCCCGGAGAAAGAAGAAATGAATCTGACCACATCTTGTAAAGCATTGGAAATAATTACCACTCCTCAAACTCTGAAGATAGAAGGACATATCAAGAAGAAAAAGGTTCAAGAAGTGAAAGACCACATCAAGAAAGAATAAATGAATCTGACCACGTCTTGTAATGCAATGGCCAGAATTACCACTCCTCAAATTATCAAGATAGAAGGACATATCAAGAAGAAAAATGTTCAAGAAGTGAAAGATCACAGAAAGCATCAAGAAATAAATCTGATCATATCTTGTAATGCACTGGAAGAAATTACTCTAAATATAGAAGGACATATCAAGAAGAAAAAGATTCAAGCAGTGAAAGATCACATCGAACATCAACAACAATTTCTCCAACTTTTAAAGGATAATGCCACTTTGATGCAGAATCAAATGAAACAACAGGCAGATCAACATCACAATGAAAGAAGTTTAGATGTAGGTGATTGGGTATTTTTATGGTTACATACATACAAAAAAATGTCCCTCAAGAAAGCTATTTATGAGAAGGAAATGTTGGCAATACTACACGCACTTAAGAAATGGCAACCTTACCTAATGGGAAGGCACTTCAAGGTAAAAACGAATCATGATAGTATTAAATACTTTTTAGAACAAAAATTATCTTCTGAAGAGCAACAAAAATGGGTCACAAAGATGTTGGGTTATGACTTTGAAATCATCTACAAAAAATGGAAGCAAAATGTTGTTGCAAATGCACTCTCAAGAAAGGATGAGGATGTGGAAGCATTGTTGTGCACCATTTCTATTATCCAACCAAATTGGATAAACGAAACAAGGTATGAATGGAAGAAGGACAAAGAAGTGTGGCCACCCATTCAAAATTTGCAGAAGGCCCCAATTCAAACAATATTGCCAGAACTTGACAAGGAAGGAAAAATCATATTGGAGCTTGGAGCAGTCACAGAAACAAGAACCCAACAACTATGAAATCAATCAATTTCAAAGTATCTCATCAAGTGGAAGAACTTATCAGCTAAAGATTCCACATGGGAGGACAAGAATTTTATACAGGAGCATCAAGAACTACTCAAGCGTTGAGGACAACACTTTTTGAAGGAGAGGGACATGTTAGGTCCCTATACTACTAGTGTAACCCCTTATTGTTATTAGTACAACCCCCTTATTATATTATTGTGCCCATGTAGTTCCCATATTGTTATTATTGTGCCCCATAGAAGCCCACTATTGTTATTATTGTGCCCTTACATTATTATTGTTATGTCAGCTCTGATTATATTATGACCCCTTAGGCTCCTATATATAGAAAAGAAGCCTTTTCATTTGTATCATCCAAGAATTGTTCATTTGTGTAATATAAAGGAGGTTTCCCCCTCGAAGAGGCTTATTTCTAAGGCGTTCATCTATCTTTTCTATCTTTTTGTGAGTTGGTTTCATAACATTATTCAAGAAATCAAAACATAACAATAAATCAAATAGTACCTTACGAGATGGCTCTTCATCATGACATCTTCTTGTAGGTATCAGCATCCTGCATACAGGTTGACACATCTCCCAAATATATCCATTGTCAAGGGTCTCCATCTTGATTTTGCATTTCCTATCTCCAAGTCTTTCTACAAATAATCACTGAAAGAAGAAATCTTCTGAGAAATATTTCTTAAGTATAAGCATATCTCCCATGCGTTTCCTATGATATTTGGCTACTTACTAGTATTCTTTTTTACATAAGTTCTAATAGCATTAAATAGTTTAGTTGATTTCTTAACTCTATTTGGTGTGTTGATTGTGACTAGTGATGAAGGTTTTGGGTCTATAATAGCTAAAATGGGCATGAACAAAGTCTAGGATTTAGAGATTCTTCATGCTCGTTGATTTTCTTTTTTAGTCACACATTTTTAGTCATATCCCTCTAATAGGTCAAAGATACATTATGAAGGTCCTTATGTGGTGGTTCAAGGAGACATTCATGGCACTAGAGCCTCAAGAGAATCTTTGTTTATAGGTCTTTTGTTGATTACTTTTAAATGTTTTACAATCACTTGAAGGAAAATGAGAGATATATATGGATTAACATTGGATTTGATCATATGGTTATGTGGGATAGTTCAAAATTACCCATGTATTTCAATGATTGAATTTGTTGCACACAAAAAAGAATTATGCTACATATTTGGAACTAATCTAACAATGGGCATGGGAGAGGTGAGAAAAATGGTGTGTGTGTTTGTGTGTGTGCGTGTGTGTCTCAAAGTTGAAATATGCAGTGAGGAGATGAATTTTATGACAAAATTGATCCTTTGGACATGAAAATCATATAGCATGTTGATGTTATACAGTGATGACAAAGGGAACACAAAGGTGAGAGGAATCAATAAATAGAGGACATGTGAAATGAAATTTTTTGGAGGTGGTTGAAGTAGATGAATCACATGCATATAATTGCAACATTGTACATGGAACTCATGAATTTGATTTAGTTTAAGGCCCAAACAACCCTATATTTAAAATGTGGATGTGAAAATTCTCTTTCTTTTGTGGACCATGTAGCAGTGGTGAATGGAATGATTGCCAATAAAAAGAGTAGGTTGATACATGGGATTGTATCACTTGAAATATGCTCATGTGTAATTGTTGAATCAGTCTAGTTAGACGAAGGGAAATCATCTATTTCACCAAATTATGGTAAAGTCATAGATCTTGTACAACCAGGTATATTATGATTCAAAAGACTTAATAATAATGTGGCTACAATCTATGGGAGCTTGTGATTTAGTTATACTCCCCATCTTATCAAACTCCTGCACACTTGTATCTAACCATGTATTATATTTTTGTAGGATAAGTATTATACTTAGTGGTTTCCCTAAAGGACAATGAATTGGTCATTATTTATTGGTTGGAATGTCGCCATAGGGTAAGAAAACACATGACACACATCACTAAATAATAATGAATGTAATAGATTTTTTATTAGCTTAATGGTTGTTAAGGAAGAATATAATACATTGGAAAAAATTTCAAGAGATACCAATGGTCATGTACTAAAATATTATGAACTAGGTGCATATGTATATCCCTTTACAAATTTAATCATGGTACAAACCACCAACTATGAATAATATCTAAAAATAGCTCATCAAATATATGTTGTAAAACATAACTAGGTTCGGTCTTCATAATGACATGTAATTGTGGTTTTTGTAAATAATGTAATAAAGAAAATAATTTATTATCGACTTGCTTCATGGGTTTCATGAGCAAGGGATTTTTGTTTTTAAATTCAATGTCATATATGACCCTTCTTGGGCATATAAAGAATATATCTAGGTCTTCAATTTGACCAGAAGTCGTCCAATAGACAAGAACAATCACCCTCTTCTTGATGTGGGCCTCAGCATGTATACAAATTAAAAGGCGGCTCACATATAGAGACACACCCTTTCAAGTGATCACATCGGCTCAAATGTAGGGGAAAACAAGTATATATAGGAGCATGTACCCTCGCATTTCCACAGTGAAACAAATTTGATATGTCTCTGAAATTTTGAATGGGTACAACAGAGAGAAAATGTGGATCATCTACAACATACTTCTCGGCATATTTTATGATGTTCTCGGTGGTCAAGACAACAAGGAATTCGGTTGTCAGAGTGATTAGAGTGTGGACTAATTTGGGTGACAGTAGAGTGATATCTTCCTCACTATCTCAGGTATATATCCACTATAATGTGGATGGACAGTAACACATTTTGATAAGGTCTCGATGTTGTGCCAACAAGACAATACTCAATGCTAAATCTTGGCGATACCAAATGTTGTATAGTGATATGATGATCAATGAAGCTAGGTGCTACATGATGCATCTAGGTGTTACATGGTGTAATTCGATGCTAGTAACAGTATGAAGGTATGATGCACAAGTCGGTCAGGCTAGTTCAGGGATATATCACACCCTTTGGATATTGCAGTGATCATGTTTTTGTTGCCATGAAGAAATAGGAGAACCAAGGAAGAAGGATGCTTGTGTCTTAGTATGGGGATGTTAACAAAGGTCAAGGGTCTTGGTCTTGGTATTTTTCAATTGGAATCTCTATAAGAAGAATTTGTGTGGGTTTTCCTCTCAAAGAGTGAGAGGTTATGGCCCTCGCAAAAAGCCAATATCTTGTGTTCTCATCTCTTTTGTTTTGGGAACTATTTGATGAAGTAAGAAAACACACTCTAATAAAAACAAGAGAAAATTGTGCTAAACAAGAAAATAAAAAGTACCTCACAAATAGTTATCATCATGAGAATAATCTTATTAACCTAATTTCCCTAGATTCTTCAACATGGTTTCAGAGCTAAGGTGTTGAATTCAAAGAAAGGGAATAAAAGAGACATTCAAGGATCAAGTTTCAAGAAGGGCATCAAAGCAAGTTGAAGGGATTTGTGTTTCAAAACCTACATCAAAGATTGAAGAATCAGACTACAACAACAGTCTACAATGGCAAGGGATTTTGTCTATATAATTAAGGATACAGTCTACAACAGTAAGACAATTCAGGATAAGTACTACAATGAGACTGATTTGATCCTGTTGTGGCCACCAACAACCCCCCTCCTTATTTAGTATTAGCAATAACACTATATAAGTGGGGACCCTTAGTCAAAAAATTTTAAAAAATCAATTAGTGCATATATTTCCTTTTGGATAAAACTTACCATCATGGACTTAGGAAAATATTTTTGAAAAATCTAAAAAGCTTAAGCTTTATGATGAAGAAAGTAAAGTCACTCCTTAAGAGATATCACATCGCGCAAAGAATGATAAGGTACCTTCTTATGAGCCAAAATGATAAAAAATGCGAGATTGCGACGCGAAACTCCATCGCATCGCATGCATTAATGAGCACTCACATTGGAAACCTCAAAATCGCCGATATGCGATGTCGCATATCGCAAAATTGCAATTCGCATAAAGCACATCAACAGTAACGATTAGACGATATTGCGATCTTGCGATATTGCGATCAAGCAACCTTGCGATAGAACAGCACGATGATATTGCGGTAATGCGATGCAGCGATCTGCGATATTGCAAACCAAATCGCAAAATCTCTCCATCGCAGTTGGTTCTGGCTCATTATTCAAAAAGCTTTTTTCCATAAACCAAGAACCGGTTACGCGCTTTAATGATAATTAATGAGTTACATGCCAGTTGTTAATAAAATATGGTTTTGTGTTTTCCAAAGAGCCAGTTCACGTAAGGTGGCGTTTTTTTGCATATCCTTGGCATTTAAAACTTTCCTGTCATTATTTATTATCATTACTCTCACCTCACTTGTGAACTGCAGGAATGAAGAACAAAAGTTACACAAAGCAATGTGCAGGAAACTATGGGGAAAAAGGGTAAGGCTCCAATGTCCAAAGACAGAGAAATGGCGCCCTTATACACAGACACCGCATGCAACAGAGCCGCAGGTTCACAGAATTTTGCTAAGCCATCCATTACAGATCTCTCATATACAGCCATGGTTAAATGGGTACTAAACGATGCTGATATCAGAAACAGACAGTTTAATGCTCAGGGTCAAGAGCTCACGAAATCATTATTTTTACAAATTTTGAGCTTTATACCCGATAAGAGAAAGAGGCGCAAAAGGCAAAAAACGCATCAGAGAAGCCTGGATCAAGGAACGGAGGCAGTTTCCGATGGCGCTAATCGCGCATCGCTGAGAAAATTGCTCGAGAAGGAAAGCTTCTAATTGCTCAGTCACCTGCAAGCCCCGAAAATTGCAAGAAAGCAATGATAAAAACAAACTGGAAACAGAAAGCTAAAGAAAAGGTAGAAGCAATCCAAGGGTTAACCAAGTTGAACTGGGATTATTACTGGGCATACACGGTAAAGCCACATAGTCAGTGGATGACTCTCAAGTATATCATTGATTTTGCTGAGAAGATGGTGCCAACTCTTGCCAATTCTGTTTGCTTAGCTCAACTAAAAGCGAAAGACAGTCAGCCGACTCTACTCAAGCAAATACTGAATGCTTGCAACATTAAGGAGCAAATGCAGAAATAGTTAGATATTAGATTTAATTTTAGAAATAGTTTTGCTTTATTTTTGCTTAGAAAAAGGACGGTCATTTAAACCGCATCCTGAATTTTTGTAAATAAGTTATTTTTAGATTTAGTTAGTAGTATTTAAACCCTTCTCATGCATTTAGAGAAGGGTCCATAAATTTGTCAAAAACTTGTCCTCAGAACATGCACTTTTGCACCCTCCGAGGAGGTTTTGATGAATGAATGGAACAGGATTTGTTGATGTTTGCATTTAATATCTGCTACTGATGTTGCACTTTTGTACTCTTAGTGGATGTTAGATCAAGGAGAGATAAATCATTGTCGCTTGAAGCTCATGAGTAGGACTAGTTATAAATGGTACTTTTATCTCTTAACCATTTCTGCTTATGTGTTAAAGTGATATACAGTTTTTAGTTGTTTATATATTACTGCATGAATGCCTAAGTTATCATTTGGCACTTTTGTATGGTGATAGCTATTTATTTATGCTTAATGTATGAATAGCTCATTATGCGATATGTTTTTCACAACTGTTTCGTCTAACTTTTTATACGAAGTGGTTCATCCTTATTGATTTCTTTTCTCATAATAGCTTAATGATCTTTATTACCAGTTGTTATTTGAAATCTTTTTAGATCACATAATAGAAGAATTACACCCCGGGTTAGTATAGACTTAGATGTTGTTGCTTATTAGAATACAATAGCATAGCATTAGATTAAAGTTAGAATTAGAATATCTTAATTAGGAACTGTTAGATCAGGAACATCAAATTCTACACACACACACTCATAAATTGGGAAACTGGTCCCATATCCCCAGTCAGACCCACTATACCAAACGGATAAGGAGCTGCCAACCAAGGTCCGGACCGGGCGGGTATCCCCCTTGTTGTAGACCCGATTTTCGGGGCTTCAACATATTTGGCACTAGAAGGAGGGCCTGAACTATGAATGGCAAGTAAATCTAAATCTAAATACCATTCTGAGAGTAAATCGCCCTCACCATCTCCCCCGACTTCTCCATTACACTTAAATCCAGAGTTAGAAGTCGTTGGAGCATCAACCGCTGCTACAAACCCTGACATTTCAGAACAATCTACTATTGAACCTCCTGAAGTCGAATCTCTGATTCAAAAACTTCAACAATTTTCTATTTCTCCTCAAAGATCTGATAAATCTCAAGGCAGCGTGACTTCGCAATATAACCCTGCTCATCCCCTGACCAGATTAAAGAGTGAAAAGTTTGGCGTTCAACCAACCGAATTACCTCTTCCCAAAAGGAAAAGAGCAAGGAAATCACCTAAAGAGTCCGATAGCGAGACTCTTTCATCATCATCATCCATCTCAACCTCTTCACCACGAAGTCAACCATCCACTCCTCCACTTCAGATCATTGTCCATCCGCCCACTGGAACCCCCACAACTCCTCCTCAATCATCTGCAATCATAATATCCTCATCCTCCCAACCGCAGGGATCATCTTCTGCACTTTCCTCTGTTAGTAGTTCAGCAATGGCCCAAACTCCATGGAATAACCCTGGGGCAGTCTTAATGCCTGCACCCTTGAGTCAAATACCGGCCCATCCTGAGAAATGGCTGCCTAAGTTTAATCCCGAGGCAGGCATGCTAGCAGAAGAGCATATAAACAACTTTATGCTATCCATTAATCTCAATGGGGTTACTAATGAAGATGCTGTTGTTCGACTTTTTCCTTATACTCTGCAAGGAACAGCGGATCATGGTATTTCTCATTACCCTCTGGATCTATCACTAGTTGGGACATCTTCCAAGAGCAATTCCTGACCAAGTTTGGTGATGACAGGTCTACGACAATGCTAATCAACGACCTATCTAACCTTAGGGCCGAGTCAAGAGAGCCTATCAAAGATTTCAATTTACGTTTCAATAAAATCCTAAACAAAATTCCTATTGCTTCCCAGCCTAGCGAAGAAGTACAAAGTGAATGGTATATCACTGCTTTACCATCAAACATAGCAATCTTCGTGGACAGGGCTAATAAAACAACCTTAGCCGAAAACATGAAAGAAGCAATAGTAGTAGAGAAACATATAATAGCCCTAGAGAAGAAATCCGCGATAGAGGAACGAAAATCCAAGAAAGTCACCTTCAAAGAAGATTCCAAGAAGAAACAAGCGAAAGATCCATTCGATTTGGAAGAATTGAAAAAATTTCTGAAGACCATGTCCAACGAAATGGTCGACATCAAGAAGCAAGTAGCAGAAACTTCTTCAAAAAAGCCCTACAGAGCTTTTAAAAGAGGCCCTTCAACGGATTCAAAGCCACCCAATGCTATTACAAATGCTGAATCCGAAGAAGAGGAAGAGGAAATTGCCACTGAAGGGCAAACCGATGAAGAAGAAGTTGTAGAGTTACAAGGAATGTGGGATTTCATCCTCCCACAAGAAGAAGATCAAGAAGTATTCCCAGTTAGCACACGAAGTAGAAATCAGCTTGATCCTCCCCAAACTATCCCTAAGCCAAAGAGCGCAAGCTCTGCAATAAAGGATAAAGTCGCAACAAAGAAAACGACATCTAAAGTGACTCAAACCAGCCCAGTCCAAACAGATTCATCAACTCCATCTAAAACACTGATCGTTTCGGATGAAATGGAGTACAATATTATAGAAGATATGAAAAAGACTAGGGCCAACATCACTCTTTACGAATTGAGCAAGTTAAAGCATCAACAAAAGATAATGTTGAAAGAATTACATGTTGTGCCAGTTGCACCTTTGCCTGCCGCTGTACTTTCTCAAGCTTCCCATAACATGGGAAGACCTCCAACTAATGCGACCAATAAGATTGATCCAAATGACATTGCTTTAATTGGAGGAAGATCGAGATCTCATACTCCCTTGTTTCTCCTTACTTATGAAATTTTCAATAAAAATGTGCACAATTGCTTAGTGGATTCTGGTGCTTCATCGAATATTTTACCAAAGTCCATATGTGCCAAATTAAACATTCAACCACAAAAATCCGTTGTGCGCATAGTTCAGCTAGATCGATCTCAAGTCGAAGTGATTGGCGAACTAAATCAAGTAACCATAAGGTTGTCATCCAACCCAAAGGTATGTCAAGTTATTGACATTTTAGTTGCTGATATTCCAGAATTTTATGGCTTAATTCTTAGCAGGGATTGGTCAGAAAAACTTCATGGATACTTCACAACTGACTGGTCGCACATGTGGCTGCCCTACAATGGTAAACCAAATCAAATAAAAGTTGAACGAGAACTACATCAGAAATACATAGTAACGGAGCTAGAGGGGGAAAATGAACCAGTAGCATATAACAGTAGCATTATTGGCAATTACTCAGTAGATTCTTTCCTCGGAAATTTTAATGCTCATACGTCACCTTACTTAGAACATTCTGTTTTGTCCCAAGTCGAAAATTTTTCTCAAACGGATAGTTCAAAATGTATCAATTTTTTAGATAGTCCTGTAAATAAATCTTTGTTTTGGAAATTATTTTTTGATGGTTCTAAATCTAACGAAGGAGCAGGAGCAGGATGCGTTCTAATTAGTCCAGAAGGAGATAAAATTATGCTAACATGCAGACTCGAATTTGATTGCACCAACAATACAGCAAAATATGAGGCTTTAGTCCAAGGGTTGTACAAAGCAATCGGGTTAGACGTCAAGTACCTTCAAGTTTTCGGAGACTCTGAAATTGTAGTCAGACAGGTACGTAATACTATACATTGCTTATCAGGTCATTTAAAACATTATCAATCCTTAGTTCAAGATCTGACTGAGCATTTTATAGCATTTAATATTTCTTCAATTCCCAGACTCCAGAATGCAAGTGCAGACCTTTTAGCTAACGTAGCTTCTAAGCTTATTCCTTCAGAAGATTTTAGTCCAGATAGATTCTCAATAGAATTAATCTTTAGACCATCTATTCCTGATAACATCACAAATTGGAGAATATTCAACGACGATCCTGATATCATAAATTTCCTCACATCTGAAGGATCCTACTCCAATCAAATAATTGACGAAGACCAACATGATCGACAATTGCAACAAGATAGCACTAACAATGCTATACCTAAGTCGGTAGTCAAGTTAGAAGACCTGTACGATTTGAAAGATCGGTTTAAAAGGTCTACCAATTCAAAACTCCAAAGTTCAACTTTGAATTATGAATTAGTAAACCTAGGAACCGATGCCAAACCACAAAACATTAATCTAGGTCTCGGCCTAGCCCCTGAAGAAAAATTAGCGTATATTCATCTTTTGAGACAATATAAAAATGTTTTTGCTTGGAACTATGATGAACTCAAAACATACGACACTTCCATCATCCAACATACTATTCCAATGATCGATAACGAAAAACCTGTCCAACAAAAGTTGAGAAAGATCCATCCCAATTTAGAAAATCAGATAAAAACTGAACTCAATAAGTTATTGAAAGCCAAAATAATCTTTCCCGTCAGACATTCTAAATGGGTCTCCAATATGGTACATGTTAGAAAGAAAAACGGAGATATTAGGATTTGCATTGACTTTCGAAATCTTAACAAGGCCTGCCAAAAAGATAATTTTCCTTTACCACCTATGGAACAGATATTGCAGGCAATGGCGGGTTTAGAATTAATGTCTTTCTTGGATGGATTTTCAGGATACAATCAAGTGTTGGTACATCCTGATGATCAATTAAAAACCACATTCAGAACTAAATGGGGCACATACGTATATCGAAAGATGCCATTTGGTTTGATTAATGCTGGAGCCACATTTCAGAGAGCCATCGACATCACATTCAAAGGTTTAGTCAATAAATCTGTAGTAATTTATTTGGATGATATAACCGTGTATTCCAAGAAATGAAGCGACCATCTTAGATATTTAAAACAAATCTTCCAACTTTGTTTAAGGTATGGAATTTCACTTAACCCAAAAAAATCCTTTTTCGCATTAAGTGAAGGGAAACTTCTAGGATTCATAGTGTCAAAATCTGGAATTCACATCGATTCTGACATAATCAAAGAGATTTATGAAATATCCTTACCTCACAACAAAAAAGCCATGGAATCTTTCCTTGGTCAGATCAACTTTGTAAAGAGATTTGTTCCAGATTTTTCACGAATCATGTCTCCTTTACAAGCCATGATTAAAAAGAACTCAAATTTTAAATGGGGCCAAGATGAACACGAAGCATTCAACCTGATCAAACAAGCTATTATTAATGCTCCATCTTTAGCAACTCCGAATTTTTCAGAGCCTTTTATTTTATATACATTTGCCTCAGATAGGTCATATGCTGCGATACTCACTCAAGCAAATCAAGAAAAAGCGGAAGCCCCAATTGCTTTTTTCAGTTCAAATTTACAGGGCACTGAATTAAATTATTCAGATGTGGAGAAACAGGCTTATGCTGTTTTCAAAGCAATCAAATATTTCAGACCTTTTTTACTCAAAACCCATACTAAAATTATAGTACCGTTTCCAGCGGTAAGGAATCTTCTAGTACAGAAGGATGTGGGTGAGAAAAGGGCCAATTGGGTTACTACCTTACAGGAATATGACATAGAAATTAAACCAGCAAACATTGTAAAAGGTCAAGGCTTTTGAAAAATGCTGGCTGGAGCATCACAAATTTCTGAAATTCCATCTGCAGAGGTACAAATGTGCGAGGTAAGCCTAAACGATGCAGAATCATTATACGTTGATATCATTTATTATCTTAAGAACAGGTATGCTCCTTCACACCTCGATCATACTAAGAAAAGAGCTCTAAAGTTGAAAGCCAAACAATACTCATAAATGATATTCTTTTTAGAATAAATTATGATTCTGTTCTCCTTAGATGTCTTGAGAAATCTGAAGCTGAAAAAGTTTTGCAGGAACTCCACAATGGGCCAGCAGGCGGACACTATGCTGGAGATGCTACTGCACATAAAATCTTGCTCGCAGGCTATTACTGGCCCACGTTATTCAAAGACTCGCACAGTTACGTGAGGAAATTTCAAGTCTGCCAAACTACTGCTAGGAGACAAAAGAAGCCATCCTTGCCACTACAACCAGTTAACATTAAGCAACCTTTTAGTTAGTGGGGATTGGACATAATAGGGGAGATCGTTCCTCACACTTTTAAGCAGCATAGATATATCTTTACAGCAACAGATTATTTTACTAAGTGGGTAGAAGCAGTTCCACTCAAGACAGCTAATGCTGAAAATATCATTGAGTTCATAGATCAATTTATAATCACCAGGTTTGGATTGCCTTCTGCTTTAATGTTTGATAATGCATCATACTTTTCTGGAAATGCAATGACTGAATTTGCACTTAAAAGAGGATTCAAACTTAAATATTCGGCCAATTATTACCCACAAGGCAATGGATTAGCTGAGTCTACAAATAAAAACCTAATCAGGATTATCAAAAGAACAGTTGACCAAAATCATAAAAATTGGCATAAGACTTTAATATATGCTTTATGGGCAGACCGAATAATGCAAAAAGCTTCTATCGGCACTTCTCCCTTTAATTTAGTTTATGGGAAAGAAGTGGTTCTTCCGACTCATTTAGCAATTCCCTCTTTGTCTCTAGTTCAATACATTGATGAAGTACCAACTTCCTCCTTACAACTAAGACAAATGGAAATAATCAAATTAGAAGAACAACGAGAACAGGCTAAGAAAACCCATGCTCATCATCAAGCACTAGTAAAATCCTCTTTTGATTCAAACATAATGACCAGAAAAGATTTTCAGATGGGAGACTTAGTTTTAAAATGGGACAAGGCTCATGAAGAAAAAGGGAAACATACAAAATTTCAAAGAATGTGGCTTGGTCCTTTTCAAATTGTAGAAGTCATAGGTCCATCAACGTTTGTGTTACAGGATTTAGCAGGTAAGAGAGACTCTTTGCCTGTTAACAGACAAATTCTCAAGAAATATTTTCCATAGAAGATTATTCTTCTATTTTGTAGAGTAATTGTTTTTCTTTTCATAATAAAACCAGTTGTGAGTGGTTACATTAGGCATTTACGAATAAGACACCAATTCTCTTTCAGATTTTGATCTTTTCACTTGTATAAATAGCAAATCTTTTGGAAAATTGATCTTTATTATTGATAGATACAGTTGAAGACTCTAGCCTACATATGATACTAGTTTCAACTTCATAAAGTTTGATGAAAACAACCTTTAGTGAAGAAATTGTTTTATGTCAGTACAATGAAAGGTATCAATAACAAAATAAACATTCTCTG
This sequence comes from Pinus tabuliformis, assembly GCA_031772625.1. Classification (NCBI taxonomy): domain Eukaryota; kingdom Viridiplantae; phylum Streptophyta; class Pinopsida; order Pinales; family Pinaceae; genus Pinus; species Pinus tabuliformis. Next base: position 843,951,665 of record CM062810.1, read on the forward strand.
TAGAAAAATTATTTCCAAAAACTCTACTATTGTCGTCCAGAGCTATCTTAAGGAAACAATGACTTCCTTCCTGCTAAGGAAATCACAACTTTCAGAGGAACAACCCAAGGATACACTTCATCTTGAAGAATAAGAGGTCTCATCACGAGCCGGCTTATCATAATCACAGATATTATAACTTGATGACTTTGCAAAATACTGTACACCACAACAGGGCAATGACTCAAGATTGTTGCAATCAAAAGACAAGGGGTCTCATCACGAGCCAGCTTGTTCAGCAAAGTTATAAATCAAGTGAATGACTGTGTCATAAATTGGCTATCAAACCAAGACATTGTTGTTTAAGAGTAAAAATAAAATCAAAGCAATAAGTGTGGATGTGGATTCTTCTTTGAGAGTTGTAAGTTGCTTTAAGTAGGATACAGGATCATTTTGGGTAACAGGTAACCCTGTCGAGGCTATAAACGCCTGCTGGCAGTAGAGGCTCTATCTACGACAAATGAGTATATTTAAAACTGGTTTACAGAGAAGAATTTGTTTTATCTTTACAGACCAAGTAATGACTGATGTAAATACAAGGACTAGCCTGAGGGAGAAAATAATCAAAGTTGAAAATAGTTGAAACAAAATGTCATTGACAGGTTAGAGCATAATGTACTTTATCTTTCCATAATAAAGTTTAACTTTCTGAAAATTTTCTGTTTTGGAAGTTTAGAAAATTCAATAGAAAAACAGAGATAATTGGTTCTTCCAAGTGAATTGCCAATTGTTGTGGCCACCAACAACCCCCCTCCTTATTTAGTATTAGCAATAACACTATATAAGTGGGGACCCTTAGTCAAAAAAAATTTAAAAATCAATTAGTGCTTATATTTCCTTTTGGATAAAACTTACCATCATGGACTTAGGAAAATACTTTTGAAAAATCTAAAAAGCTTAAGTTTCATGATGAAGAAAGTAAAGTCACTCCTTAAGAAATATCGCATCGCGCAAAGAATGATAAGGTACCTTCTTATGAGCCAAAATGATAAAAAATGCGAGATTGCGACGCGAAACTCCATCGCATCGCATGCATTAATGAGCACTCACATTGGAAACCTCAAAATCGCCGATATGCGATGTCGCATATCGCAAAATCGCAATTCGCATAAAGCACATCAACATTAACGATTAGACAATATTGCGATCTTGCGATATTGCGATCAAGCAACCTTGTGATAGAACAGCACGATGATATTGCGGTAATGCGATGCAGCGATCTGCGATATTGCAAACCAAATCGCAAAATCTCTCCATCGCAGTTGGTTCTGGCTCATTATTCAAAAAGCTTTTTTCCATAAACCAAGAACTGGTTACGCACTTTAATGATAATTAATGAGTTACATGCCAGTTGTTAATAAAATATGGTTTTGTGTTTTCCGAAGAGCCAGTTCACGTAAGATGGCGTGTTTTTGCATATCCTTGGCATTTAAAGCTTTCCTGTCATTATTTATTATCATTACTCTCACCTCACTTGTGAACTGCAGGAACGAAGAACAAAAGTTACACAAAGCAATGTGCAGGAAACTATGGGGAAAAAGGGTAAGGTTCCAATGTCCAAAGACAGAGAAATGGCGCCCTTATACACAGACACCGCATGCAACAGAGCCGCATGTTCACAAAATTCTGCTGAGCCATCCATTACAGATCACTCATATATAGCCATGGTTAAATGGGTACTGAACGATGCTGATATCAAAAACAGACAATTTAATGCTCAGGGTCAAGAGCTCACGAAATCATTATTTTTACAAATTTTGAGCTTTATACCTGATAAGAGAAAGAGGCGCAAAAGGCGAAAAATGCATCACAGAAGCCTGGATCAAGGAACAGAGGCAGTTTCCGATGCGCGATTAGCGCTAATCGCGAATTGCTGAGAAAATTGCTCGAGAAGGAAAGCTTCTAATTGCTCAGTCACCTGCAAGCCCCGAAAATTGCAAGAAAGCAATGATAAAAACAAACTGGAAACAGAAAGCTAAAGAAAAGGTAGAAGCAATCCAAGGGTTAACCAAGTTGAACTGGGATTATTACTGGGCATACACGGTAAAGCCACATAGTCAGTGGATGACTCTCAAGTATATCATCTATTTTGCTGAGAAGATGGTGCCAGCTCTTGCCAATTCTGTTTGCTTAGCTCAACTAAAAGCAGAAGACAGTCAGCCGACTCTACTCAAGAAAATATTGAATGCTTGCAACATTAAGGAGCAAAATGCAGAAATAGTTAGATATTAGATTTAATTTTAGAAATAGTTTTGCTTTATTTTTGCTTAGAAAAAGGACGGTCATTTAAACCGCATCCTGAATTTTTGTAAATAAGCTAATTTCAGATTTAGTTAGTAGTATTTAAACCCTTCTCATGCATTTAGAGAAGGGTCCAGAAATTTGTCAAAAACTTGTCCTTAGAACATGCGCTTTTGCACCCTCCGAGGAGGTTTTGATGAATGAATGGAACAGGATTTGTTGATGTTTGCATTTAATATCTGCTACTGATGTTACACTTTTGTACTCTTAGTGGATGTTAGATCAAGGAGAGATAAATCATTGTCGCTTGAAGCTCATGAGTAGGACTAGTTATAAATGGTACTTTTATCTCTTAACCATTTCTACTTATGTGTTAAAGTGATATACAGTTTTTAGTTGTTTATATATTACTGCATGAATGCCTGAGTTATCATTTGGCACTTTTGTACGGTGATAGCTATTTATTTATGCTTAATGTATGAATAGCTCATTATGTGATATGTTTTTCACAATTGTTTCGTCTAACTTTTTATACGAAGTGGTTCATCCTTATTGATTTATTTTCTCATAATAGTTGAATGATCTTTATTACCAGTTGTTATTTGAAATATTTTTAGATCGCATAATAGAAGAATTACACCCCGGGTTAGTATAGACTTAGATGTTGCTGCTTATTAGAATACAATAGCATAGCATTAGATTAAAGTTAGAATTAGAATATCTTAATTAGGAACTATTAGATCAGGAACATCAAATTCTACACACACACACTCATAAATTGGGAAACTGGTCCCATATCCCCAGTCGGACCTGCTATACCAAACGGATAAGGAGCTGCAAACCAAGGTCCGGACCGGGCGGGTATCCCCCTTGTTGTAGACCCGATTTTCGGGGCTTCAACAGATCCTTATCTGAAGTTCTTGGTTGGTGGTATGACTACAATCTTGGGTTCTAGTTAGGTGACATACTACTCATAGTCCTGGTACCTTCCACATATCATTCATGGCTTAGATAGTTTACCTAGTGCTCAGAACTTGGATCACATCCAAAAGAAGAGAAGGTAGTTTTCAGTAACTCTCACAGTCTTGGTGCTAATTCAGTCTCTCTATTTAGTCTTGAAACAACCACGGTGCTAGCCACAAATTTGGTGTCATTAAAATCTTTTTCATACCACAGTGATCTCAATAACTTATAGTCTGGCACAGTTTCGATGCTTGGTGTAGGATAATGCAAGAAGGTCTCAAAGGAGAACTTTGAAAAGGCATTTTGGTTGTTCATGCTAGGAAACTCAAGCACGAATGTACAATAAAATCACATCAACTCAAAGATCACTCGGAGGAAGCATCAATGCATCTTCAACGTGATCAAGGTGAAGATTCTATCTTCTCTTGCCAAGTAAGTATCTTTCATTCTATAATCAAGTTTGGTTAAATGACTTTGTGTTTGCAAGGAGATCTATAAACTGGTTGGGTCATCAAAATTCCTTGCATGAGAGAGGAGGATAGATATAGTCCCCGGAAGAGAAGTCATTGATGTCTATGGAAAAGTATTTGAAGATCAAGTATTGTTTGAATGCATGTAAAAGGATCAAGGGATTCCTATGAAATCAATCAAAGGTCCTCTCATCACTATATAGCAGGAGAGGAGACATAAAAAGTGATATATGAAATGTTAGAAGATATATTCTTTGAAAATGAAGTAAAGAAGGTCATATCACTTGGACCTGATCTACAAAAAATTGAAGGTATTAGAGAATGAAGGATAATCTTCATGAGATATCAATTGGGAGATATGGAAGAGATGATAAGAAAATAATAATCATTGTTCTAACTAATAAGCAAGGTAACAAATGTCCATGAACAAGAAGGTTGCCTCATTTAACAACTTGTGGTTTCTATGCTAGATAGAAAAATACAAGTTGAGGGAAAAAGTGTTGAAGGTTAAAGGACTCAAACATTTGCAGAAAGGAAAGGGAAGTTTGGTCCTCAATCAAGACAAAATAGTATAGCTGAGATTCAATGCTATGTAAAGATTATGGAAAGAAAGCTCATATCACCAGAAACATGGAGGAAGCTGAAGAAAATGGCCAAGGAAATAAGGATTAACGGATCTCTACCATGATTGAGATGGTATCCCTCACAAAAGGGTTTTACCATAATCTCCTCAATATTTTGATATGACCATGATAATAAGATGCATTGTGGCATCATGAAAGCATTAGAAACAATATCTTATGACATAACCATGGGAATCATGAAGGAAAAAATCCATGAAAGATATAGCTCTTGGGAACCTCATTGGACATTGAAGGAAAGGAAGAAGTCATCCAGGACAAGTCTCATCATACATCAAGTCAAAAAGGAAGCATCTACTAGATGCGTATATCCAAGACCCTCAATATTCTTTGATGGAATCCTCATTAGAGGCTTCACTAATCTAGAGAGGAAGCAAGTGTTCCATCAGGAACTCCAACTTATGGAATTCATGGGATGATGGTATGATGAAGCAGATTAAGGGATTGAAGATATTTTTAATCAAGGAAGCTGCTGAAACAAGCCTAGATGACCTAAAGGTAAAATGAGGTATGTATGCTTGTATTTAATATTATAAAGTCATGTTGTATGGTTGCAGGTAACATGGATCACCACTTCTATCTTGAGAAGCATGATCAAGGTCAAAGGGTCTCCTCCTCTAAGAGAATGCAGGAAGGCATAAGTCACACTAGATGAAATCAACATAATATGTCCTTATATGAAGTATGAGGTGGTTGGCTACAATGAAGGAACTATGATTGAAAACTCATGGGAATGGAATGTATGAGGAAGGAAGATATTGTGAGATATGCAACCATGATGAAGGCAATCAATATCCAAAAGACCAAGAAGATTTGACTAGGAAATCTCCCGAAAAGATATGAAGACTGATGAAAGTTTGAAAAATATGGAGACCCTTGACAATGGATATCTTTGGGAGATGTGTCAACATGTATGCAGGATGTTGATACCTATAGGAAGATGTCATGATGAAGAGCCATCTCGTAAGTTACTATTTTATTTAATGTTATGTTTTGATTTCTTGAATAATATCTAGTTGAGTTCATGCATGGCTACTGGAACAAAAGGTGTAAGTACAAGTACAACTAGCACTCATGTGGTGGATGGAAATTCCTGACAGAAACATGATGACGAAGAAGTAACCATATGAGGAAGGTTCTAGATACGTATCAAGAAGGAAAATTTCCATGAAGAAAGGAATGACATGACGAACCAAGAAGGAAAGTGATGGATGGCTAATTCCATACAAGGAAGAAACTCAACAGAATTTCATGACATCAAGGATGGAAATTGATCAAGCAACTGAAGGACCCATGAAAGAAGTTGTTGATGAAAAGGGGAGTCCCTAGTTAAGAGGGAGCTCTGACAAGTCCCTATTTGAGAGGGAGCTTGGGTAATTTCTCGGTCAGAGGGAACTTGGGTACATTCCTTTACAGGAATGGGCATATCTTCCCTAGTTGAGAGGGAGAGATAAACACAACATTATTATCTTCACTTGGGAAGAAAGAATGGAGGATTTGGTAATCATCTAGCATCTGAGTCTCTTTGAGGATGTGTAGGACATACAATATAAGAGCAGGCAAGAGGACCAATATTCTTTGAGGGTTGGGAACCAAAGATAATAATAGTCCTAGAAGGTCATACTTAGTCAACACCCAGGTGGGTATGTACCTTGAGAGAAAATGATGAAGGTGTCTATAGTCATTGATCTCGCCAACATTATGCTTTGATCTGATGAGAGACTGAGTTATCAGTCAAGGCCTTGTTGTGGAAACAATGTTGGTTACTATGATGCTATACATATGGGTTACCAATATGATTCTTCTTATGATAAATTCTTCAGATTGAGAATGACCAAGTACCGTTATGAATACCTCCCTAGTTAAGAGGGAGTGTTGTAAAATGTAACTAGGTTCGGTCTTCACAATGACATGTAATTGTGATTTTTTTTAAATAATGTAATGAAGAAAATAATTTACTATTAACTTGCTTCATGGGTTTCATGAGAAAGGGATTTTTGTTTTTAAAGTCAATGTCATATATGACCCTTATTGGGCATATAAAGAATATATCTAGGTCTACAAGTTGACTAGAATCCCTCCAATAGACAAGAACAACCATCCTCTTCTTGATGTCGGCGTCAACATGTATACAAATGAGAAGTCAGCTCACATATGGATACACACCCTTTCAAGTGATCATGTCGACTCAAATGTAGGGGCAAACAACTATATCTAGGAGCATGTACCCTCGCATTTCCACAGTGAAACAAATTCGATATGTCTCTGAAATTTTGGATGCCAAGTACAATAGAGACAAAATGCAGATCATATACAACATACTTCTCGGCACATGTTTCGAGGTTCTCGGTGGTCAAGACAACAAGGAATTCGGTTATCACAGTGATTACAGTGCAGACTAATTTGGGTGACAATACAGTGATATCTTCCTCACTATCTCATGTATATATCCATTGTAATGTGGATGGATAGTAAAACAGTTTGATAAGGTCTCGATGCTATGTGATCCAGGTGGATCTTTAAAAAGTACCAGTGGCATGGTAAAAAGGCTCAAAACTCAAGCTGGCAGAAACTCTATAAACTTAGCATCAGATCGAAGGGCTCATCATCTTGATTCCAACAATGTGAATGACACTCAAATCCGAGTTCATATGAAGAAGTTATAGCAAGTCAAAGTTTATGTTTGACTTGGACAGCTGACAGACACTCTCAGGGAATGGGGAAGTGCCAAATAGTAGGGCACCATATCACAGATCATAGAAGGAAGAGGTCGTGGCTTAAAGAAAATTGGCCAACGCAAAAGGGAAAGGTTAAAGAATCACCCCCCGGTGCAATCCAGGTTGCGATGCGATATATTGCAATCATAGATCAGGTTGTGATTTGCGATATTGCAATCGCAGTTCGCAAAGGGGAAGTAATCGCATATTGTTCCATCCTTGGTTCCCACCGATTTTGATTTGTGATGTGAGATTCCAGACCCGATATATAATATACTATGTTTAATAGTTTGTCGAGTCCGCAGTTATTGTAGGGTGCTTGTTGTAAGAGCTTGGGTCTGCTTGCTGATTGGAAACGTCGATGGGAAACTCTGATAGTAAAAGTCGTTGGGCTAAAATGTGCAGTTAAGGAAGTTTTGCCATGTTTGAAAGGTTTGTTGCCACATACTATACAAGACCCAAGAATCTTTGTCTTAAAACAAACCCGCCTGCTAAACTTTGTCATTTGTTTAGAACTACCTGGGAATTGAGGAGATTAGCCGCCAGCTTATATAAAGGATTATCCGCATTGGAAAAAGGGAAGACGACACAATAATTCAGAAGATTAGTGCGTACAACAGTAACCTTACCTAGCAGCAGGTCGGGACCTAGCCTTGAGTAGCAGGGAGGTTCCTAGAGGGTGCAGAAAACCCAATTATCCGAATTGGGTGTTCGAATAGGCGTTTTTGCACGATTTTTTGCTAGGATTTCAGTGGTACTGTCCGTTTCTGAAGCTGGGCTCTCAATTATTCTTCCATCTTCTATTTTGGAGGTATAACGATTTTAAATGAATGTTTCTTGTAATTTTATCTCTTTTATGCCACTTAATGAAAGAAGGCCTCCCCACTATTGAGCAGGGCCCAGAAACGTAGTCCAAATTGGACGAACTTCGTAATCAAATATTTGTGTCATGGTTTCTTACTTATCATGTTATTTCTGCATTGTTTTATGTTCTTTTAAGTTCCATGGTTAATAAGTTATGTTCCATGTAATTCTAATGCATCTATAAGTAAAAGATCTTGGATCAAGTTTGGTAGCATAGTAGGTCTTTGTCGATGCGAATTGCATGAGTATATGCTAACCCGGAACAAGTTGTGAAAAGGAGAAGGAAATCTTAAGTCCTTTGATACTGAAGTAGGACGTGCAAAACAAAGAAGAAACATGGCAAATGAAGAAGCTCGTTGGGAAGAGGAACAAAATTTCTGCAAGGTATTCTACAATATGGCAGAGAAAGTGGACAAGCTATTTTCAGAATATGAGAAGGCACTTGGGCATGAGAAGGAAGATGTCGATGACAATAGATCAACAAATCATGAAGGTGGTGGAGAAGAGCCTCCTCCCTCTCCTTATTCAAGTGATAGTTCTCATCACTCTAATCGCGATTCCAAACATACATCTAAGAAACTATTCTTCAAGCTAGATGTAAAGTTTGACCTGCCAATGTATAATGGAGAGTGTAGTGCATAAAAACTTAATAATTGGATAAGACATATAGAGGTCTATTGTCGGATTCAATAGATTGAAGAAGATGAGTCAAAGGTCCAGTTAACATCTCTTCAGTTCAGTGGCACTGATCTCATTTGGTGGGAGAGCAAGTTGCAGAAGGGAAGCAAAAAGTCGGATAACCTTTTTTCCTCTTAGTCCAGTTTTATTTCTACATTGAAAGACCAATTTTACCCTTTGGGTTATAAAAAAAAATTGCACTAATGGAATGGCAATACCTAAGGCAAGGTAAAGGCCAAAATGTACAAAGCTTCACTGAATAATTTCGGAAACAAGCATTGAATTTGGGCATCTCATTAGATTCGCCCGAGACTGTAACTAAGTATGTTGGTGCGCTACATAGTTACATAAGACACTCACTATTATTTTTTGAGCCTACTACGATTGATGTAGCCAGCGTAAAGGTGATTCATCTTGAAATTCGAGGCAAGAATGACAGAGATGATCAAGCCAAGAAAACACCGTTCAACCCTCAGCATGGAAAATTCTAGAAGAAAGGCAAGGGGAAGGCTAAGAAGATTGTCACAGCCAAGAAAGAGGATGGAGCAACACCATCTTGCATGCATTGCAAGAGAGAAGGTCATGATGAGGACCACTGTTGGAAGCTACATCTGGAGCTGAGACCAAAGAGATTTAGCGGAAAGGGAAAGCAGAAGACAGTGGAAACAACGCAGCAAGACCTTGGATCAGATTTTGACAAAGAGACATTAATCACAGTCATGGGCACAAGAGGTACTCTTTCTATTAATAATACTTCTGATTGAATTGCAAGTACTAGTTCTTTGAATGAGCCTGTAAGTAATGAATGAAAAAGAATTGAATTATTCCACATTAGGGTTATTATAAAACACACAAAGGTGGAAACTCTATTCAATTCAAGCTCCCAAGAAAACTTAATCTCAAAGTCCTTAGTTAAAAAGTTAGGCCTCAAAACTAAGCCTCATCTGAGTCCATACCCGCTTAGTTGGGTAAGCGATAAATAAAAATTACAAGTAATGAAGCAGTGCAGGACCAGATTTGTTATTGCTTCCAAATTAGTTGATGAGGTAGAGTTAGATGTTATGCCTTTGGATATCTATGGAATTATCTTGGGAAGTCTGTATCTATATGACAAAAAGGCAGTTTTCTTTCGACGCGAAAATAAATACCACCTCACGAAGGATGGGGTAGAATATATAGTCAGATCTCGTTATACGAAAGTTTGTGCTAGCCTTGTAAGTGCAGGACAGATTAAACGACTGTTTAATTCCAGTAAATGGTGCATGCTCATGGTAGTGAGAGCGAAAGAGGCCGAGACGACTGATGCTTTCAAAAGTTGTGATCTTGATCATAAGAAATAATTGTTTGAAATTATTTTTGACTGTGATAGATTGTTTCAGGAACCGAGAGGATTTCCCCCAAAATGGGAAATCCAACATAAGATCCATTTACAACAAGATTCTTCTTTTTTGAATATTGGCATGTACTGGATGGCTTCTATCGAGATGGAGGAGATCAAGAAATAGGTGCGGGAATTTCTAAGTCAAGGGGTCATCAAACCAAGTTCTTCTCCATGCAACTCACCGATCGTGTTGGTGCCAAAGAAAAACGGCACATGGAAAATGTGCGTAGATTGCAGGGCGCTAAACAAAATTATGGTGAAGAATAGATACCCTCTCCCTCGATTGACGAATTATTAGATTAGTTGAAAAATGTTGTCTATTTTACAAAACTTGATTTGCATAGTGGATATCACCAGGTTAGAGTTGCAGAACAAGACATTTGGAAGATTGTGTTCAAAACTAAGCAAGGGTTGTTTGAATGGATGGTGATGTCATTCAGACTGTGCAATGCTCCGGCCACGTTTATGAGGGTAATGAATGATCTGTTTAGGCCTTTTCTTGATCATTTTTTGCTTGTATATATGGACAATATTCTTGTTTATAGTAGGACATGGGATGAACATGTATGTCATGTGAAGAAAGTGCTTAATGTTCTAAAAAAAAAGAAAAAAGAAAAATCGTATGTAAAATTGTCAAAGTGTGAGTTTCGGAAGACCTCTCTAGTTTATTTAGGTCACATAGTCGATAATGGGAAATTAAAAATAGATCCCTCTAAAGTAGATGTGATTATGAAGTGGCCAGATCCCACCAATGTTACATAGGTCCGAAGCTTTTTGGGCGTGGTACAGTATTGGATAAGGTTCATTGTGAACTTCTCTGTTATCACAGGCCCCTTCCATGCATTGACAAGTGTGAAGTAGGCCTTTCAGTGGGGAGGAAAACAATAGAAATCCTTCGACACGCTGAAAGAGAAGATCAGCACAGCACTAGTGCTAGACTTACCAAACCTTCAACACCCTCCTGAGATTGAAACAAATGCCAGCAGATATGCCATGGGTGTTGTATTAATGTAGCAAAGAAAGCTTGTATGTTACCATTCAGAGATTTTCTCCCAGGCTGTTGTGAATTATCCCACGTATGATAGGGAGTTGTATGCCTTGGTTCAGAGTGTAAAGAAGTGGAAACACTACTTGATCAGCAAGGAGACCATCATCCATATGGATCATCAGCTCTTGCAGTACCTTCAGTCACAAACCAAGCTTCAACAAGCTTGTTATTTTAGATGGATGGGATTCCTCCAGCAGTTTCATTTGGTAATAAAATACAAGAAGGGCGCCAACAACAAAGTAGCAAATATGCTTTCTCGCCCTCCTATTTATGCATCTGTAGTTTTGAAAAATGCTTCTTTATCATTAGAAGGTTATGTTGAACAATATGCTAACGATGATGATTTTAAAGATATTTATGCAAAACTGACTCGTGGATCACAGATGGACAATTATTATTTGCAAGAAAAACCATTGTACCACCTTGGAAAGTTGTGCATACTCATTGATGAAAGGGTACATGTAATCCGAGAGGCTCATACCTCTCTTGTGTCTAGTCATTTTGGGGTTGAAAAAACTTTATGTCATTTACATAGGTTTTGTTTTTGGCCTCATTTGAAAAACATTATGACTAGCCTTGTAAAAGGTTGTGTGTTGTGTTCTGTTTCGAAGCCGGTTCTAATAGAAAACTTGGGCTCTACACACCACTCCCTATTCTGAGTCAACCATGGGAAAGTGTGTCCATGGATTTTGTAGGTGGTTTTCCTATGTATATGAAAGGTCACGACTATTTGTATGTCGTCATGGATCGTTTTAGTAAAATGTGTATTTTAATGCCTTGTAAAAATCAGGTCACTGCTGAGCAAATTGCTTAACTTTTCTTTTAGCATGTTTGGGTCCATTTTGGGTTTCCCATATCTATTGTGTTAGATCGATACGCTCGCTTTCTTGGAGAGCTCTGGACCAGCTTGTGGAGAATGATGGACACTAAGCTGGAAAGAAGTATGACATTTCATCCATAGATCGATGGGCATATAGAGGTCGTCAACTGCACCGTGGTACACTTGTTACGAGGGTATTGTGGAAAACATCCCAAGTTGTGGGATGAACATCTTCCTTATGTGCAACCAAGCAGCACATTCATCCACACAGAGCTCACTGTTTGAGACATGTTTTGGTTATGTAAGAGATGATAGGGACAAAGCACGAAAGTTTATTCAACGGACACAGGTGATTCATCAGGCAGTACAAGAGCAATTGGAGAAATGTCGGGCTCGGTATAAAGTTCGACATGATAAGCATTGAGTTGACCATCAATTTCATGTTGGGGATAAGGTATGGCTCCACATTAGCAAGGATAGAATGAAGGGAGAAGGAAAGAAATTAAGACCCATTCAATATGGTCCCTTCACCATATTGGCAAAGATTGGAGACAATGCTTTTCGTCTTGACTTGCCCGCCTATATGAAAATGTACTCAGTAGTAAATGTTGAAAACCTGAAGCTTTATGAACCTTCATTGATTATGGATACCAAAGATGTTGCACAGATTCCTACAGTGGACGATTTTGCACCAGAGTATATAGACAAGTTTCCCAAAGATATCATACTCGACAGGAAAACCAAAATTTCATGACGGGGAGATGTGGAGTATATTCATGTTGGCTTCAAAGGAATGCATTCAAGTAAAGCTCGGTGGGTGTAGAAAGAAAAAGTAAGGGAGAAATTTCCTCACTTCCCAATTGACTGAAAGGGCTTTTAGTGGTCCAATCACTCTTTGTGGGGAGGATTGATCTAGGTGGATATTTAAAAAGTACTAGTGGCATGGTAAAAAGGCTCAAAACTTAAAATGGCATAAACTCTAAAAAAATTAACATCGGATCAAAGTGCTCGTCATCCTGATTCCAACGGTGTGAACATCACTCAAATCTAAGTTCATATGAAGAAGTTAGAGCAAGTCAAATTTTATGTTTGACTTGGACAGGTGGCAAGAGGAGATGACGTGGAAGACACTCTTAGCGAATGGGGAAGTGCCAAGTGGCAGGGCACCATTGGTCCCGTATATCGCAAAAGAAAGAGGTCGTGACTTAAAGAAAATCGGCCCCAAGAAAGTCATGGTTGCGATGCGATAAATCACAATCACCCATCGCAAAAGGGAAAGGTTAAAGAATCGGCCCTTGAATCAATCCAGGTTTTAACGCAATATATCGCAATCGCAATTCGCAAAGGGTAAGCAGTAGCATATTGTACCAAACTTGGTTCCCACTGATTGCAATTTGCGATATGAGCTTCCAAACCCGATATATTATATATTGTGTTTAATAGCCTGTCGGGTCCACGATTATCGCAGGGCACTTGTTGTAAGGGCTTGGGTATGTCTGCTGATTGGAAACGTCGATAGTAAAAGCCGCCAAGTTAAAATGCGTGGTTAAGGAAGTTTTCCATGTTTGAAAGGTTTGTTGCCGCATACTATATGGGACCCGAGAATCTCTGTCTTAAAACAAACTTGCCTGCTAAACTTTGTCGCTTGTTTAGAAATGCCTAGGAATTGAGGACATTAGTCGCCAACTTATATAAAGGACTATCTGCATCGAAAAAAAGGGGAACTGGCACAATAATTCAAAAGATCAGTGCGTACATGAGTAACCTAACATGGTAGTATGTCGGGACCTCGTCTTGAGCAGCAGGGAGGTTCCCAGAGGATGCAAAAAGTCGATTATCTAAATTGGGTGTTCGGATAGGCGTTTTTACACGATTTTTCGCCAGGATTTCGGTGGTATTGTCTGTTTCTAAAGTTGGTCTCTCCATTCTTCTTCCATATTCCAGCTTTGAGGTATAAGGATTGTAAATGAATGTTGCTTGTACTTTTATCTCTTTTATGCCACTTAATGAAATAAGGCCTCCCCACTATTGAGCAGGGCCCAGAGATGTAGTCCAAATTGGACGAACTCCATAATCAAATCTTTGTGTCATGGTTTCTTGCTTATTGTGTTATTTTCACATTGTTTTATGTGATTTTAAGTTCCATGGTTAATAAGCTCTGTTCCATGTAATTCTGATGCATCTATAAGTAAAATATCTTGGATCACTGTGCCAACAAGACAATACCCAGTGCTAAATCTCGGTGATACCGGATGATGTATAGTGATACGATGATTAGTGATGTTAGGTGCAACATGATGCAGCTAGGTGTTACATGGTGCAATTGGATGCTAGTAACAATATCAAGGTATGATGCACAAGTCGGTGAGGCCAAATTTCAGGGATATATCACAATGTTTGGATATTGCAGTTATCATGTTTTTGTTTCCATGAAATCGAAGAATCAAGGAAGAAGGATGACTATGTCTTGGTCTGGGGATGTCAACAGAGGTCAAGGCTCTTTGTCTTGGGATTGATCAATTGGAATTTCTATAAGAAGAATTTGTGTGGGTTTTCCTCTCAAAGAGTGAGGTTTTGGCCCTGGCAGAAAGCCAAATCTTGTGTTCTCGTCAATTTTGTTTTTGTAACAATTTGATGAAGAAAACACACTCTAATAATAACAAGAGAAGATTATGCTAAACAAGAAAATAAAAAGTACCTCACAAATAGTTATCATCGTGAGAAGAATCTTATTAACCTAATTGCCCTAGATTCTTCAACAAGATATGATATGCCTACCTCATTGCATGAGAAATTGATGGATACCATTAGTAACAGAGATGATCTACTTGAATGACCACAAGTATGAAAGTGAGGTTAAATGATATGCTTGATTGTGTGTTCTATTTCAAAGTACATTGGTGGTTTGTTATTTTTGTTATTTTTTCAATGCATTTATATATGACTACAATTGTTTAGTGCACAAGGCTAACACTAATATCCTTATGTGTACCTATATTACATAAATAATCACAGGCACGTGAAGGCCCATCTATAACAACTATGACGTTTTTCAACACCACCAGCTAAATTTTAAACTTGATTTTATAACTAATCAGTGAAATAAGAAATCTTGATTTTGCATTTCCTATCTCCAAGTATTTCTACAAATAATCAGTGAAAGAAGAAATCTTCTGAGAAATATTTCTTAATTATAAGCATATCTTCCATGTTTTTCCTATGATACTTTGTTACTTACTAGTATTATTTGTTACATAAGTTCTAATCCCATTCAATAGTTTAGTTGATTTATTAACTATATTTGGTGTGTCGGTTGTGACTACTGATGAAGGTTATGGGGCTACAATAGCTAAAATGGGCATGAACAAACTCTAGGATTTAGATCTTCGTCGTGCTCGTTGATTTTCCTTTTTAGTCACATTTTTCAATATTTTGCTTTGTTAGAGTGAAAAAGTGTAACAACTCAAGTTAAAAATTCATGTAAAAATATATATATATGACCAAGGTCATGGGACACGTATTCCAAGTTGAATGGTGGGAAAAATATCCTAGTGGGTGTTCATTTTTGTTTATTATGGCTAAGGAAATTGGCAAAGGAACTGGCAAAGGAAAATAGACATTAATTTGCATTTTATTTATGAAAATAAAGGAAAATTGGAGAAAAGGAAGGTGAAAGGTCACAGGTTGCATGTGAAGAGGAAAACGAAGGAAAATAATGGAAAATAAATAAAATAGAGGCCTCAATGATAAAAGGCTTTTGAGGATTAGTTCATGGCTTTTTTTCAGTATTAGATTTTGTTAGTTCAGTTTTGGAGCTCTCATTTTCTACTCTCTCTCTCATACTCTTGAACACTTTGAGTTTTCTTGGAGCACTCTTGGAGGAGTGTGGCATACTTTGGATTTGGAGCAAGAAGGCAAAGGAAGAGCAAGAAAGTGTAAGAGGACATTGGTATCAATAGTTGCAATGGGTTTTTCTTGCAGGTACTGAGTTGCATGTATGGTTTCCTTGCTAGTTTTGGCATTCATGGCACATGCATGTGGTTTCTTGGTTATGATTTGTCATTGGCATGGAGGATTTCCAGGATTGACAGTGGATTTTCCTAACCTTGCCATTTCCTATATAGCAATGGTATTGTGGGTTTTTCCTTTTGTTTTCTTATTAGTGTTCATGTTCCTTCGGTTGTGGGTTGAGGTACTAGTTCTTGGAAGCCTTGGTTAGAAAAACGCTCTGGAAGCCCTATAGCAACTTGGGTTGAGTTACTAGTCCTAGAAGCCTTGGTTTAAAAAAACTCTCAAATCCCTTGGTGGGTTGAGTTACTAGTCCTAGAATACATGGTTGGAAAAAAGATCTGGAAGCTTGGCAATAGTTGTGGGTTGCGTTACTAGTCCTGGAAGCCCTGGTTGGAACAAACTCTCTCGAGCAATTGACAACTTGGGTAGAGACCAATATGGTGATGGTTAGTGCTGTCTGACCGTGAGGTGGAATCACTGGTTGAGAGTTGAGGTGTCTTTTCCTTTGGAAGCCCTGGTTTGGTTTTGTTTGATTTGTTCCATGAGATCCCACATTCATGCTTGGAATATGGCACGAGGGTGATTGGCTAAAAGAAACATTTGGTTAAGCCAATCTATGGTTGGGTGGTACTTGGAAGTCCCAAACCTAATTGCATTTTTCATATGTTAATAAGAGCTCCTTTCCTCTTGTATATGATGGTAAATATACTTGTTCATATGTGGTTTTTATGGTTGTTATATATTAGTTATTTTGGTTGAATATATGTTGGTTAAGAGAATGTTTTATGATAGTATTGATGTATGGATCTCATCATGTTTTGATTAGAACAAAAATTAAAAATGAATATATGACCTAATAGATGATAATGCAACTATTGTGATAAGGCATCAATGCTTCCTTATGAAACTCAAATAAGTATGAGACCATTATGCTTAGATATGTTGTTATGACATATAGATTACATATTTGTGACATGTTTGACGAAATGATTGTCATGGATAGTAGGGGTCAGTTCAATTACTTGTACCAATGATTGAATTACTAGCCTTATTCCATTGTTATTTATCATTTTTGAAAGTTTCATGAAGTTCTAGGCAGTGACCTGAGCCCTGGCCTTGAAAAAGTGGCACAAAATATGGGGTCACTAGCTCAGAACTAGCTGAAAAATTCCACAGTCGCTAGCGTGAATTTTTGTGGGAATGACTGGAAGGCCTTAGTCACATGCATGCCTCATTATGGAAGAAACCAATGTTCTAGATCAAGGAAATGTCAAGTTGTCTCAGGGGTTGGTCACTTGGAAGGGTTGGTTGGCTCCTGAAGGTTTTGTAGCATGTATGGAAGGTCAAAATGGTTTTGTTTTATCGGTTCCTCTTCCTTAACTATATGGTTGAATCACATCATAGTAGCCTCTCATCACATGTTTACCCCAACGGACCGGTTAACTTGGGTAAATGTGGGAGGAGGGTGGTTACAAAGTGGTATTAGAGCATTGGTTCAACACTTGGACCGGATGGGCGGAATGTGTTTGTCATGCATACATGTCAGTTTCATATGTATTTTTTATGCTTATGGTCTATGTGCTTGTTATGTATGCATGGTGGTGATCATTTTTATAGTTGTGTTGACATGTAGGAGTTGATGATGTTGTTGTTGGGATGAGTTTGTCATGAATGCATGTCAATTGTATATGTGTTTATTATGCATGTCAGTGTCTATATGTTGTTATGCATGCATAATTATGGGCATGGTTTCCATGCATGAGGTCATTGTATGTATTTTAGGTCATCATGATGTTGTTGGTATGTTATAATGTTGATGTGTTGGTTGAGATAGGGTAGGAGATACAAACCATCAAAGTGAGGTTGTGGCACTAGACTTCAGGGTAAGAGCAGATAATCATACAAGTTTGTATCTTTGGCATGCATGTATGTTGGTTAATGGTTGTTATATACATTAGGGTTATATACATGTTTTCCTTTCTATTGATGTTGTGGTTACATGTATAATAAATTCTATTTTATCAGTGTAGTCATATGCATATATGTCGGATAGTCATGAATTTGTTGTTGTATGAATTGTGGTCATATGCATGATTATTATGGCCACTGCATTTAAGATATTGATGTATATGTATCATGTTAATATGGATTGGCCTGTGAAGATGGTTATGGTTGTGATATTCAAGTACGAGTTGATATTATGTCATACTAATCTAGACTAACTTGTGTAGATGTGATAGCCTCCCTGAGAGACATTGAGGTATGAGTTTGATTATGTCATCTATTTGGTGTTTGAATGTTTGATTATGTCGTTTATTAGGTGTTGAGTGTTTGGTGTATATTATGTCATCTATCTGTTGACTAAATGTTTGATTACTTGCATGATATGAGTATGAGTCTATAAAATTGCATGAAGGAATGATCTTGTTTTAAGGCGGTTGTACTAACACATATGTGTTGAGACAATTGATATGCGCTTGAGTGTAAGTAGGTGTTAGTTGTAGTAGTATGAGTAATTATTGTTAGTTAATTATGACATGGTTGTTAGTCTTGGAAAAGATTGATTTCAATTAATAGACATGATGTTTTGATCCTTGGAATATGTGGTTGACCTGTGTAAACAGTTTCAGGGAAACATGCTCGGTATTAGCATGACCTGGTAATAGTTGATTTATTTATATAACTATTCATTGGGTGATGTGACAGTACATAGTAAGACTCAGTTGTAGCAAGGTAAAGGTAAAAGAAAGGAATTGGGTGAGAATTCCTTTGGCTATGTTTGGAAACTGTAATTCCAAATGAATGAATGCTTTGAATACATGAAGTCTTCTTAACCTATATTTTTTTTGACATTATGTGGATATATGTTATATTCCTGAACATGTATTTGGTAGGTATAACAACTAGTTTCCAGTTATAGTTGGATCTGTCAAGGGAATTGGATTCCCTTGAGAGATATCATGTATGTGTTAAATTACAAGGCAATGTGCTTATCATGACAAGGTAAGGTAACTGGTATATTGTATATTTATTTATGCACTGGCAATTGTGTGTTTATGGCAGTATGATGCAAGGAATTGCATGGAAAAGAGACTGCCATGAAATCTTGAAGAAGGCTCAGGTTGGGCTTTCCCTTGGAAGCATTGGGAACCCATGGGGATTGATTCATGGTTTTTGTTGCTAGTTTTGTGCTTTCGGTATTTTGTGATTTTTTTGTGCTTGATTTGCAGTTTTGTGTATGACTGGTGAGTGGCCATTGCACATTGTTTGTGGTTTCTTACTTCTATTGGTTTTTCGTAGTTTTCTTCTTGGTTACTTTTGGTTCTTACCTTTTTATGTTTTGAGGGTCTTGGGATTTGGTTTGGGAAGGAGGAGTTTAATGGCGCTCGGGGAGAGCTTAATGAAACCCAATAGGTAATGTAAGACCCGGATGAAGTTGGTGCATATAAGGGAAGTTGAAGGCAAGAGTATGACAGTCACTTAGATTCGTTGGGTCCATTAGGATAAATTGACGGTGGTAGGATAGTCATGAGAAGGGTAACCAAAAGGTGAAGTAAATGGATTTGAGGCATTAGATGCCTTCGCTATGTTGGGGATTGTTGTTCTCACTGTTGTGCATGCGTTGCACGTATAAAGGGAGTTCTCTTAACCTTGACCTTATCATATCTGGTAATTATGTCGTGATCGTGATTATGTTGATGATTATATGTGTGTGTGTGCGTGTGTGTGTCACTGTCTGACAAGTTCATCAGGGATCATGATTGTTCTATGTTAATATTTGTATGCATGTATGTATGTATGTGTGCCATTGTCTGACATGGTTGTCAGGGATCATTCTTGTGGAGGAATGATTTATTATGTAGGTGAATGGCATGAAGAGGTTCCTGGTCTTATGAGGAATTGAGTGGGAAGAGTAGCCCAATAAGATCTATGAGGTCAACGTCAAATGTATATGTTTTGATATTATGTGATTATATTATGCCTATGTTTATGCTATGGCAGGTAATGCTAAGGGATACATCAACGGAATACAAGTAGCATGCTTTGCGACATGCTGGGATAAGCATGGATAAGACACTAGAAGCAAGGTCACTTGGTAAGGATAGTGTGGTCTTAGGATGTGCAGTATTGGTGTTGTGTACATGAAGCATATGTAGTATTGTGTACATATGGTGTAGTCTGCATGTTGCACATGTTGTATTGCATACCTAGGGTGTTGTGTAAATGTTGCATATGCAGTGTTGGGTATAGATGATGCTATGTACATGTTGGATATGCAATGTTGTGTACATATTGTACCATGCACATGTTGGATATGTGGTGTTGTGTGCATATGGTGTTGTGCACATGTTGGATATCCGATGATGTGTACATATGGTGCTATTTTCATGTTGTATATGTAGTGCTATGTATATATGGTGTTGTGTGCATATTTTACATGTGGTGTTATGTACATATGGTGTTGTATGCATGATTATACATGTGGTTCTGTGTGCATGTGTTGTTGTGTACATGTTGTACATGTGGTTTTGTGTACATGTCATGCATGCGGTGTTATGTACATGTGGTGTCTTGTACATGTTTTTCATGTGGTGTTGTGTACATGTGGTGTGGTGTACATGTGGCATTGTGTACACGTTGTGCAATTGGTGGCTTGTACATGTGATGTTGTGCACATGTTATGCAAGTGGTGTTGTGTACAGGTGGTACTATGTACATGTTGTACATGTGGTATTGTGTGCATGTCGTACATGTTGTGTTGTGTACATGGGGTATTGTGTTACATGTATTGTGTAGATGTTGTATCGTGATGTGTGTAGTCACCGTGTTGTATCTTATATACATATATGTATTGTGTTGTACACTGGATGTAGTTGTATGTGTTGTATTGTACACCAGGTGTAGTTGTATGTGTTGTGTTGCATGTCGGGTGTAGATGTATGTATTGTGTGGTGTTGTATGCCGTGTGTGGTTGTATGTGTGGTGTACACTATGTGTATGGGTACGTGGTTGAAGAGAAGAGAAGTATTGGGTGCTTTTCGGGTGTGGAAAACGATCCGATGTGTGTACGGAAAGGACAAAGGACAAAGGTAGAACTAAAGAACTGATTAAAGGATAAGTATCAATATTTTATTTCAGTTTTATTATGCATGTGATCTATGATTCTGATTTATGATGGTTACATGTGATCTATGATTTTGGTTTATGATGATTGCATGGGATTCATGATTTTGATCTATGATGGTTTTGGTTTGAGGTAACCGGATGTGATATGTTTATACATGATGATTTGGTCAATAGCTCATTCAACTTGTTGTGACAGGAAGTGAACAAAATTACAAGTGTACTTTATTGACGAGCCACCGATGAGGTATGATGTGAATTTATTTCAATTTATTTTAAATCTAATGGAAATTATGTGCTTGGTATAGGAAAGCAAGAAAATACTCGGTTGGGTGGTTAAAACCGACTGCAGGAATTAACTATGTCAGTGAAAGGAATTGGAACATGCAACAGTATGTTGGTAAAGCACTTCAAGAGAAGGGCCATTGTGGGACACTGATACTCAATAGTGTTAATTGATTTCCATGCGCATGCTATGACCGGTAGGATGGTGTTGAGGCAGGGATATGCCTTGGTTTTTGGTCTTCCAATGTGAGGAAACCTTGCCAAGGGAAGGGCCGCCTGAGGGACTGTGTAGCAAATAAGGGAATGCCCATGAAACTTGGAAGGTGTGTGACTGCACAAAAGGGGGTGACTGGATTTCCCGAGGGACTGTGTAGCAGAGAAGGGAAGGTCGTGGATGGATTTTTTTTTGTCATTAGCATTGCCAGATGGAATCAGATGCACATTAGGAGTGCTCCCCAGAACAATGAGACGGTAACTGTTCACTGAGAGGACAAGTTGCACAGCATTGTAGCATTGGACATTGGATGTAGCTTTGACTTTGGAAGTGGATTCTAGACATCTTGGGAAAAAGGTGAATCCTAGTATTACTTTGAGGGTGGACATGTGAGCCTCTAGATTCCCTTGTTGCTTATACATGCATCATATCCTTATTTGTTGGTTGAGCAAACATGCATATGTGTATATTATTATAAATATTGTATCGATCTATGTTTATAAATATCCATAGACAGTATGGCTATTTGTTTGTTGAAGGAAATGTGCATGAGAGTATATGTGGTTATTATTATAAATATCATAATGAGTTGTGTTATAAAGCTCCAGTAAATGGTATGTTTGTCATGTTTTCAACAGAGGTCATTGTAAATACTGTAACAAGATGTGTTATAAAGCTCCATAGGAAGTATGTTTTGGTTTTCAGCGGTCTCACTATTTATAGGTGTAATTGAACACCGAGGATGGCATTCCCCTAAGGGAAGGGTTTTGTAACAACCCCAATTAAAAATTCATGTAAAAAAAAAATATAAAACAAAGGTCATGGGACGTGTATTCCAAGTTGAATGGTGGGAAAAGCATCCTAGTGGTTGTTCATTTTGGTTTATTATGGCTAAGGAAATTGGCAAAGGCATTGGCAAAGGCAAAGAGACATTAATTGACATTTTAGTTATGAGAATAAAGGAAAATTGGAGAAAAGGAAGATGAAAAGTCACATGTTGCATGTGAGGAGGAAAATAAAGGAAAATAATGGAAAATGAAGAAAATAGAGGCCTCAATGATAAAAGGCTTCTAAGGATTAGCTCATGGTTTTTTTGGTGTTAGATTTTGTCAGTTTAGTTTTGGAGCTCTCGTTTTCTACTCTCTCTCTCTCATACTCTTGGACGCTTAGAGTTTTCTTGGAACACTCTTGGAGGAGTTTGGAACAATTGGGATTTGGAGCAAGAAGGTAAAGGAAGAGTAGGAAAGTGCAACAGGACATCGGGATCAGCAGCTACAACAGGTTTTGCTTGCAGGTACCGAGTTGAATGTATGATTTCCTCGCTAGTTTTGGCATGCATGGCACATGCATGTGGTTTCTTGGTTATGATATGTCATTGGCATGTAGGATTGCCTAGATTGGTGATGGATTTACTAAGCCTTGTCATTTCCTGTATAACCATGGTGTTGTGGGTTTTCCCTTATGTTTTCTGATTGGTGCTCATGTTCCTTATGGTTTTGGGTTGAGTTACTAGTTGGACAAACGCTCTGGAAGTCTTGTAACAACTTGGGTTGAGTAACTAGTCCTGGAAGCCTTGGTTGGAAAAATGCTCTAGAATACCTTGGTGGGTTGAGCTAGTATTCCTGGAATCCTTGGTTGGACAAATGCTCTGGAATATTGACAATAGTTGTGGGTTGAGTTACCAGTCCTGGAAGCCTTGGTAGGAACATGTAACAACCCTGGTGAAAATTCCAAGAGGCAGGAGTCTCGGTCAGGGCCTAGTGATCTGGTGTGGATTGTGGTAAATCCTAGAGACTAGGAGACATGTTAATTCCTCATGGTGTAG
This sequence comes from Pinus tabuliformis, assembly GCA_031772625.1. NCBI lineage: Eukaryota > Viridiplantae > Streptophyta > Pinopsida > Pinales > Pinaceae > Pinus > Pinus tabuliformis. The sequence continues at coordinate 843,974,986 of CM062810.1, forward strand.
GTGGAGAAACTCTGGTGGCATCCATGCTTGTTTTGGCCTAGTGATCTGGTGAGGATTGCAGTAAAGCCTAGTTCTATTGATGAGAGTGAGATGGTGTAGCCACGGGAAGCCATGGTTGATTTTTGGTTATGAGTGCCATATTCAGGCTTGGAATATGGCATGACGGTGACTAGCTGAAAGAAATATTTGGTTCAGTCAATCTACGGTCGGGTGGTTCGGGGAAGTCCCATACCCGGTTTGATTTTGTATCCATTAATAAGAGTTCCTTTCCTTGGTATTTTATGAGCAAATGTATTGGTTCATATGTGGCATTTATGACTGATGTATCCTATTATTTTTGTTGTTTATATGTTGGTTATGAGTATGTTTTATGACAGTAATGATGTATGGATTTCATCATGTTTTGATTTGTAAATGAAGGAACAATGAATATATGACCTAAGAGATGATAATGCAACTAATGTGACAAGGCATCACTGCTTCTTAGAGATTCTGAAATAAGTATGAGCCCCTATGCTTAGATATGTGGTTATGACCTATAGATTGCATATTTGTGACATGTTTGACAAAATGCCTGTCATGTCTAGTAGGGGTCTAGTCAAGTCTTTGTTCAAATATTTGCATTTGTATCATTGTCTCAATGTTACTTTTCATTCCTGAAGGTTTCATGGAGTTCTGGGTAGTGGCCTGAGTCTTAGCCTTGAAAATGTGGCATGGAATCCAAGGTCTTAAGCTCAGAACTAGCTGAAAAAGGCCCCAATCACTTGCATGCCCATGTTATGAGAGCAATCGTAGGGCCCCAGTCACATGCATGCCCATGTCATGGGAACAACTGAGACTCTAGGCTGTGAAGTGTCAAGTTGTCTTAGGGATTGATCACCTGGAAGGGTTTGTTGGCTCCTGTAGGTTTTGTGACACATGCAAAAGATCAGATTAGTTGTGTTGTGTTAGTTCCAATTCCCTAACTATATATGGGGAGTTGAATCAAATTGTAGTAGCCTCTAATCACATTTTTACCCCAATAGACTAGTTAACTTGGGTAAATGTGGGAGGAGGGTGTTACAGAGTGGTATCAGAGCATTGTTAACCCCTTGGACTGGATGGGCGGTTTGTTTGTCATGCATTCATGTCGGTTTCATATGTGTTCCTTATACTTGCGATATATGTACTTGTTATGTATACATGGTGTTGGTCATTTTTACGTTTTTGTCGCCATGTGGAAGTTGATGGTGTGTTGTTGGATGTGTTTATCATGAGTATAGGTCAGTTATGCACTGGTTGTGCATGACAGTGTTTGTATGTATCGTGTGTGCATGCATGTTGTATGTATGTTGATTATGCATACATTGACATGGTTGTAGTTGTCATGCATGAGGTCATGATGTGTGGTTGATAGGGTCATGCATTGATGACTGGACTATGGTTAGGGTGATATCTATATGTTGTTATGATTATGTTTATACATGTATTTTGTTAATCTGGTTGATCTTGCAGACGAGATATCCTCCCTGAGCTACACTGAGGTATGTTGATTATGTTTATGTTTTGATTTAGCTAACATGATATGTTTGGCAAGAAAGAGATCAAGATGACTAGTAGGATGGTATACTATAGTTCATGAGACTCTCCCTTTGGATCAGATGAGTAGCGTGGTGTTGGGAACTCTTATATCTTAGCAGACACTTTGAGAATCTTGAAGGAAGAATTAAGAAGTTGCAAGGAAAATAATGAGAGAATCATGTAGGCACAGGAGAAACAAGAAAAAGTCAATGCAATAATCCTTCGGAGTTTGTCAGAATTGCAGGGACAAGGGCCACTTCAGATCAGCCATGGATAGGAGGATAGAACAAATGGGGAATATGGTAGTATATCTCATGGTGGGCACATGTCGGATAGGGATGAACAATTAGAGATGGTAGGTTCTTGGATACTCCATATCCGAGAGGTCATGGACACAAGTATTATTCTAGTTCTAGTTCCAACAGGCACTATGATCGTCATCTTTATCATCATTACAGGAGGAGTAGAAGGGGATATTTTTGGGCAAGTTTAAGAAAGCTAAGCCACCTACTTTTGATGGATATTTGAAGAAGTCGGAAGATGCAGAGGCTTGGTTACTTGGGATGAAGAATTTTGTGAACTGCATGATTACTCAAAAAACATGAAGACCATAATAGTGACATTCAGTCTTAAAGGTAAAGCTAATATCTGGTGGGAAGATGTAAGGTAGGTTAGAGACATCAGGATGGAGGAGTTGAGTTGGAATGAATTCAAAATACTTTTCAAGAAGAAGTACTTGTCAGAAAGGTAACACGACAGTAAGGCCAAATAATTTTACGAGCTAAAGATGGGATCAATGATAGATGAGGAGCATACGACTAAGTTCCTGGAGCTATTAAGGTATGTATGGTATCTTAAGGATACGAAGTCTAAAGTTCAAATATTTGTTACTGGATTTCCATTAGCTTTTAGAGATCAGATTGAGTATGATGAGCCTCGATCACTTGAGGAAGTTATTGGGAAATTGAAGCATTGCTATGAGTAGTCAAAGCATAAGAATGAATCTCAACAAGTATGGAAATGGAAAGATAAAGGTAAATGGCAATTGAAAAGAACAAGGCCTCAAACTGCAGAAGAAGAAAAAAAATGTTGCGCCATACAAGAAGTTCAATGTAGCTAAAAAGGGACATGGGTCACAACAACATAATAGAGGTGCTGGTATAGGATGGTTGGAGTGTTGGACGTGTGGTAAGGAACATATTAAGAGAGATTTTCCATAGAATAATGGTGGTAGGCCTAAGATCTATAGTACATAAGAGGAACAGACTATTGGGGATGTTGGGTAGAGCATTCCTCGTATCTATGCAGCGCTGGATAAAAAGCAAGAAGAACACCAGGAAACTATTATCGAGATGGATGGTAAGCTTTGGAATCAAGTTGTTTCCATTTTGATTGAGCACAGATCTAATTATGGTTATGTTAGTCCTGACCTAGTGGATAAGTGTGGTTTGAATAAAGAAGTGCATGCATAATCCCGCTAGTGAAGTTGGCTACAGATACAAATAAGAGAGTATATCATCGGGTTAGAGCTTGTGCATTTGAGTTGAATGGTATGCCTACATCACCACATTTGAATGTATTTCCTTTGGGGTCGTATAGTATGTTATTGGGTATGGATTGGATATATCTTCATAGGACCAAAGTGGATTGTTATGACAAAGCCATTGAGTGCTTGAATGACAATGGAGAACAAAGAATATTACAGGGTAAGAAGAAGGCAACATCAGTTAGAATGGTTACAACTATGCAGACAAAGCGCAATCACAAAAAAGGGTGTGTGTTATTTGCAGTGCATATTTATAATGAAAAAGGTAAGGATGTTGAGGATGTGAGGTATTGAGCAGGTATCCGATCTTGTAGTAGTTTCATAATGTGTTTCCAACAGAGATTTCAGAGTTGCCTCCTCACAGGGAAGTAAATTTTTTTTATTGAGTTAGTACTAGGGGAAAAACCAACATCAAAGACACAATATAGGATGAGCACTCCAGAGTTGGTGGAGTTGAAGTTGCAGTTGAAGGAGATGCTTGAAAAGGGATACATTAGGCCAAGTGTATCACCTTGTGGTGCACCGATGTTGTTTGTGAAGAATAAGGATGGTACTCCTAGGTTATGCATTGATTATAGGCAGTTGAAAAAAGTGACCATCAAGAACAGTTATCCATTGCCGAGGATTGATGACTTGTTTGATCAATTGAAGGGAACATCAATGTTCTCAAAGATTGATCTAATATCGGGATATCATCAGGTATGCATTAAATAAGAGGACATCTACAAGACAACTTTTCAGACCAGGTATGGGCATTATGAATTTGTTGTAGTTCCATTTGGTTTGACTAATACTCTTGCTACCTTTATGTGCTTGATGAATAGTGTGTTGCATCATTATCTGGACATGTTTTTTATTGTGTTCATTTATGATATCTTGATATATCTAAAAATGAGGAAGAGCATGTCAAGAATTTAGCAGCATTGTTAACATTTTTGAGAGAGCATCAGTTTTATGCTAAGCTTAGAAAATGCAGTTTCTTTCAGAAAAAGGTACATTACTTGAGGCATGTGGTCTCCAAGGAAGGTATAGCATTGGATCCAGAGAAGATAAGGGCTATCATGGAGTGGGAATCTCCTAGAAATGTGGAAGAGGTAAGATCATTTATGGATTTAGCAGGTTATTATAGGAGGTTCCTCGGGAACTTCTCTCAAATTTCATATCCTATTATGTCATTGCAGAGGCAAGGTAAGAAATTTGAATGGACAAAGGAATGTGGAACAAGTTTTGAGCAGTTTAAGAAGTTGTTAACAAATGCTCCAATGTAAAATAATGTGTATCTAGACAAGAAGTTTGTGGTATGTACAGATGCCTACAAGAGAGGACTTGGTGGATTTCTTATGTAGAAAGGACATGTGGTATGTTATTAATCAAGGAAACTAAATGAGCATGAGAAAAATTATCCTACACATGATCTTGAGCTGGCAATGACCGTTCATGCATTGAAAATTTGGAGGCATTATCTTCTTAGCAGGAGGATTTTATTGATGAGCGACCATAGTGGGTTGAGATACTTATTTGATCAGCCAAACTTGAATGCCAGGTAAGCTAGATGGTTGGCCACAATTAGTGAGTTTGACTTTGAGATCAAGTACCTCAAGGGTAAGGAGAATAGGGTTACAGATGCTTTTAGAAAGCGAATATAGGTGAATCATATAATAGCAATGAGTTCTGATGGGACAGAGTTATAGGATCAGATCTTACAAGCAGGTCAGCAAGATGACAGGTACACAAAGCTTATGCACATGTTACAACAAAGTATAGGTATAGGTACATGTGAAGCTACAAGTAATCAAGATGTGGACTATCATCTTAAAACATATAGCTTGGTCAGATTTAGGGACAAGATATATGTGACAGACAAAAGTGAACTCAAGAAGCTCATCTTGAGGGAATTTCATGCTAAGTCATATTCAGGTGACCCAGGATATGAAAAGACAATGAAAGCAGTGAAGAAGCTTTATCGTTGGCCAAATCTGGAGAAGGACGTGTTAGATTTTTCGGCTAGATTCTTGGATTTTTCAGCAGGTAAAGGCGGAATGTCAACATCCAGGTGGACTATTATAGCCGATTGTGATTCTAAAGTGGAAGTGGGAGGTCATTTCCATGGATTTTATCACAGGTTTGTTGAGGACATCTAGACAACATGATTCCATCATGGTTGTGGTGGAAAGGTTGAAAATGGTAGTGCACTTCATTCCAATGAAGTCTACTTATTCAACTAGTGATGTAGTAGAGGTCTCCATCAAAGATGTGGTCAGATTGCATGGTGTTCCAAAGAATATTGTGTCAAATAGGTATGTTAAGTTCACTTCCAAGTTTTGGAAGGATTTGTTTGTAGGTTTAGGGACAAATTTGGCCTTCAGTACAACATATCATCTACAGACAGATGGACATACAAAGAATCAACATGATATTGGAGGACATGTTGAGGATGTATGTGATGCATCAGTAGCAGAAGTGGGAAGAGTATCTTCCACTGGTCGAGTTTGCTTATAATAATGGGTATCAATAATATCTTTGGATCTGGGTTCATTTAAGGCATTGTATGGGCAGAGTTGTAATACTCCCATCAGTTGGAGTGATCCAGTTAATAAGGTGTTGATTGGGCTGAACATGTTAGCAGAAACAAAATAGGAAATGCAGGTAATAAAGAAGAAACTGAAGACAACGTAGGACAGACAGAAAATTTATGCAAACCAGAATAGGTTGTTTAAGGAGTTTCAGGTTGGGGAACAGGTGTACTTGTGCATCAAGCCGAAGAAGATCTCCTTTTAGATTGGATCATGTGCCAAGATGGAACCTCAATTTTGTGGAACTTTCAAGATTCTTGAAAGGATTGGACCAATAACCTATCGAATTGCACTACCTCCAACAATGAAAGTCTGTGATGTTTTCCATGTGTCATTGCTTAAGAAATATGTTAAAGATGTTGATCATGTGATTGAATGGTTTGTATTGCAGGTGGATCCAAATGGAAAATTCCATCCGGAACCTTAGTGTATATTGCAGAGTAAAATTCTCAAGCTCTAGAACCCAGAAATCGAGCAAGTTAAAGTGCAATTGAAGCACTTTGGGCCCGACGAAGCTACATGGGAGATGTCAGATCAGATGTGGGATATGTATCCTTCTCTACTCATTGGTTGAGCGAATGTTTTTGATATATGATTTTGTGAGATGTTTTGGTATATGTACATATGTATATGGATGTAAATACTGACATTAGATGTGTTATAAAGCTTCAATAAGAGGTATGGGTATCATGTCATTATGGTTGTAATGTTGTTATGTTGTCATGTTGGTTTGATTTCCAACAGGTTGAACAGTGTAAATACTGCATCGAGCTAAGTTATAAAGCTCCATGAGCAATATGTTTTGCTTGCAGCAGTTTTGTTGGTTGTAGGTGTCGTTGAACACCGAGGACGATGTTGCCCCAAGGGGGAGAGTTCTGTAACAACCCTGGTGAAAATTTCATGTAATAAAAGTTAATAAAGGCAAAATAATAACCACGGTTATAGGACACTTATTCCAAGTTGAATGTTGGGAAAAAACATTCTAGTGTGGGTGTTCATTTGGTTTATTATGGCTAAGGAAAATGGAAAAGGCAATGGAAAAGTGGTTTATTACGGCTAAGGAAAATGGAAAAGGCTTTGGAAAGAAATGAGGCATTAATTTGCATTTTATTTATGAAAATAAAGGAAATTAGGAGAAAAATAAGGTGAAAGGTCATAGGTTGCATGTGAGGAGGAAAATGAAGGAAAATAATGGAAAATTGAAGAAAATAGAGGCCTCATTAATAAAAAGGCTTCTGAGGATTAGTTGGTACCTTTTTGTCAATTTAGTTTTGGATCTCTCTCTCTTTTCTCTCTCTCACTCTTGGACACTTAGAGTTTTCTTGGAGCACTTCAGCATTGGATCAAGGAAAGCAAAGAAGGCAAGAGGAAGCAAAGATCAAGCAAGGAAGAGTAGGATCAAGCAACTACAATGGGATTATTTGTAGGTATCGATTTGCATGTGTGATTTCCTTGCTAGTTTTGGCATGCATGGTTATGCATGTGTGTTCTTGGTTCTCTTGCTGTCATGGGCATGGGTTTTTCCAGGTGTGAAAATGTTCTTCAACCTTGCCTTTCCATTTTCGGATAGCCATGGTGTGATGGGTTCTCATGTTTTTGGTTGAGCTAGATTTTCAGATGGATTCGAAACTGAGTGAGGTGGATCTCTAAAAGAAAGAACACATGGCCTAGTGACCCCTGAACCAGACTGTGGGTTGTGGTAAAGCTAAATTTTGTGTTACCTTGGTGGGCCTAGGAATCCTCAATCGGTGAATGGCGGGATATATGGTAAATCCTAGAGATGCGTGCTCTCCATCAAGCCTAGGAATCCCGGGATGTGATATACGGTAAAACCAAGAGGGTGGAGTCTCGATTGGGCCTAAGAATCCTGAGATGTGATATACAGTAAAGCCCAGAGACTAGAGTATCGGTTAGGTCCTAGTGATTCGGTGTGGATTGCGGTAACGCCTAGAGGCTAGGAGACAAGAAAATTCCTCATGATGTAGGTGGAGAAACTCTGGTGGAATCCATGCTTGTTTTGGCCTAGTGATCTGGTGAGGATTACGGTAAAGCATGTTTCTATTAATGAGGGCGATGTGGTGTAGCCTTAATAAGTCGGAGCCCTGGTTGAGTTTTGGTTATGATTCCCACATTCACGCTTGGAATATGGCATGGGGGTGATTAGTTGAAAGAAATATTTGGTTAAGCCAATCTACGATCGGGTGGTTCGTAGAAGTCCCATAATCAGTTGGATTTTGCATCCATTAATAAGAGTTCCTTTCCTTGGTATTTTATGAGAAAATGTATTGGTTCGTATGTGGAATTTATGGTTGATGTATCCCTATTATTTATGTTGTTTATATGTTAGTTATGAGTATGTTTTATGACAATAATGATGTATGGATTTCATCTTGTTTTGATTTGTAAATGAAGAAAAAATGAATATATGACCTAATAGATGATAATGCAGCTAATGTGATAAGGTATCCATGCTTCTTAGTGATTCTCAGATAAGTATGAGACCCCTATGCTCATATCTGTTGTTATGACTTGTAGATTGCATATCCATGATATGTTTGACAAAATGCTTTTATGGCTAGTAGGGGTCCAGTGAAGTCTTTGTTCAAATATTTGCATTATCATTTTATCGATGTTAATTTTCATTCCTGAAGGTTTCATGGAGTTCTGGATAGTGGCCTGAGTCTTGGCCCTGAAACGGTGGCACAAAATCTGGGGTTGCAGGCTCAAAACTAGCTGAAAAGGACCCCAATCACTTGCATGTCCATGCTATGAGAGTGACTGAAGGGACCCAATTGCATGCATGCCCATGTCATGGGAGCAACTGAGTCTCTAGGGTAGTGAAGTGTCAATTTGTCTCAGGGGTTGATCACCTAGAAGGGTTGGTTGGCTCCTGTAGGTTCTGTGACATGTGCAGAAGGTCAGATTGGTTGTGTTGTGTTGGTTACACTTCCCTAACTATACATGGGGAGTTAAATCATATTTTAGTAGCCTCTCATCACATCTTTACCTATCAGATCGGTTAACTTGGGTAAATGTGGGAGGAGGGTGTTATAGAAAAAATGCTCTGGAGCCCTAGACAGCCTGAGTAGAGACCAATCTAGTGATGGTTAGCGATGTTTGGTAGTGAGGTGGAGTCAATGGTCAAGGGTTGAGGTGGCTTGGACTCTGGAAACCCTGGTTTGGTTTTGTTTGATTTGTTCCATGAGATCCCACAGTCATGCTTGGAATATGACACAGGGGTGATTGGTTGAAAGAAATATTTGGCTTATCCAATATATGGTCGAGTGGTATGTGGAAGTCCCAGACTTGGTTACATTTTGCATATGTTAATAAGATATCATTTCCTCTTGTATTTGATGGGTAAATATACTTATTCATATGTGGTTTTTATGGTTGTTATATCTTTTTTATTTATTTTGAACACATGTTGGTTAAGAGGATGTTTTACGACAATCTTGATGTATGGCTCTGATCATGTTTTGATTAGAACACAAATGAACAATGAATAGATGACCTAATAGATGATAATGCATCTATTGTGATAAGGCATCAATGCTTCCTTGTGAATCTCAAATAAGTATGAGACCCCAATGCTTAGATATGTTGTTATGACCTGTAGAATACATATTTGTGACATGTTTGACGAAATGTATGTCATGGCTAGTAGGGGTAAGATCAAATAATTTTACCAATAATTGCATTAATAGCCTTATTCCATTGTTATTTATTATTTCTAAAATTTTCATGAAGTTATGGGCAATGGCCTAAGCCTTATCCCTGAAAAAGTGGCACATAGTCTAGGGTCGTTGGGTCAAAACTGGTTGAAAAAGTCCATAATCATTGGCATGCCTTGTTGTGGGAGTGACTGGAAGGCCTCAGTCACATGCATGCCTTTTCATGGGAGTGGATGAAGGTCCAGATCAATGAAATTTCAATTTGTCTCAGGGGTTGGTCACCTAGAAGGGTTGGTTGGCTCCTGAAGGTTTTGTAGCATGTGTGGAAGGTCATAATGGTTTTGTTTTGTCGTTTCCACTTCCTTAACTGTAGATGGGGAGTTGAATCACATCATAGTAGCCTTTAGTCACATGTTTACCTCAAAAGACTGGTTAACTTGGGTAAATGTGGGAGAATGGTGGTTACAAAAAGGATATCCCTCGTGGTCATATGTAATTTGTGAAGTCCGATAGGTCCAACTCCTAATATATCTACCTCTAACTTCCATTTCTATCAGCTTCTTGTTCTTAACATGCACCTTTTCAATTTGTAACTTATCTCCATCTTTATCATAGTGAGTATTAAGCATGGTTAATGATCAATTTTCAAATATAGTTGGATTCTCTGTAGCAAATTATTCCACTATTCTCTGACTTTCTACAAGACATAATGCTACCTAGCCAAGGAATGTAACACTATCTACTTCTATATCTGCGGGTCCTTCTACTTGTTACGATCATTTTTTACTAGAATTTTGTTAATCCATGATGAATTAACAATATGAGATTTTTCCAAATTAACAAGAGGGGGTGGATTTTCACCATCATCTCCACCAAGATTTCATTCATTACTCTCTCCTCTTCCTATAGTTGTCTCTTGTTTTCTAAGTTCCAGGGAGGAACTACGATGATTTGGTTGAGCCAATGAGGATTGTACATTTGTATGGTTTTTTCCTCTTTGTCTAGTTTTCCCCTTTTCTCCCGAGTTAGTGCTAACTTGTGTGAGTAAATCATCATGCTATATAATTTTTTCTCTCCTTTTCTCTTGATGTCTCTACTTTGTTATCTCCAATTCCCTCTGTAATATTAGTAAATAGGTTTCTATATCTTACTAATGATAGATATTGAGAAAATAATCTCCCAAAATTAAAACCTTGGATAGGCTCAACCTCTTTTAAATTCAAGGATTTCAACATTTCATATGGTCCTACTAGATGTGAATAATTCTTCACCACAACTTCTCCAATCCTAAATGGTAACAAAATAAACTACTTCTTTTTCCTGTGAAATAGAATTGACCAGGAACAATATTGCCTACATACATTTTTGACAAAATGCCTATCACAAATATAAATGAGTAATAGGGGACTATCTTGGTAACAATAAAACCTTATATATGTGTATGATTGTCTTCTTGTACACATCCTTCATTTCCCCTCAGGAAATATTCTTCTTGTTGAGTCAACCTCTACGATTCAACTCCAATTAAGATATATGTAAACTCCCTACCAGATTTATCTTGGATAAGGACATAATTAAATTGTGTTATATGTCACCATAAAATAGGATACTAGAATTACATTGGTTATGTTTTAGGATTCATATTACTCTTAAGACATAGGTTGTTGAGTAAATTACAATAAATTATCACTATTACTAGATAAGCTATCATGAATAATATTTGAGTATTTAAATAATTAGCTAAGTACAAAGAAATCCCATTGGAAATTACCTCAACCTAGTCAAAGACAGTTTCCTTCTTGAAAAAATAATACAATATGTATAGAATTGATCTGAATATGTGAGATGTTGACTCGTATCCCATTAAATGAGAAAACAACAAAGAAAAATCTATGTATGGCTCTACTAGCACTGAGATGTCAAAAGATGAAAATTTGGTTGGAATGTGCATTGATTGAACCATGAATTCTCTAATAACATTCACTCCCCCACCCTCAAAATCGAGAAAGGCATTTACCACAGGCAACTTGAGTTTCTTGTTTGGGCCTAGAAGCTTCAAAATTTTCTTGAAATATTTTAGTGTCAAAAGGATTGAATTCTTTCCTTGTAGAGAAACTTTGATAGTTATGGTCTTGGAATCAAAATGGTGGGCACACTAGGAAATAAGTTCTCTAAAATCAAATACCTTAGGAACACATCCATTATTAGCAAGACTTGTTGAAGAACAAAATTGTTCCCGTTTGACACCTTCTTTAACTCCATTCTCTTCCTTTTTTACCATAATAACTCCAATTAACTGTTAGCTTGCAAGGTTATTGGAAAAAAGGTATTTAATCATCTTTTATTCATAGTTTCATTGTTTATTTATTATTTGATTTAATATTTGCACAAGCTACTGAATTGCATCAATTATGCAACTAATAATCGATTATGTAGCTTACTTAAAGAATCTATAGTTTTTGAAACATCAATTGAGGAATGAAGCATATCAATTGTTAGCTAGAAACCAACACAACGATATCCACCTATTCCTATATATGGAAAGGTGATAAGGATGCCCATATGAGTAGGTCAACGTGGAAATCAACCCAGTAGAAAAGACAAAAGACAAATCAGGAGAGCAAGAAGATCGTTGATTGAAGCTGATATTTTGCCTCATGATTTGCTTCTTTGATAGAAATTATGAAGAATCGTTATTTTATTTAAGCAATGTTATTTTAAGATGTTTTGTTGAGAAAGATATGCTTAGAAATCTCCAAACAAGTTAAGAATTGAGGTTATAAAACCTACCTCTTGACACAATGTTGTTGGACATTGGATAAACCAACGCTCCATATGTGTTTCGCGAGATGGACTACCTGTCTCTCATGGATCCTTATCTCTGGTGATGCGATCGTTAACTAACACTTGCGGGTTTTGGTCTAACAACAATTGTGATTCCCAACAAGTGCTATCAGAGTGTACGTCATGAGTTTGATACACATTCGACTTGCGTTAGGGGGGAGATTGTTGGACATTGGATAAACCAACGCTCCCCGTGTGTTTCGTGACATGGACTAATTGCCTCTCATGGATCATTATCTCTAGAGATGCAATCGTTGACTAACACCTGTGGGTTTTGGTCTAATGGCAATCGTGATTCCCAACAAATGATACGCATGACTGGTTATTATTTTAAAAACTTGTAATTTATTAATTGAGCTCTTGATTCCACTGTGTTGTGCGTATAAATGTGTGGTTAATCTTTAATGATCTTTGCATAACTACACTTGCGGGAGGTCCCCCTGGGAGTTGTAAGGTTTCATTTTTACCTCTAGTTATAACTTTGAATAACGCTAGTAACAATTATATAGAATTTGCTATAGATTTTGTAATAGAATTTGTTGTATAATTATTTTTATAGAATTTCTTTCATAAATCTAATCTCATTGTGTGAATGATGAAGAAAATAATCAAAAGGATTTATTATGCACATGTAAATTTTGATTGATAGATAGAAAGTAGAATCATTTGATTTGAAATTTGCAATTAGTTCAAGGTTTTATTTCTGTTAGTGTGAAGAAGATTTTGATTTTGCTAGTGTGATATTTATTTATGCACTTTAAGATTAGCTTTCTTTTCTGTCAATGTCAAGAGGATTTAGATTTAATTTTGTTATTTATTTATGCACTTCAATTTAGCTTTATTTCTGTCAGTGTGATACTTTCATTTCCTACAAGAGTGACAATATTTTCACTTTGAGTGATTCTTAGATAAAACATGTGCATGAAAAATCCTTATTCAATTTGAAAATTACTCACATAATAAAGAATCCTAGCACAAATAGTGCATATATGCTTCATCAATTTACAAGCCTTGGTCAATAATTTATGAATTAATTTAATATCAATTAAATTATCAACATTTTGGCACCGTTTCCAGGGAAGTGTATAGAGGATTTATTGTTTATGGAGTTTTTTCATTAAAAAAAATAAAAATAAAAAATAAAAAAGTGATAAAAATATATGTATGCATAGGGAAAGAGATTCTAGGGGTAGATTTATAAGTATAGGTAGGAGTTCAATTCCAACATCACCACTCACCCCACCAAGACCTCATAGTGCCACACCATCCACCAAAACTCATATTCCATCATTTTCAAGTAGACATAGACTTCTTGAGGTACATAGATCCGAAATCCAACCAAAAGATTCACCAACTTCCTCTACTGAAGCAGTAGTATACAAACATACATACCCAAAATAAGGAGTACTATTTCTATCTTCAACTAGAGAACAACTTCTAGGACAAGAATTGGAAGTCCCTAGTGAAGAGGAAGAATAAACTTATTTTATTCCATTGGTAGAAGAACCAGAAGAGGAGCTAGAAAATCCAATTGAAGAACCCTATATTAGATGTGAGTAATCTACAATGGAAAGGGAAGAAGGAGACGTACATAATGTAAATGGTGAACTTAAGATTGGAGGTGGAAGATGTAGAGGAGGAAATATAGCAGTAGGTGAAGGAAGAGGTGGTAGAGGAGATCCAGAACCTTTTGGGTTTCCCATCTTAGATGAAGATACCACAATTACAATGAAGAATATCTCACCCTCCATCCTCCCTAATTTCCATGGACTAAGACATGAGTATCCTAAAACATTTCTTTTTGAGTTTGAAGTCTTGTGTAGATCTTATGACTACTTGCTTGATTCTCAAAAATTAAAATTGTTTCCAGCCATTCTTAAAGGCAGAGAACTTAAATGGTTTATGGGATTAGGAACACATACCATAAGAACATGGGAAGAAATGAAAAATGTGTTCTTAGACAAATATAAATATTAGTGTATGCCTCATAACCTTAAAGATGAAGGCTTTAAAATGATGCAAAAACAGGATGAAAAGCTTGAATATTTGGTTGAAAGATTTGCTTATAATGTTAAAAGGGTTAAGATACATAATCTAGATGAAGAAACTCTGAAAGCTCTTTTTCTAAAATCGATTAGAGATGAGTGGGTATATCTTCTCAATTTAATGGGCAAAAGAGATGTTTCCTAGTTATCATTTAGAGAAATTTGTGAATTATGTACACACATTTCAAGAGGAAAGACTAGAACCGGGAAAATTCAAAGAGACCATGTTATGTTTAGGATTAATAAATCTACAACTAGGACAATAAGTAGAGCAGAAATAGGCAATTTTCTTGACAACTTCAAAACATATATTTTAGGGAGTCTTAGTGAACAAATAGATACCCTTAAGATTCAAAACAAACAAAAAGTTGAAAATGTTGCATTATCAATTTTTTGTCCTAAATGCAGAAAGAAACATGCTCTAAGAGAATATCCTCTTGATAGCATAGAAATATGTGCCATCTGTGCATAAATACATATCACAAAGGAATTCCCTTCAATTCCTGGACTTAAAGCAGTCTTACAAAATGATGCAGAAACAAGCCAAGCTGAGTCACTTTGTTTTATTGGTAAAAGACCATGGCCACCACAACAACCAAACATAGTACAAGGGCTTAATACACAATACCAATCATATGCACAACCTCAGAACAATTGGAATACTTTAATGCCTTGGCAAAATTGGCCAACTCAAAATCCATTATGGACATGTTGATGCCCCGAAAATCGTTGCAACAACATTGGGGGATAACCACCCGGTCCGGACCTTAGTACAGCTCCTTTTCCGTTTGGAATGGTGGCTCCGACTGGGGATAATGGGACCAGTTTCCCAGAAGTGGATAAACGGAATGAATGGATGATTTATTAACTAAGCTAGTGATGGGCGAATAACTAAATCTATTAACAAGAATACAAAACTATGACCTATCCCGGGAACCTATTGAGCTTTAAAGTGTAGTGCTTGATGCTCTGTGTCTATAGACAGGCATATAGATGACTCCATCTAACAGACATGGATATTATTTCATTCAAGATTATTTTGCCTAAATAGTTAAGCAAAGCGATTAAAGCGATATTACTACACTCATCATTTATATCATTGACACATACATGATTAAAAGAAAGGCACATCATAAAACATCCAATAGTGGAAGGAATATAGATCTGCTGTTAAAGCGCATGCATATAATCAATAATAGCAAGAATAATTAAATAACAATTCATATGAAAGGAATGAATTCAGACATAGATAGAAATACCATATGAGCTGTTTGACACTCCCAATATCAATTGCTACTTGTAATTCTTCCTTCAACGCAGAAACATTCTCAACAAAGACAATAGTGCACAATTGCATAAAAAGCTTCCTTGTCGAATTAAGAACAACTGGTCCAGTTTCATAAAAGAATATTGACTGAAGCACAATAGTGCAAACTTCAGTCTTTAAGTCTGGTACAAAACTTTACGACCCTTTCCAAAACAATGAAAGGGTCTATAAATACTTAATTAATCTATCTATCTATAAAACAGAAATCCTACTTAATTGGTATCAATAAATCTTGATCCAATTTTCCTCAGCGATCTGGCAGTCGGCGGCATGATTCATCAGGTAGGCTGCTTGCCTTTATATCTGAGCTGACTTATCGCAAGCATTGGCTCTACTTCAGGTGGTTTGTTGAGGCGCGAGCTGAGCTGGGCGGCATAGGTGGCATCCTCAATATCGGGAATAATATACCCGATTGCATCTGTTAGGCACTTAAGGGCGGCTCTCTGTGTATGTGGCTTGACCAGGAAGAACCAATACGTGTCCCAGGTTAAACTGTTAATCCCAATGATTAATCTCCCCTTCTCTTCTAAATCTGGATAACATGATTGCTCCAATGTTTTCATAGTTGTCAACTTTCCTGGTGTACATTGGGAAATCATATTTGATAAGTAGAGAGTGTTATTAACTAGTTCAACTAAATTGCTAGAAGTTGATTTACATCTTGAAGCTGCCCTCTCTGCTTTCATTAACTGGGAGTGTCATTCTGTGAAGAGTATATCTTTATGTGGTTCTAGGATCCTGGGCAAATTCGCCGCTTGTCCTTGATCAGAATCCTGCCAGTCAAGAAATGCAGCTATGGTTTCTTCGGCTTGATCCAATTCAGTTCTGGCCCTCTCTACTTGCTTATTTATAGATGCCGTTAATTCACACAGTGGCTCTGCCTATGCGATTTGTTGACACAGAAGCTTAATTTGGGATATTAATGCAGTGTTTATTTGTAATGCTTCTGCTCTGAATTCAGCCACTTGTGGAACGCCCTTTATTTTTTCGAGCTGTGATGACAATTGAGCAATTTTCTCATCTTTTGTTTTAATCATTTGCTCATTTGCTGCCTTTAATTGTGCCAATGCCTCTAATAATTCCTTCTGTTTCTGGATCGCGCTTTGGTCGATCCTTTGCTTTTCTGCCTGCAATTGTTGAGTCAGTTGACTGTTTAATTGTTGTTGCGTCAACAATTGTTGCTCTGCCTGCTCCGCCTTCTGCCTGGTTTCAGCTAACTGCGCCTGTAATGAGAAAATCTCTTGATCCTTGGTTTTCAGTAGAAGACTTACCTCCGATGCCTTATCAATTGTCACTGCCGAATAGGCTCCCGCATACTGTGACAGTTTTGTTAGGTCATCGGAGGGGTCAAATTCCTCCTTCCAAACCACATTGCCCGTAACAGTTTGCTCTGGGAAAAGGGAAGGTTGATCAGTCCTTCTTCTTTTCCTTTGTCGTTTAACCACTGCTTTATGCCTTGGGCTGTAGAAGACATCCAGGGGAGGAATATCTTCTACCTGCAGAATGATTTGGTCGGAGGGGTCCCTTGGTATTATCTCTACCTCTTTAGAAATGGGTGGGCCGCTGGTTCCACTCAGAACCTGTGATGAAGTGATTTCCGGTGTGTCCGTTGTCTTGGAAGTGTCTGTATCCTTTGAACATTCCAACCCACTGATGATGGAATCAAATTGCTTCCATTCCTGGAGCAATTTAGGGTCAATATGAGTATCTATATTGACATCAATGGTGGTTTGTCTTTGTTTTTCAGCATGGGACTCCTTCCGCACTTTTTCCTGCTCCCTTTTCTGCTTTTCCTCTTGCTCTTTCTTTTGTCTTTCCTCCTTTTCTTTCTTTTTTTCTTTGTTATAACCGGAGGTTCCTTTGACTGTTGTCGATCAGGCTCGCTTGATGATATCGCTGGGGTTGTCGCTAGTAAATCTAGAGGCAGAGTTTGCAACCTCTGCTCTCTAAGTTTATTAAATTCAGTCAGCCCTTCATCATTATATTTCACTTTGGCGAATGCTTTAACCTGATTTATTGTCTCAGCTGAAGAGAACAGGTCGTCAAACATATCTTCTTTATGATCAAATTTTGTCAATTTGGCCTGTTCTAGTGCAGTATAGGCAACTTTGTTTGGATCAAACTGCCTATTTGGGAGAGTCGCCAGAGTCAATGATTTAATCTTCGTGGCTTCCTTTTCTGCATGTTTGAGATCATGCAGAGTATAGACACCACATCTCAAGGGAAAAGAGGGCCAGCCCTGCTTCTTATTTTTCTTGAGAGTCTGTGTAACACTCTCAGCCATAATCTGGTAAGAGATTTCTCTTGCCAACAGTTTATCCGGTATGTATAAAGGGAGGACATGAGGTTCGGCTTGACTACCAAAAATTCTTATATAAGTGAAGTTTTCCTCCCCGAACCATCTTCCTATTGAGGTTAAGTCAATTCCGGCTTGATAAGAAATCTTGGGAGCAGGTTTATCAAAAATAGAATAATGAACAGGTAACATAAAACCATTGCAGACTTGATACAAATGGTGTTTATAAGAGGACTTCCATAATTTCTGATGGTATATGTGAATAGGCATGGGGTCTTGTGGTTTCCACCTCCAGCCGAGCACAGGAAATTCAGAATTAAAACACAAGGTATCTAAGATATAGGCACTGTAATAGAATGGGGGAATTATCCTTTCAGAAACGCGGGTCTTACTCCTAAATTCAAGAAGAGCTGAGGCTAGTTTATCTGAGAGAATAGTGGCCCAATCCATAATTACACTGTTGCATGCTGCTTCCATTAGGGGAACCATTTCTATGGTAAAATTAGCAGAGTCATGCAATCCCCATAATCTACACATCATTATTCCAGCGTAGCAATAAGGAGAAGCTAGGGAATCAACCGAGTACTTACCGGAAGATTCATGTTTGTGCTTTGCCGGATTTTGTCTCCAATCCCGGATGGGTTCGGATTCAACTTCATTTTCGTTTGCGAATTTCTCCAGGAACGCCTTATTGTATATCTTTTCTGGCTCAGGCAAATGATACATTTGCCTTAGATCATCCGCCCTGAATGACCCGAAAATTCTCCCGTCTCTGGTGCTGAAGGTTCTATCCAGGACTGGGATTTCCTCAATTGCCCACCGCACTACATCAGTATATGGGAGAATTTGTTCTCTAGCTGCTATCCGGTGAAGGAAGGAGTCAGCTAAGTCCTTGAGAGTACCCTCAGATTTCCGAGTAGAATCTGCAGTAGCTTCTATTGTTGTCACTGCTGGTTCTTCGGCTTCAATCAGGTTGTAGGTACCTTGCCAAGTAGTTTTGACGAGACCCGAACATGTAGTATCAGATATCAATCCCTTCTTTTTGTCAGTGGCAGCTTGTCCTGCCGCTGGCGCAGCGGAAGTGCCTGTGGTCTTCTTGGATTTCTTCCCCATTTTGCTTGAGCTTTCTCCTTGGGATGAATTCTGCACAGAGGCGAAAATAAACGTAACACGGAGAATTGGCAATGAAAACTTCAAAGTAATGAGCTATAGTGACTGATGCGTAATCAGGGATTAGCTTTTAAAATGGGCGCAGATACAATCCATGGGAGGATTTTAGGACTTACGATCACATTAAATGGTCGTTTAAAACCTGCCAATCTTAAATGCCCATTATATCATTATTCGGCCGAATGGCCCGCTTAAGCGTGCTATGGATATTTTGGCGGTTGAGCGCAGGTGCATCATTGTTTAACAGATTAAGCTTTAAATATGATTCAATCATAATATCCCTCCATTTAATGGCTTTTTGAAAACTGCGCTTTATCGCAATCGGCCATCGGGGAGAGCTTTAACTTCTTGTATTAACACCATTTAAAACCCCCGATCGCCGATAGCCGATATCGCATCGCGTCGGGAGAATAGGGATTATATATGACATGGACAGCATATCGCCGATTTGCCGATTGCGATATCGCATCGCATCGGGCTGCATCACCTGGGCGCCTTATTATTGTGCATAGGATATTGCCGATTGCGATATCGCATCGCATCGGGGTGAAAGGCTTGGGGTGCTTTAAGACTGCGTATAGAGTATCGCCGATAGCCGATAGCGATATCGCATCGGCGAAAACCAATATGTCACTTATTTGTGTTCTCTATGTCATTGCGATATGCGATCTTGCGATCGCTTTATCGCAATGATAAAAGATTGTTTTATTTGATCAAAATGGGTTTTTCAAAAGGTTTTTTATATAATGTTTTCATTTGGTTATCGGACCTTTTTGAACAATACAATATTGATACCAATTAACTTCTAAAGGGACCCATTTCATATGATAATTTTGTAAATAAAATGATAAGAAATGGGGGGTTGTTGTAGAGCACAACAAATGGCAATTCGCTGGAAGAACCAGTTATCTCTGAAAAGCATAGAAATACTTAAACTTTTTCAAAATAGAGTTCTAATCAAAGGGGAAAATTCTAATATAACTAGGTATATATGTATTCCAAATAAAATGAATCTATTTTTGCTAATTTCCTCTCTTTTTTAAGAAAATAGATACATTCTAAGTTTTAAATAGGCCTCTATTGGTTTATAATGATAAAACAGAAAACCTTTCCAAATCAGCTTTTATAGTGAACTCTTCTGTCATAGGTAGAGCCTCTGCTGCCAGCAAACGTTTATAGTTTCGACAGGGATACCTTTTAACCATGCTATTGTCCATTGTTCCATCCAATTAAGAGTGTGATTAACAGAATGAATTCAAAACATGTTTTCATATTTTGTATTTCATTTCTTTTTTCTGTTATTGATAAGATAAAAAGCCATCGTCCTGGTTTGGTGGCCAGCTATTGACAATGCCATTCACTGGTAGTAATCTAACCGAACAAGCTGGCTCGTGATGAGACCCCTTGTCTTAAAATTGCTAAGCCATTACCCTGTTATGGTATGCAGTATTGGTAATGTCGGTTAAACTATTTCCCTATGATCATGGTAAGCAGGCTTGTAATAAGACCTCTTATCTTTTGTATCAAATATTTTAGAATTACACTCTGAGTAATCATAAACTTTAGTGAATGGGATGAACAGTTTTCTCCTTAAGAGTAAATGGATGACAGGTTAAGAGTTGAAGATGTTGAAATTGGATTAGCTTCTATCTTGATATTGATAACCTTTTGAGACCAATTTGAAAACAGAAAATGATTTACAATACTTCTAAACTTTGAGAGGTGTTCACAAAACTTGGAGTGTGGTTTCAGAATACAATGATACCTAGTTTCCTAGAAATTATCTCTTTTGGTTGTGAGCTCTATTATTTAAAAGCTAATATCCATACTACTTCTATGGGACAACTTTTCAAACGCAGCAAAAGGTCAATGGAAGATACCTTACAACTTTATTTCCTAATGATCCTACAAACTACAAAATCCTATTAAAATAAAAGGAGAAGGGGTTACCTCCTCAATTGAAGAATTTTTTCAAGATAAGGCCATTAACAGGGAGAGAATCTCTCGAACCTGATAAATCTTGCAATAAAAAGGTCGAATGGCCTATCTTTTCACAGATCTGAAATGGTCCAAGCCACATCTTCTGGAACTTGGTGTGTTTTCCCTTGTCCTCATGGGCTTTGTCCCATTTCAGAACTAAATCACCGACTTGGAATTGTTTTGAACCGGATGAGACTGAATCAAAAGCTGCTTTGATGATTTGCTGATGTTTGGCATGAGTAACCCTGGCTTTTTCTCTTTCTTCTTCTAGTTTTAGAATTTGATCATGTCTAAGCTGAATAGAAGAAGAAGGAGTCTCCTCAATGAACTGTACTAGGGCTAAAGAAGGAAGAACAAGATTTGTGGGTAGTACTGCTTCTTTTCCATACACAAGATTGAATGGAGAAGATCCTATAGAAGCTTTCTGTGTTATCCTATCAGCCCATAATGCAAACATTAAGGATTTGTGCCAGTTTTTATGATTCTGTTCGATAGTTCGCTTAATGATTTTGATCAGATTCTTATTAGTAGACTCTGCTAAACCATTACCCTGGGGATAGTAATTAGCAGAATATTTCAATTTAAATCCTCTTTTAATAGCGAAATCAAACATAGCATTACCTGAGAAATAAGATGCATTATCAAAAACAAGAGCATTTGGGACACCAAACCTGGTAATGATGAATTGATCTATGAACTCAATGATTGCTTCAGAATTTGCTGTCTTCAAAGGAATTGCCTCAACCCACTTAGTAAAATAATCGGTAGCAGTAAGGATATACTTATGCTGTTTGGAAGAAGGTGGAGTAATCTCCCCAATGATGTCCAATCCCCATTGCTCAAATGGTTGTTCAATGTTGACTGGTTGCAGAGGGAAAGCTGGTTTTCGTTGTCTTCCACTAGAAGTTTGACAATTACGGCATTTCCTTACATACTCGTGGGCATCTTTAAACAGAGTTGGCCAATAGTATCCAGCATGAATAATTTTGTGAGTTGTTGTGTCAGCTCCAAAATGTCCTCCTGCTGGTCCATCATGTAGCTCCTGCAAAACCTTTTGTGCTTTAGGTTTCTCAAGTCATCTTAATAAGATTGAATCATAATTCTGCCTAAAAAGCACATCATCAATAATTGTGAAATTTTTCGCTTTTAACCTTATGGCCCTTTTGTTTTTGTAAGACAGGTTAGGAGGTGCATATCCATTTTTCAAATAAAAGATTAAATCTACATATTGCGACTCAGAATCAGTAATACTTATCTGATTGATTTCTTCAGTTTGATCTGTATCACCTGATTCTGGGATGTTGGATGCTCCTGCCAATAACCTGCAAAAACCTTGGCCCCTAACAATCTTTGCTGGCCTAATTTCTAAGTCATATTCTTGAAGCGCTGTGACCCAATTTTCCCTTTTTTCACCCAGTTCTTTTTGGACTAATAGTTGCCTAACTGCAGGGAAAGGAACTATGACTTTTGTGTGGGTTTTCAAAAGGAAGGGTCTATAATGTTTGACCGCTTTAAATACAGCAAAGGCTTGTTTTTCTACCTCGGAGTAATTCAATTCAGCGCCCTGAAGATTTGAGCTAAAAATGAAATGGGTGCTTCCAGATTGTGATCATTTAGTTGCGTGAGTACTGCAGCATAAGACAAGTTGGATGCAATGGTATACAATGTAAAATGATTAGAAAAATTTGGAGTATTTAAGGTTGGGGCATTGATTATTGATTGCTTGATTAGATCAAAAGCTTCTTTTTCTGCTGATCCCCACTTAAAGACTGAATTTTTCTTAATCATTGTTTGAAGTGGCAAAATAATTTGAGAAAAATCTGGAACAAATCTTTTAACAAAATTGATCTGGCCTAAAAATGACTGCATCGATTTTTTATTGTGTGGGAAAGGGATTTCAGAAATTTCTTTGATCCGATCAGGATCAATATAAATGCCATCTTTGGACACAATAAACCCCAAGAGCTTCCCTTGATCAAGAGCAAAGAAAGACTTTTTAGGGTTAAGAGAAATACCATATCTTTTGCAACGTTGAAAAATTTGATTTAGATCATGCAAATGATTATACCTCTCCTTAGAGAATACAGTAATATCGTCTAGATAGACGACTACTGTTATATTAATCAACCCTTTAAAAGCTATATCCATAGCTCTTTGGAATGTCGCTCCTGCATTTATAAGTCCGAAAGGCATTTTCTGATATGCATATGTTCCCCATTTTGTTCTGAATGTGGTTTTAAGCTGGTCATCAGGATGAACCAGGACTTGGTTATATCCTGAGAAACCATCTAGAAAGGACATCAGTTCAGAGCCTGCTACTGATTGAAGTATTTGCTCCATAGTAGGTAATGGGAAATTGTCTTTCAAGCTCGCTTTGTTCAAATTTCTGAAATCAATACAAATCCGAATGTCGCCATTTTTCTTTCTGACTGGCACCATATTAGAGACCCAGTTTGAGTGTCGGACAGGAAAGATAATCTTGGCTTTCAAGAGTTTGTTAAGTTCCGATTTTATCTGGCTCTCTAAGTTTGGATGTATTTTTCTTAACTTCTGTTGAATCGGTTTCTGATCGGGAAGCATTGGAATGGTATGCTGGATAATGGATGTATCATATGTCTTCAAATCATCGTATTTCCAAGCAAAGACCTGTTTATTTTTCCTTAACAGTCTAATGAATGCCTCCTTCTCTTCCAAGGAAAGTCCTAGTCCTAAGTTAATGTTTTGAGGATTTTGCTCGGTGCCAAGATTTATCAATTCAAACCTAAGGGTAGAACTTTGGAGCTTTGCATTAGTTACAGGTTTAAACCTGTCTTTGATATCATAAAGATCCTCGAGCTTTACCACTGGCTTAGGGATTGAATTTTCCTGAGGCGTTTCTTTCATTTGTAGGTCATGGTCATTTTCCTCAATAATTTGATCGTCATAGGATTTTTCAGAAGTTAGAAATTGTAAAATATCCTCATCATGGTTGAATACTCTCCAATTAGTGACATTGTCAGGAATTGAGGGCCTAAAAAGCAATTCTACGGAAAATCTATCTGGGCTGTAGTCTTCAGAAGGTAGGAGCTTGGAAGCTACATTGGCTAGGAGATCGGCTGCCGAGTTTTGAGACCTAGGGATGGAGGAAATGTTGAATGCGGAAAAGTGCGAGGTAAGTTCTTGTACTAGCGATTGATAATGCTTGAGGTGATTTGAAAGACAATGGATTGCATTCCTCACCTATTTAACAATAATTTCAGAATCGCCAAATACTTTTAGATATTGCACTTTAAGGCCGATTGCTTTATATAGTCCCTGGACTAAGGCTTCATATTCAGCTGTATTGTT
The DNA here is from genome assembly GCA_031772625.1 of Pinus tabuliformis. Classification (NCBI taxonomy): domain Eukaryota; kingdom Viridiplantae; phylum Streptophyta; class Pinopsida; order Pinales; family Pinaceae; genus Pinus; species Pinus tabuliformis. The sequence continues at coordinate 843,999,328 of CM062810.1, forward strand.
AGTGCATTCAAATTCTAGCCTACAGGACAGCATTGTCTTTTCTCCTTGTGGACTAATCAAAATACATCATGCTCCTGAGCCCTCACTAGACTTGGACCCATCGAAATATAAAGACCAAAATAAAGAAGTATTAACAATTGTATTTACAATTTTCTCAGTACCATTGAAACATCTTGATCGATCTGTTTGTGAAAAATTTTCGATCTGAGATGTAGAATGGTTTACTGAGAACGGAGAGGGTTGAGCAACAAAGTTGCCAAAGAATGACTCTGATGAATAATTCCCCAAAATGTTGTTGTTGAATGCTACCGGCTGATTTTCTTGTTCAAATTCTGTAATTGTATGGGTCATATGTTTTTCCCGATCGATCCTTATTTGATTTGGCTTACCCTTGTAGGGAAGCCACATGTGTGACCAATCAGTGGAAATATACCCATGCAATTTTTCAGACCAATCCCTACTCAAAATTAAACCGTAAAATTCAGGTATATCGGCTATTAGAATATCAATCCTCTGTACTATTCTGGGATCAGCAGATAACCTAATAGTTACGGAATTAATTTCTCCTAAAACCTGTACTTTGGTCCTGTCCAACTGTACAATATGAATAGCAGACTTCTGGGGTTCAATGTTCAGTTTAGAACAAACTGAAGCTGGCATTATGTTAGACGATGCCCCTGAGTCAATTAAACAGTTGTGCAGGTTTCTGTTGTAAATCTCATAGGTCAATAGGAAAGGTGGGGTATGAGAATTTGATCTATCGCCAATCAAAACTGAATCGGTAGCTTCAACCATACTGGGAGGGGGTTGGCCTGAATCATTAGCAGCTTTAGCACTGGGAAGAGGTGTAGAGGGAACAGCATTCAATTCCTTGAGAAGCAATTTCTGCTGATGCTTTAATTTACTCAGTTCAAACATAGTAATGTTTGCTTTAGTTTTCTTCATGTCATAAATAATATTGTACTCCATTGAATCGGATACCACCAATGTTTTAGACGTTGAAGGAATATTAGAAGTTGAAGGCTGGTTTTGGGGAACTGCTGCAGGTGATTTCTTTGTATGTACTTTTTCTTTGGTTGTAGCAGCACCTGCACTCTTTTTCTTTGACGTTACCTGAACAGGTTCGGAAGTACTTTTACTCCTAGTAGTGACCGGGAACGCTTCTTCTTCATTATCGGAATCGGAGTTGGGGAGTATAAAATCCCACATTCCATGACATTCTACTACTTCTTCTTCATCATCAGTTGGTGAGATTGTTTCCTCTTCCTCTTCTTCTTGTTCTGAATCTGCATTAGATATAACATTCGATGGCTTTGATTCATTTTTCTTATAGGTCCTAAAGGGTCTTTTGGTTGAGGTTTCGGCTACCTGTTTCTTTATTTCAACCATTTCATTTGATAAAGTTTTTAGGACTTTTTGCAAACCCTCCATGTCGTATGGGTCTTTTGGGGTTTTCTTTCTTGAGTCCTCTTTGAAAGAGACTTTTTTGGCTTTTCTGTCTTCCAAAGCAGCTTTCTTTTCTAGAGCATTAATGCTTTTTCACAGCAAGTGCTTCTCTCATGTTTTCAGCTAAGGTAGGTTTCCCAGCCCTGTCTACAAAAATGGCTATATTGGCAAGTAGGGCGGTGATATACCATTCGCTTCGAATTTGTTCACTTGGTTTGGAGGCTGTAGGGATTTTATTCAGGAGTTTATTGAAGCGGGCATTAAATTCCTTAATTGGTTCCCTATGCTCTATTCTCAGATTGGAGAGATCGTTTATTAAAGTAGCCAAAGACCTATCATCTCCATATTTGGTAAGAAACTGCTCTTGGCAAGTGTTCCAACTGGTAATGGAACCAGAGGGTAGGGAAAAATACCAGGATCCTGCTGATCCTTGCAAGGTGTAAGGAAAAAGTCTAACAACAACATCTTGTTTTGTTACTCCTTTCAAGTTGACTGCCAACATGAAATTATTGATGTGTTCCTCAGCCTGGGTCCCATCATCTGGATTAAACTTGGGTAGCCATTTTTCAGGAGCATCTGGTAATGGATGCAATGGTGCAGGCATATTGACTGCACCAGGTTTGGTCCATGGATCTGCCATTATAATAGCAGTAGTGGTTGATACTACTGTTGGGGCTCCAGATGTCTGGGAAGGAAATAATGTTGAGGAGTGAGCAGGTTGGGATGCTGAAGCTCCTAATCCCTGGTGAACAACAATATGTAATAAGGGAGTGGATGGTTGACTTTGCAGAGGAGAAGATGCAATGGAGGATGTGGATGAAAGCTCTTCACTGTCAGATCCTTCAGTATATTTCTTTACCTTTTTCCTTTTGGGTAAAGGGAACTCAGTGGGTTCAATACCGAGCTTTTCGCTCTGAAGTCTGGTGAGAGGGTGAGGTAAATTGAACTGCGAAGTCGCACTGCTTTGTGATACCTCAGATTTCTGTGGTGAAATCGAGAAGTTCTGAAGTTTGTGGATAAGAGACTGGACTTCAGGTGATTCAAGACTTAATTGTTCTGGAGTATGATGGGTTTGAGCAGTGGTAGTTGATTCCTCTTCTTCTTGTTTGGATACTGGAGAACCAGTATGCAAATAGGAAGATTGAGGGGATATGGAGGGAGAATTACTCTTAGAATGGCCTGCAGATTTGGGTTTGTTTGCCATTCACAGTCAGGCCCTCCTTCTAGCGCCAAATATGTTGATGCCCCGAAAATCGTTGCAACAACATTGGGGGATAACCACCCGGTCCGGACCTTAGTACAGCTCCTTTTCTGTTTGGAATGGTGGCTCCGACTGGGGATAATGGGACCAGTTTCCCAGAAGTGGATAAACGGAATGAATGGATGATTTATTAACTAAGCTAGTGATGGGCGAATAACTAAATCTATTAACAAGAATACAAAACTATGACCTATCCCGGGAACCTATTGAGCTTTAAAGTGTAGTGCTTGATGGTCTGTGTCTATAGAAAGGCATATAGATGACTCCATCTAACAGACATGGATATTATTTCATTCAAGATTACTGTGCCTAAATAGTTAAGCAAAGCGATTAAAGCGATATTACTACACTCATCATTTATATCATTGACACATACATGATTAAAAGAAAGGCACATCATAAAACATCCAATAGTGGAAGGAATATAGATCTGTTGTTAAAGCGCATGCATATAATCAATAATAGCAAGAATAATTAAATAACAATTCATATGAAAGGAATGAATTCAGACATAGATAGAAATACCATATGAGCTGTTTGACACTCCCAATATCAATTGCTACTTGTAATTCTTCCTTCAACGCAGAAACACTCTCAACAAAGACAATAGTGCACAATTGCATAAAAAGCTTCCTTGTCGAATTAAGAACAACTGGTCCAGTTTCATAAAAGAATATTGACTGAAGCACAATAGTGCAAACTTCAGTCTTTAAGTCTGGTACAAAACTTTACGACCCTTTCCAAAACAATGAAAGGGTCTATAAATACTTAATCTATCTATCTATCTATAAAACAGAAATCCTACTTAATTGGTATCAATAAATCTTGATCCTATTTTCCTCAGCGATCTGGCAGTCGGCGGCATGATTCATCAGGTAGGCTGCTTGCCTTTATATCTGAGCTGACTTATCGCAAGCATTGGCTCTACTTCAGGTGGTTTGTTGAGGCGCGAGCTGAGCTGGGCGGCATAGGTGGCATCCTCAATATCGGGAATAATATACCCGATTGCATCTGTTAGGCACTTAAGGGCGGCTCTCTGTGTATGTGGCTTGACCAGGAAGAACCAATACGTGTCCCAGGTTAAACTGTTAATCCCAGCGATTAATCTCCCCTTCTCTTCTAAATCTGGATAACATGATTGCTCCAATGTTTTCATAGTTGTCAACTTTCCTGGTGTACATTGGGAAATCATATTTGATAAGTAGAGAGTGTTATTAACTAGTTCAACTAAATTGCTAGAAGTTGATTTACATCTTGAAGCTGCCCTCTCTGCTTTCATTAACTGGGACTGCCATTCTGTGAAAAGTATATCTTTATGTGGTTCTAGGATCCTGGGCAAATTCGCCGCTTGTCCTTGATCAGAATCCTGCCAGTCAAGAAATGCAGCTATGGTTTCTTTGGCTTGATCCAATTCAGTTCTGGCCCTCTCTACTTGCTTATTTATAGATGCCGTTAATTCACACAGTGGCTCTGCCTGGGCAATTTGTTGACACAGAAGCTTAATTTGGGATATTAATGCAGTGTTTATTTGTAATGCTTCTGCTCTAAATTCAGCCACTTGTGGAATGCCCTTTATTTTTTCGAGCTGTGATGACAATTGAGCAATTTGCTCATCTTTTGTTTTAATCATTTGCTCATTTGCTGCCTTTAATTGTGCCAATGCCTCTGATAATTACTTCTGTTTCTGGATCGCGCTTTGGTCGATCCTTTGCTTTTCTGCCTGCAATTGTTGAGTCAGTTGACTGTTTAATTGTTGTTGCGTCAACAATTGCTGCTCTGCCTGCTCCGCCTTCTGCCTGGTTTCAGCTAACTGCGCCTGTAATGAGAAAATCTCTTGATCCTTGGTTTTCAGTAGAAGACTTACCTCCGATGCCTTATCAATTGTCGCTGCCGAATAGGCTCCCGCATACTGTGACAGTTTTGTTAGGTCATCGGAGGGGTCAAATTCCTCCTTCCAAACCACATTGCCCGTAACAGTTTGCTCTGGGAAAAGGGAAGGTTGATCAGTCCTTCTTCTTTTCCTTTGTCGTTTAACCACTGCTTTATGCCTTGGGCTTTAGAAGACATCCAAGGGAGGAATATCTTCTACTTGCAGAATGATTTGGTCGGAGGGGTCCCTTGGTATTATCTCTACATCTTTAGAAATGGGTGGGCCGCTGGTTCCACTCAGAACCTGTGATGAAGTGATTTCTAGTGTGTCCGTTGTCTTGGAAGTGTCTGTATCCTTTGAACATTCCAACCCACTGATGATGGAATCAAATTGCTTCCATTCCTGGAGCAATTTAGGGTCAATATGAGTATCTATATTGACATCAATGGTGGTTTGTCTTTGTTTTTCAGCTTGGGACTCCTTCCGCACTTTTTCCTACTCCCTTTTCGGCTTTTCCTCTTGCTCTTTCTTTTGTCTTTCCTCCTGTTCTTTCTTTTGTTCTTTGTTATAACCGGAGGTTCCTTTGATTGTTGTCGATTAGGCTCGCTTGATGATGTCGTTGGGGTTGTCGCTAGTAAATCTAGAGGCAGAGTTTGCAACCTCTGCTCTCTAAGTTTATTAAATTCAGTCAGCCCTTCATCATTATATTTCACTTTGGCGAATGCTTTAACCTGATTTATTGTCTCAGCTAAAGAGAACAGGTGTCAAACATATCTTCTTTATGATCAAATTTTGTCAATTTGGCCTGTTCTAGTGCAGTATAGGCAACTTTGTTTGGATCAAACTGCCTATTTGGGAGAGTCGCCAGAGTCAATGATTTAATCTTCGTGGCTTCCTTTTCTGCATGTTTGAGATCATGCAGAGTATAGACACCACATCTCAAGGGAAAAGAGGGCCAGTCCTGCTTCTTATTTTTCTTGAGAGTCTGTGTAACACTCTCAGCCATAATCTGGTAAGAGATTTCTCTTGCCAACAGTTTATCCGGTATGTATAAAGGGAGGACATGAGGTTCGGCTTGACTACCAAAAATTCTTATATAAGTGAAGTTTTCCTCCCCGAACCATCTACCTATTGAGGTTAAATCAATTCCGGCTTGATAAGAAATCTTGGGAGCAGGTTTATCAAAAAAGAATAATGAACAGGTAACATAAAACCATTGCAGACTTGATACAAATGGTGTTTATAAGAGGACTTCCATAATTTCTGATGGTATATGTGAATAGGCATGGGGTCTTGTGGTTTCCACCTCCAGCCGAGCACAGGAAATTCAGAATTAAAACACAAGGTATCTAAGATATAGGCACTGTAATAGAATGGGGGAATTATCCTTTCAGAAACGCGGGTCTTACTCCTAAATTCAAGAAGAGCTGAGGCTAGTTTATCTGAGAGAATAGTGGCCCAATCCATAATTACACTGTTGCATGCTGCTTCCATTAGGGGAACCATTTCTATGGTAAAATTAGCAGAGTCATGCAATCCCCATAATCTACACATCATTATTCCAGCGTAGCAATAAGGAGAAGCTAGGGAATCAACCAAGTACTTACCGAAAGATTCATGTTTGTGCTTTGCCGGATTTTGTCTCCAATCCCGGATGGGTTCGGATTCAACTTCATTTTCGTTTGCGAATTTCTCCAGGAACGCCTTATTGTATATCTTTTCTGGCTCAGGCAAATGATACATTTGCCTTAGATCATCCGCCCTGAATGACCCGAAAATTCTCCCGTCTCTGGTGCTGAAGGTTCTATCCAGGACTGGGATTTCCTCAATTGCCCACCGCACTACATCAGTATATGGGAGAATTTGTTCTCTAGCTGCTATCCGGTGAAGGAAGGAGTCAGCTAAGTCCTTGAGAGTACCCTCAGATTTCCGAGTAGAATCTGCAGTAGCTTCTACTGTTGTCACTGTTGGTTCTTCGGCTTCAATCAGGTTGTAGGTACCTTGCCAAGTAGTTCTGACGAGACCCGAACATGTAGTATCAGATATCAATCCCTTCTTTTTGTCAGTGGCAGCTTGTCCTGCAGCTGGCGCAGCAGAAGTGCCTGTGGTCTTCTTGGATTTCTTCCCCATTTTGCTTGAGCTTTCTCCTTGGGATGAATTCTGCACAGAGGCGAAAATAAACGTAACACGGAGAATTGGCAATGAAAACTTCAAAGTAATGAGCTATAGTGACTGATGCGTAATCAGGGATTAGCTTTTAAAATGGGCGCAGATACAATCCATGGGAGGATTTTAGGACTTACGATCACATTAAATGGCCGTTTAAAACCTGCCAATCTTAAATGCCCATTATATCATTATTCGGCCGAATGGCCCGCTTAAGCGTGCTATGGATATTTTGGCGGTTGGGCGCAGGTGCATCATTGCTTAACAGATTAAGCTTTAAATATGATTCGATCATAATATCCCTCCATTTAATGGCTTTTTGAAAACTGCGCTTTATCGCAATCGGCCATCGGGGAGAGCTTTAACTTCTTGTATTAACACCATTTAAAACCCCCGATAGCCGATATCGCATCGCGTCGGGAGAATAGGGATTATATATGACATGGACAGCATATCGCCGATTTTCCGATTGCGATATCGCATCGCATCGGGCTGCATCACCTGGGCGCCTTATTATTGTGCATAGGATATTGCCGATTGCGATATCGCATCGCATCGGGGTGAAAGGCTTGGGGTGCTTTAAGACTGCATATAGAGTATCGGCGATAGCCGATAGCGATATCGCATCGGCGGAAACCAATATGTCACTTATTTGTGTTCTCTATGTCATTGCAATATGCGATCTTGCGATCGCTTTATCGCAATGATAAAAGATTGTTTTATCTGATCAAAATGGGTTTTTCAAAAGGTTTTTTATATAATGTTTTCATTTGGTTATTGGACCTTTTTGAAAAATACAATATTGATACCAATTAACTTCTAAAGGGACCCATTTCATATGATAATTTTGTAAATAAAATGATAAGAAATGGGGGGTTGTTGTAGAGCACAACAGGACACAAGGTTGCCAATATCCTCCTAGGAATCCTCAATATAATCAATTTCAACATCCATTTATCCCATGTCAACCACCATATTATCCTCCTCAATCAAACTCCTTTAGACAATATCATATTCAAATTCAACCTTCTAATCAACCACTTCCATTACCATCCACATCATACCCCAAAAAACCAATCAACTACCTGCTCATCCACTTCCAAATCTGAATAATAAATATTCAAGATTGTTTACGATATATAAGGTTAGAATTTCCAAGCTTGCATGATAACTCCATTAGATCTAAATAATGTCCAACTTAGATCTAGTAGAGTTTTAGAAAATAAGTTACCATCTGTTGTTATTTAGGAATCTGGAGAGGATGAACCCCTCGAGAAAGAAACATCTCTTAATCAAAAAGAAATTCTTGAGAAAAAAAGCACCCCTATACATGATACTTAAATAAACTCAACTCCCATTGCTAAACAACCTTCTATTTCTATTCAAAAACCACCATATCCTGAAAGGATAAAAATTGATAAAGAATAGAAAAAAATTGTGTTTCCTGAATGTGATATGTTAGATGAACTGAAGAATGTTTGCATAAAAAATTCTTTGTTACAAGCTATAAGGGAAATAACAATATTTTCAAAGACAGTTAGGGAGTTAAGCATTAAAAACCAGGAAAAAAAAAGAAAATAAGTTTTAAAAAATCCATTTAGTTGGAAAAATTGCAGATATTATGATGGGAAAACCAATAGTTCATAAATATCTAGATCCAAGTAGTCCCATTGTAAAAACACACATTAATGGTGTCAAGATTCCAAACACATTGATCGATTTAGGAGCAAATATCAATATCATGAGTAAAAAAAACTATGGATCAATTAAAACTTTCTAATCTTAAATACACACCAACATTACTACAGTTAGAAAATAGATCTGTTATCAAACCAGGTGGTGTGTTAGAAGATGTATTTGACTCTTTAGATTCTTCAGAATATCCTATTGATTTTATGATTTTAACTCCCAAGAATAATTTAGGAGGACACCCATTGATTCTAGGCAGACCATGGTTAGCTACAGTTGATGCTTTTATAAGTTGTTGATATGGTGATTTGTTTATCTTTGATGGAAGCTCTACTAATAAATTCACACTATATCTTCTTGCAAAAACAATAATAAAAGTAGAAACAGAAGTTTGGATAAATGATGATAACGAAGACTTTGATATACAACAAATATTTGCTACTTTGCAAATAGATGAAGAAGACCAAATTTTAAATTTAATGAATAAAACTAATTCTTCCTCATATTGTGAACAAGACCAAAATTTACAATGTTGAGTATTTATCATCTCATCAAATGGCTTTACATTCTATGGAAAATTTTGGCAATTCTTTAATAGAAATATTTCCAAGAAAAACTTTGAATATTAATGATAATCTGGAAGAATCCCAAAAGAAAGAATTGATAAAGATGTTACAAGAACATTCCTCTGCTTATGCATGGGAATACACTGATATGAAAGGAATTGATCCTAATACTTGTATGCATCATATCTATATTGAAGAAAATGCCAAACCAGTTCGACAACCCCAAAGGAGGATGAATCCAAATCTAAGGGAAATTGTTAAAGAGGAGTTACAAAAACTGTTGAATGTGAATTTCATTTACCCAATATCAGATAGTTAGTGGGTCTCACCATTAATGATTGTTCCAAATAAAAATGGAAAATGGAGAGTATGCATCGATTATAGGGAATTGAATAAAGCTACCTTGAAAGATCATTTTTCGCTTCCCTTTATAGATCAAGTCCTTGATACATTGGCAGGGAAAAAATATTTTTCATTCTTGGATGGTTTTAGTGGATATAACCAAATCCAAATAGCTCCAGAAGATCAAGACAAAACAAAATCCACCTGTCCATGAAGAACTTATGCTTACAGGGTACTTCCTTTTGGATTATGTAATGCACCTACAACATTCCAAAGGGCAGTTCTAGGAAATTTTTTCTGATCTAATTCATGATTGTGTAGAAGTTTACATGGATGATTTTATCGTCTGTGGTAATTCTTTTGAGGAAGCTCTTCAAAATTTAGAAAAAGTTCTCATTAGATGTAAAAAAACAAATCTCTCATTAAGCCATGAAAAATGTTTTATGATGTTCACCAAGGGAATTGTTTTAGGCCACCACATTTCAGGAGATGGAATTAAAGTGGATGCATCTAAATTAGAAGGTATTTCCAAATTATCAATTCTTGCTTGTCAAAGAGATGTTAGAAGTTTTCTTGGTTTTGCTGATTATTACAGAAGATTCATAAAAAACTTCACAAAGATAGCCTCTCCACTTTTCAAATTACTTACAAAAGATTGTGAATTCATTTGGAATTCTGATTGCCAAAAGCTTTTGAAACATTGAAAGAAAATATTTCTGAAACACCCATCTTAAGAGGACCAAATTGGAGTCTCCCTTTGCATATTTCAATTGATGATTCAGATATAGCCTTAGGAGTTATATTGGGGCAAAAATATTTGAATTCTTATGCCGTTTATTACACAAGTAAAAATTTAACTCCTACAGATTTGAATTATACTGTAACAGAAAAGGAGTTTTTAGTTGTTGTAAATTCCATTAACAAGTTTCAACATTATATCACTGGTTGCGAAACTGTTTTTCACACAGATCACTCTGCAATTAGATATTTAATGAATAAATCAATTATTAATGGCAGAGTTAAAAGATGGTTATTTTTATTACAAGAATTCAGTATTACTATTTTTTATAGGCCTAGAAAGGAGAATACAGTTGTTGATTTTATATCTAGAATCCAAAATGATAATAAGGATGTTCCTGTACAAGATAATTCTCCTGGTGAATATCTTTTTGAAGTATCTGTTAAATCTCCTTGGTTTGTGGATATTGCTAACTATTTGGCCATAGGGAAATTACCTTCGTATTTGTCTCCTCGAGAGAAAAGGAAAGTTATTCAAACCAGTGCATCTTATTCATGGATAAATGGAGAATTGTACAAAACAGGGCCTGATGTAATCATTCGAAGATGTGTCAGAGAGGATGAAGTTACATAAATAATAAAGGCTTGTCACGATGAACCATGTGGAGGACATTTTTATGATAAAAGGACTGCCTATAAAATCCTTCTCTTAGGATATTATTTGCCTTCTCTTTTTAAAGATGCCAACGAATATGTTAAGAGATGTGAAAGTTTTCAGAGAATGGGAAATCTAGTTCCTTCAGATGAGATGCCTCTACAACCTTGGGTACTTATTGAACCTTTTGAAAGGTGGGCTCTGGATTTTGTTGGTCCAATCAATCCACCATCAAGGCAAAAAAAAGTACATTGTTGTCTGTACAAATTATGTCACAAAATGGGTAGAAGCTAAATCACTCCCTTTTGCTACTAAAAATGTTGTAGTTTCATTTCTTTTTGAGGATATTTTCACTCGTTTTGGTGTCCCAAGGGAAATTGTGATAGATCAAGGTACTCAATTTACATCCAAGTTTGTGCAAAAGATAATGGAGGAATACAAAATAAAACATCATAAATACACTCCATATCATCCACAAGAAAATGGACAAGTTGAAGCTACTAATAAAGTACTTGAATCAATTCTTACCAAAATTGTACATCTGCATAGAAGGGATTAGGCAAAAAAGCTTCCAGAAGATTTATAGGCATATCGTACAACATGGAGAAGCACAACAGGGCATACTCCTTATGAATTTGTTTACGGGAAGCAAGTCATGTTTCTTATTGAGTTCCAAATAAAGACCTTCAAAACAATAGTCAAATTGGGTCTTGATTTATCAAAAGCCCAAAAACAAAGAATGGAGCAATTGAATGAACTTGATGAGATACGACAAGATGTTATTCACAGAACCAACATAGTTCAACAACAAAGATCCATATGGCATGATAAGTTTATCAAATATAGGAAGTTTCAATCGGGTGATTGGGCATTACTTTTTTATTCTAAATTTAAATATTTTCAAGGAAAATTTCAAACTCATTGGCTTGGTCCTTATGAGATTGAAACTGTCTTTGATAATGGAGCAATCAGAATTAAAACCATTGATGAAGAAAAAGTAACTTTCCTTGTAAATGGTCATAGATTATGAATATATCATAAACCATTGACAAAGGAAGAGTTCATTAGAAATATGCAAGATAATCTTGATTTGAAGTTGGTCAGTGAAGATTCTTCTTCCTCTCCAACTTTGGTTTCTACTTTCTTTTATATATGTGTATATAAACATGAAAACCAACATTGTTGACATGTTTATACAAAAAATCTAAGTTGAAAACCAAGAATTCTTAGCAGCCTACATTTTCTTTAATTTTTCTATTCTTGTCCCATTTCTTTTATTCCTCTTTTGCAGAAATAAAACAACTGCAAAATTGTCAATAATTTGCAACTCTCATGAAATTCCGCAACTGACTTGACAGATTACAACCAAAACAACCTGAATGGAGATCATAGCCAGAGAAACCTAAGCAACCTACAAAAGAACAAATCAATAAGGCAGAATGAAAGGTATGTAAATATTAGTCAAATATTAAAAAAAATTGAATTATGATATAAATAGATGATTATTTTAAAACTAATAATCATTGCCTCCACCATATTACACAATGATTACCCTTGTCATGACATAACATTGGTTTTCACAATTCAATTCATGGAATTTTTTATAATCATGTCTTATCACAAGATATGAATGTCATTAAAACCTTACCATCATTTGAATTTATTCCACTTCATCTATATCCCATCTCATTTTCTTCACATCATATCCCACTTCCTTCAGCTCTGTTTCATTTTTCTCTGCCGAAAACATCTCAACTTCTACCCAAATCTCGTCCTTGCTACCAAAACTCCATAATCCTATCAAAAAGGGAAATTAAGGACTAAAACTTCCTCAACATGGGATTTATTGTGTGTTCTAAGTCGAATGGGACCAAGTTTCTTGAAGCCTATCCATAAGTGAAGCAGCATTTGCAGCAGGGATGATGGTTATAGTTCTTTGAGAAGTTTGATGGGCATGACAAGGAGGCCACAAAGTCATTTGCTCGAGCTCATGATGGGATAGAAGGAAAATTGGAGATATCAAGTTGGTCTTGACAGATTCTCTTATGGCGAAATCTATAGGATTACCAAGAAACGGGGAAAGTCGGTTTAAGAACTGGAAAATCAAAGAAAAAGACTCACAGATCTTCCTTAAAAACCCAGGTATGGACATCTCCATTTTCAAGAATGGAATTCCAGTAACACCTTTAAAAGTAATTGGAGAAATTTGTTATTAGTCATTCATCAGTTTATAACCTGTGATAGTAGGTTTGGGAATATGTTCTTCAATAATGCTTGGTTGATGATGCATTTTATTGATGGCAATGAAATCAATTTTCCATATTTCCTTCTCTATAGTTTAATAAAAAAGTACGCTAACATCCAAAGGAAAACACAGTTTATTGACAATTCTCTGTATCATCACGGGTTAATAAAAAATTTGATTGAAGCTCATTTGAGGAGTAAAGGGGATAATTGGGAGGATTTTTTGGTTCGAAATCATCTTTAAGAAGCTGAGCGAAATGAACCCAGTTCTAAAATAAGAAGAAGTCAACGAAAATTTCCCTCAAACCCTAAGCTTCAAAACAAAGATTTACCTACACAAGAAATACAACAAGATAAACATACATAGAAGGATTATGATGATGAAACCCCTCTTACAAATGTTTTATAAAATCTTAGATAGAAGAAATATGTCAGTACAAATGAAGGCCCATCGAAAGAAGGAACAAAACAATACAAAATTCGCAAGAAAAATCGTGCTTTCACTACTGAAAAACCATCAAGAAGAAGTGCATGACTTATGAAATCAACCATTAAATAGTCTCCAAGTTTTGTTGATTTAGAAGAAGAAGAAGAAATAATACCATCACCAATTGCAAGTCCAACAAGAAAGACCCCAGAAATCGACCCTGTCTAACAGGAAATCTATGATTATATAGAATCCCTGGAACAAAAATTTAAAGGAGAAATTGTTGATTTATCTTCAAACCAAGAATAATTTCTAAATGAAGAGGTTCATTTCAGCCCTCCAGAAGAATCTATAATTGAAAATACTCTTAAACAGGAAATTTATGAACTAGAAGTGTTAAACAAGTATCTAAAGCAGGAGCATGGAGAAATGAAGGTACAAAATGGCATTCAAAGAACTCAAAATGATAATATTATCCTACATCTTTGCCACTGGTACAAGAAAAACAAAAGTTAAAGGTTAAAAATAAACTTCTTGGGAGTAAAATTAGGAGTTTGCAATGTAGGTTTTCAATGAAGAAACCAAGGATTACAACCAGTGCTTGGAAAGGAAAAAGTCCTAATTTATATATTCTTTCTCAAGCCTCGGAGGTAGCTTAGTGACAGTGTTAGGTCCCCATACTACTAGTGTAACCCCTTATTGTTATTAGTACAACCCCCTTATTATATTGTTGTGCCCATGTAGTCCCCATATTGTTATTATTGTGCCCCATAAAAACCCACTATTGTTATTATTGTGCCCTTATATTATTATTGTTATGTCGGCTCTAATTATATTATGACCCCTTAGACTCTTATATATAGAAAGGAGGTCTTGTCATTTGTATCATCCAAGAATTGTTCATTTGTGTAATGTAAAGGAGGTTTCCCCCTCGAAGAGGCTTATTTCTAAGGCTTTCATCTATCTTTTCTATCTTTTTGTGAGCTGGTTTCATAACATTTGGTGTCAGAGCTTTGGATTCTAGGGTTTCGCTGCTCCAAACAGGTCATCGTGGCATTTTCGCTATAACTATTTTTCTGTGACATTTCAAAAGAGAAAAAAAACCCATTTGACAAGAAATTGCACTGAACCTCGGGTTCGAATTTTAAATCTTGTCGCGCTATATTTTCAGAGATATGATCTGAGGAAGTTAGGGTTTTTGCAAACTCCGGAATTTCATCTAAAACAGGTCATCGTGGAATTTTCGCTATACTATTTTAGATACGAAGTTTCAAAAGCTAAAAAGAAAACCCATTTGAGAAGAAATCGGTGTAAACCTCGGGTCCGAATTTTAGATCTTGGATAGCTATATTTTCGGATTATGATCTGAGGAAGTTAGGGTTTTTGCAGACTCCCGAATTACATCCTAAACAGGTGACCTTGGGAAAAGCGTCAGAAATTTCTCTCTAAGCATCAGATTGAAATTTTGTAAGAAGTTACAGAAATAGGACGGACTGTATTTTCTTTAGGTATAAATTTCAGAACCTAACGTTGAAACAGTGACACATGGCACGTCGTACAAGTTCACTCTACTGAACTAATCTATAATTAGGTCATCGCTGGAGATTGAGAATAAATATTTCTTTAGAAATCCAATTGCGATCAGACTTGCAGAGTTAGAAAGAGGACTCAGAGGGCTATTACAGGCCGAAATTTCAGAACTTAAAGATCCGAAATTACAGTGTTATAGTCGTTTGAGGATCGAGCTCCTGAGATCAAGAAAAGGCAATATGAGGAAGTTTGATGGCAAGGATCCGGTAAATTGGATACTACAAATGGAGAAATACTTTGATCTACATGGTGAACCACTGTTACAAAAGGTACGTATTGCATCTAATTATTTAGAACTGGATCAATTTTTATGGTATAAATGGATTTGTTCTCGTAAACCACTTGTTACGTGGTCAATTTTCACGGAGGAAATGATAGCACATTATGAGGATACAAAGAGAAACACCTTTTGTAGCCAATTGATCTCAAACAAAAGTGTTCAATGGCAAAGAACATTAAGGACTTTCAAAAATTGAATATAAGGGAAAATAATATTCCAGAGAAGCAGAGGATTGATGTCTCCATAGGGACTTTAAAGGATAAAATTCAACATGAGGTTCATCTTTGGGAACCTGATTCATTGGAGAAGGCATTCAGGTTGGCAAGAAAAGTGGAAAACAAAATTATGGCAACAAGGAATTCTACCCCTCACAACTATAAAGATGGAAGTGTTGTTTCTCTTAGCCTTTCACAACCTACAAGGTTGTCACCACAACAATTGGAATAAAAAAGAGCAAAAGGACTTTGTTACAATTGTGATAACAAATACATTAAAGGTCATAATTGTGCTGAGAAGAAATTATTTTACATAGATTATGAAGAGGAGGAAGAAAAGAATCAAGAAACATCAAAAGAAGAGGATATACACCAGGAACCAACCCTAGAGAAAGAACAAATGAATCTGACCATATCTTGTAAAGCATTGGCAAGAATTACCACTCCTCAAAATCTCAAGATAGAAGGACATATCAAAAAGAAAAGGGTTCAAGAAGTGAAAGATCACATCAAGAAAGAAGAAATGAATCCGACCATATCTTGTAATGCATTGGTTGGAATTACCACTCCTCAAACTATCAATATATAAGGACATATCAAGAAGAAAAATGTTCAAGAAGTGAAAGATCACATCGAGCATCAAGAAATGAATCTGACCATATCTTTTAATGCATTGGAAGAAATTACGACTCCTCAAACTATAAATATAGAAGGACACATCAAGAAGAAAAAGGTAATAGTGTTGATTGATTCGGGTATTACCCATAATTTTATTCATTGTAAGATAGACAAGGAATTGAATTACTTCCTATACCCAACACTAGAGTGTCAAGTAAAGGTTGTAAGTGGAGGAACCATAAATTGCTATGGAAAGTGCCATAATATCAATCTATCCATGGGAGAATATGTATTGAATAGCCCAATGCTTTCCATTCCAATGGGTGGTGTTGATGTTGTACTAGGAGTCCAATGGCTACAATCCTTGGTTACAATAGCTTTTAATTTTCAAGAACTTTTCATGAAATTTTCTTCAGAAGGAAAGGAAGTTAAATTAAAGGGTATCACAGGGAAACCAAGAAAGATAATCAGTTCTAACGAAATCACAAAGCTTATAAAGAAAGAACAATGAGGCGTAATTGCATAATTATGTTCGCCAATGGTTCCCACATTGAAATCATCTATTTCTCCAGATCTCCAAAAAGTATTAGACAATCATTCCAAGGTATTTGAGACTCCCAAAGGTCTCCCACGTATTCGTGATCATGATAATTCTATTCATTTGATTCCAGGAATTGTTCCTCCAAACATCAGGCCTTATAGATATCCATATGCCCAAATGAGTGAAATCGAACATATGATTGCAGAAATGGTAGAGGTTGGTATAATTATCCAACCAAATTTGATAAACAAGGCAAGGGATGAATGGAAGAATGGCGAAGCAGGGTGGGAACTCATTCAAAAGTTGCCAAAGATCTTAGTTCCAACAATATTGCCAGAACTTGACAAGGAAGGAAAAATCATACTGGAACCTGAAGCATTCACAGAACCAAGAAGTTGACAGCTATGAAATCGATCAATTTCAAAGTATCTCATCAAGTGGAAGAACTTACCCGCTGAAGATTCCACATGGAAGGATTATAATTTTGTACAGAAGCATCCAAAACTACTCAAGCATTGAGGACAACACTTTTTGAAGGAGAGGGGCATGTTAGGCCCCCATACTACTAGTGTAACCCCTTATTATCATTAGTACAACCCCCTTATTATATTGTTGTGCCCATGTAGTCCCCATATTGTTATTATTGTGCCCCATAGAAACCCATTATTGTAATTATTGTGCCCTTACATTATTATTGTTATGTAGGCTCTGATTATATTATGACCCTTAGACTCTTATATATAGAAAGGAGGTCTTGTCATTTGTATCATCCAAGAATTGTTCATTTGTGTAATGTAAAGGAGGTTGTCCCCTCGAAGAGGCTTATTTCTAAGGCTTTCATCTATATTTTCTATATTTTTGTGAGATGGTTTCATAACAGACAGAGTGGATTACAAATTTTTGAAATTTTGTGCATGAGGACATGCAATATCTTATGTGTGTGGGATTGTTGAAGACCAAAATTGTTCCTTTTTTACACCTTCCTTAAACTCCATTCTCTTCCTTTTTTACCATAATAACTCCAATTAAGTGTTAGCTTGCAATTTTATTAGCAAAAACAAGTATTTAATCATCTTTTATTCATAGTTTCATTGTTTATTTATTATTTGATTTAATATTTGCACAAGCTACCGAATTGCATCATTCTACAATTGATAATCGATTTTGCAACTTACTTAAAGAATATACAGGTTATGAAACATCAGTTGAGGAACGAAGCATATGAACAGGTAGCTGGAAACCAACAAAATGATATCTACCTATTCCTCTAATCTGGCAAGGTGATAAGGACGCCCATATGAGCAGGTCAACGTGGAAGTCAACCCAGCAGAAAAGACCGAAGACAAATCAGGCGAGTGAGAAGATCATTGATTGAAGCTGATATTTTGCCTCATGATTTTCTTCTTCAATAGAAAATCATGAAGAATCGTTATTTTATTTAAGAAATATTATTTAAGTTGTTTTGTTTAGAAATATAGGCTTAGAAATCTCCAAACAGTTTAACAAAGGAGGTTATAAAACCTGCCTCTCGGCACGATGATACATATGACTAGTTATTATTTTAAAAACTCTTTGCAATCGATTAATTGAGCTCTTGATTCCACTGTGTTGTGCGTATAAATGTGTGGTTAATCTTTGTTGATCTCTGCATACCTACACTCACGGGAGGGCCCCCTGGGAGCTGTAAGGTTTCGTTTTTTTATTTCTAGTTAAGCTTTATGTTTCATAGGATTAAGTTATCATAGTGATTATAACTTTGAAAAATGTTAGTAACAATTAATATATAATTTGTTATAGATTTTGTAATAGAATTTATTGTATAATTCTTTTTATAGAATTTCTTTCATAAATCTAATCTCATTGTGTGAATGATGAAGAAAATAATCCAAGGGATTTATTATGCACATGTAAATTTTTATTCATAGATAGAAAGTAGAATCATTTGATTTGGAATTTGTAATTAGTTTAAGTTTTATTTCTGTTAGTGTGAAGAAGATTTTGATTTTGCTAGTGTGATATTTATTTATGCACTTTAAGATTAGCTTTATTTTTTTCAGTGTGAAGAGGATTTATATTTGATTTTACTATTTATTTCTACACTTTAGTTTCACTTTATTTCTGTCAGTGTGATACTTTCCTTTCCTGCAAGAGTGACAATATTTTTACTTTGAGTGATTCTTAGATAAAACATGTGCATGAAAACATCCTAATTAAATTTGAAAATTACTCACATAATAAAGAATCCTAGCACAAATGGTGCACATATGCTTCATCAGTTTACAAGCCCTAGTTGATAATTTATGAAGTAATTTAAGATCAATTAAATTACCAACAAGACCTGCGGTCCAAATTCTATTATTGAGCTTCTGCTTAGGTGTCACATTCATATACCGTTGATATGTTGTTTCCCAATATAAATTTTTATCTTGTTGATTGAATGAATAAGTGTATCCACAGAAAATAGCTCCTTCTTTCATTTGCTTGCCATATTCCTTTATTCTTCTAACAAACTTCGATATTTGTGATAGGTCAAGTGTTCTATTACAAAGCTCTTAGTTGTTTAAAATATCAATATATAGGTAACATTTATTAATACATCCCTTCATCACATATCACCTTCATTGGGACATGCGAGAATCATGATTGAGAGTTAAAAACCCAGTGCATGTATTTCATGGAATAATGGGAGATTTGATTCACATAATGTCATATCACCACATTTTTACCTTGAAGATTAGGATTTCATAAATGAGGGTTTACCTTCAAAAGGATAAAAATGTTTATTTTAATGAATTTCACTGTGTATGGGTTGTAAGTGGTGAAACTGATTTTATATGAGTATATGGTATTACAGTGTGAACTTTTGTATGTGCAAAGAGACAAGAGTGTGGAGAAATGGGCAATGTGAGAGAATGTGAAGTGTAAAAGAATAGGTGTGCAAAGAAACAATTATGTAGAAGGAAAGATGTGTGGATGAATGGATGTGCAAAGAAATGGATGAAATGTCTTTTGCACACTAGTGAGAAATGGCTAAGTATTAGAGTAATGCAGAACAAGCTTTGGTGTGGGGCAGAAAGTGTGGAAATCATGTTATAGAGTTTCAAAGGAGAAATGAGATGTAAAAGTGATTGATGAAGAATGATGGTGGGTTAGGTCTAGTTGTGGTAATACATGAAAATAGGTCAACAAACACACATATTTTTCCTTGGTAAATTTTTCCACACTTCATAAAATTAGTTGGTTAAGTAACCTTGTCTTGAGTGTAAATAACCCTAATTTTCTATAATGACCTTGAATGCTAGTTTGAGAGATAAAGCAATAGATGGAAATCAAATATTTAGTTATTAAGGATATGGAAATGTGTCCTAGTCTTGACACATAATAGTCAAGAGATAATATATTATATGCTTTAAGGCTTTAGCAATATGAATATTACATGGTCAACGCAAGATAGGAATTAGGCATGTTTTAGAACATTCTAGGGATTACTTTTAATAGTTTACTACAATGACTTAGCAGTAACTCCCAATCGAGCAAATATGGACTCATGCCATCTCCTATATGATCATTGAGGTGGCTTGGAGCATTCTTCTATAAAACTATCCATGTACAACAATAATAGGGTAGGCATTAATAACAAGTGAAAACATCACAAAAATTATGCTTTATATGATACATCATAGGTAAATTAGTATTAGTGAAAACATCACAAAAATTATGCTTTATATGATACATCATAGGTAAATTAGTATTAGTGAAAACTAGTGGATCATTATGGCAATATGGAAAAATGTGATGTATTTCTTGGGTGTTCATAAATGAGATGTCCATACCATATGTTCATATAAGGAATTGAAGTTAGTGAATCTAAACCTAATCATGAGTACAATCAATTATTATAATAAGGATGATAATCTCTTTGGGTTAAAATATACTTCATTTGCATCCATGCATGTAGCATAACAATCCAAACATGCATGTAATGTAATCTTGTAAAAGGAAAAAGTTATCTAAGAAAAATCATAGTTGTAAGTATACATGATCATTTCCAGTCAAAATTTTCACCATGAATTTATAAATTATTTCATATTTTTATTTTGGAATAAATAGATAATGCAAATAGCTATTACACAATAGGCATATCATGGTTGGGCTTGGTATTTTTTATAAAATGTAAACCCAAAAAGAAGATTATATTCAAATAAATTATAGACTTGCATAACAAGAAATGGAGGGCACAAAATGCAAACTATGGATCTAAAAGATGAGGCATCAATTATATCACATATATTTAATGAGGCCATCCTCCCCATGTAACCATTGAGGTAGAATGTACATCCTTTTAGTTTGACCCTTGAATCCAAATCTAGGACTTTTACAATGAGTCGAATCCTTTTAGTTTGACCCTTGAATCCAAATCTAGGAATTTTACATTGAGCCAAACGACCTTGTCTAAATTAGAGTTTTCTTCACACATGTGTGGCCTCAAGTTCATGGAGAAGTGAAGAAATAGAACTATATTATTGATACAAATTCAATGGGGTAGGTAGGTCATTTAAGCATCTCATGGTTCCTAAGTTGTTGAAAGTTTCAATTCACTAACTTGGACCATTTAGAGACACTTGACCTACGCATAAATGGGGGTAGACAAGGAGAAACATGCAATCAAAAAGTAATATGGTTAGTTGCAACACATTTATTTTAATAGAGCTTATTACTAATCAAAATATCACTAGGTGAAGAAAGTCCTAACCACAAATTGTCCTAACCGTTGTCACCTTGATGGCCTTGCCCCATTCCTTAGACTAAGGAAATAAAATACGTAGCCAAGTGGGGAGTCTCTAAATATCAACCAAACTAAGATATAAGAGAGAAATATTTTCAAACTAGGAGATAAGGAGATTAAGTGGATATTATTCAACAAGTTGAGCAATGTAAAAAAATTATTGAACCACTTGGACTAGACCAATCCTCTAAAGATCATAAGTTATGTTGTAGGATTTTGTTATGCTGGAAGTGACAAGAAATAAAGAAAGAACTTGCTCAATATCACACATTTAAAAAATTAGCCAACAACTCAAAATGAGATCCATAATGAAACAATGTTTGATTTCACATCCCACCATTGACATGAAAATGAAACATGAGATAAGTCATTAATTCGCCATTATTCAACTATATCAATGTAGTTAATTGGAAAATGATCAAAATTAAAAGGTGCCACAAGAATTAAAAAGGGTATCCAATGCCTCAATGCTCACGTGTTACTCATTTACCATAGCTTATCCACAAGTGTTGAAAATTAGAGAAGTTATTCACCATGAAGCTTATTTATGTCACATATCATAATCCATCATTACTTAGGTGAGAAATAATTCTATCAGTTATTGGTTCATCTATGATTAAGTGCATAATTCATTCATGGAAATGTGAATGTATTTAGAAACATTTAAACCCCATTATACCAACAATCTCAAGAGATATTCACCATCACGAGTATTACAAGTATAAATAGATTTGAGATATGTTTCTTTGTGATATTAAGAGCCCACATTACTCATTCATGTTTGAATTAAGGATAGAAATAATCATGATCTCATGCAACCATTTATACCATATTTTCATTAGTAATATTGACTAGCAACATGTGTGAGAAGAAGACGCAATTTAGAGACCATTCATCACTAGGGCATCAATGTAGCAATTAAACAAGAAATGTGACAAGCACAATTGGAAATAATTTATTCATAGTCTTTGAGTGTCTTATGTGTGATCATGTGAAGGTTGCGATTGTTATTGATCATTGCAAGGTAGAGTTTGTCTCTAAATATGAAGTATTTTTCATAGTTTTAGGAGGTTATTATATCTATTTGGATATAAGAGATTCTCTCTAGCTAGTTGGACCCTATTTTGGTGTGTGGTTGAGATATTATCTCAAATCATTGTTACTGTGACCAAGATAGTGTATCTATATTGAGACAACATTCATATATTCATATATGTACTATTACATTGATTGAATAAATTAATTCACACCAATTTTGGTTTGTAAAGAAATAATGTCTACTCAACCATTTCTCTACATGGTATCAGAATAGGAAGGCCCAAAGAAATGAAGTCCTATGGATAACACATCCATTGTAGAAATAAATTAGTGTAGGTGAGAGTAAAATGTTTCCTGAGTGAACAATATTATGTGTCATTGGTTTGTTCATCAAAACGTGATTGGTATTTTTAACATTTGATGAGATCCATTGTGAAAAATATCAATAGTCTGCTATCAAGGCGTGGGTCCTCAGTTCGAATCTCAACTCATATACATTCACTTTTAGCTATAAAATGTTGGAAATAAGAAAAGAGGAGGTGTGAAGATTATATTTACATTTAACAAATCTGTGAAAGTCACCTTTAAGAGAAGTCATTTTCTCATCACTTCAAGAATTGTAAAATTTGAATGCCTAAATGGTTGGATGAAGTTGCATTTTTCTAATCATGGAGGTCAACATTATCATAAATGAAGATGGATTTTCCTTAGATAAGATGGTTGTTAGCCTTTATAAGTGATGTAAGGAACTATCATAACAAGAACAAGAATGCATAGAGTTGACAAAGTGCTCAACAACATCATAACACATTTCAAAAATGAATATGGTTTGATGTCTTGTGACAAGAAGAGATATCTCTGGAAGATGATTCACATTTATATATTTGGTTATGATGTAGACTTTGGCCATATGGAAATTGTTTCACTTATAGCTAATCCAAAATATCCAAAGAAATAGGTTGGATACATTCTGACTTCATGCTTATTAAATGAGAACCACGACTTCTTATTCTTGGTTATTAGCACTATTTGTATTGATCGCATCTAGTTGAATGAGACATTTCAATATTCTTGGTTATTAGCACTATTTGTATTGGTCACATATGGTGGAACGAGACATTTCAATTTTTAGCACTTACCATAATGGGATATATTACTGGGAAAGAGTTTTCTAATTCATTAACTCCTTATTTTCAAAAATTACTAATTTCAAATAGTTATAGATCACTTGTCAATCACTTATTTCTAGCAGCTATAAACCTCTTATTTATCACTAATTTCTAGCAATTGCAGACCACTTGTTAGGAAGAACGCTGCTCTTTCTCTTTAACACTTTTACAAAAAGAATCCAAATGTTGTCAATGAAAAGGGATTAGTGTTGAGTGGTGTTTTCATTAATGCTAACATTAGTATTTTAACACTCTTAATATTTTTATATGGACTATGTTGATTGGAAGCTCCATTGGTCATGAAGCCCTAGAAGGTTGAAAAGCACTTGTGGCGTCGTCATGATGCCCCGCTTTTGATGAATAATTTGGATCAGAAGATTAGTGAATTGACATCCAATACCATAAGCATTTGATTTTCCTCATCGTGATGATTCTAACTATAGGTGGCATGCTTCATAACTCCTCATGGTTGAGGAGATATGACTTCTCAAAGTTGAAGCCTCAAAGTTTAGTTGATGTGCCCAAATAAAATTAAACAACAATTTTATGATTGGTCAAATTTTGGCATTAGTAATCTAAGAAATCTTGGATAAAATATGATGACCAATCAACCATCAAATTGAGAATCAATCCTGCCACCAAAGAAGTATTTAAGTAAGCTCTATATAAGAAATATTATTTTTGAAATGGAGATCAAGTCGGCCCCAATAAAAATTTGAATTTGTGATTTTTATTTGAGCACATAATCAGGTTGGCTCCATGCCTTTTAGGGAAAGCTCCCCTCCCCCCATTCATGCCCCTTCATCCTCTATATATATGGCACTCGTTGCTCTCATATGGCATCAATTTTTCATGATTATCTGAATTAATTTTATATAATATGCTCTGAGGCCAAGGTACAATGAAGATCAATAAAGGAGGCCAGTTTCTTCCAAGATTTTTGGGTTCATTTGTTTTATTTTTGGTTGGATTTTTCACTAGATAACGATTACTATTCTGAGGAACCTTTTCAACAACTTCCAAGGCCAATATTGGCCCGGTCTAAGGCCTAATTCAACCCCTTCCTAAGGCTGAATTTTGGCACCCTTTCTAAGGCATCCTGAGGCTATTTCAGATCATTTTTTAGGCATCCGAGGTATGGTTATGGGACCTTAATAGGCTTAAGGAAATGGCAGGATATGGACCTGTGTTAGGCCGAAAAAGGAACTTTTCTTGGTCATAGAATGGTTTGTGTTAGGGCATAGAAAAGAAGGCCACATTAGGGTTTTTTGGGGCTATAGGCATAAGAAGGTTTTTGGACAATTGTGACCTCTATGGAACAGGGTAGATTAAGGACTATTTAGTCTAAGACAAGGAAAATTTTTGGATTGATGAGTAATTATTGTACTCAAGTACAAGAAATTGTGGGGGGGGGCATTGTAGATCTTTTATGTCAACAATTTGTGCATATTGAATATTGATATTAAAATCTCGAACCTTAAGCAACTTGTCTTACCTCATTGGTGAACACAAGAATTCTCTTTTGAGAAAGATCTATAATTAAATGATTATGGCATTTATATGATGATTGATGTCTATGTAATTATATAATACTATTGTGATTGAGGGTGAGGTTAGTGTTGTAGTTTGTAAGTCAAATGATGCTTATGTTCAGAACTTTGTTGGCAATGAAGTTTACATGATGTATGTTTCCGTCAAAGTTAGTACTTGAATTGAGCTGCTATGAGATTTTTTTACCGTGACAATACTACTGAAGATAATCTCTCCCTACTTCAGGATTTGTTTAGCATAGATACTAGATGTACCACAAATGTACTAAATAATTTTTTATTCTTACATTGCTCACAAGTCAAGGGTTTGTGTTCTTGGATTTTTTGAGCCAGAGAAGGTATAACTACTAGGCAAAATAATTATTGTATGTTGTTAGAGCATTGCCAAGTTGAGTGATTGTTGCAATGTTGAGGTTTACTTTTCCTAGATATGATTATATAAGTCGATGTACATAGTGTTGTACTCCTATACCAATAGGTGTCATATTTCATGATTGACTGGTTGAGCTTTGGAATATGTTCATCCCTCTCCTTGTTGCAAAGGTTTTCCATATTATCAAAAAAAAAAAAAGTGTAAAGAGGGTATACCCTAAAAGAAAAATCAAAGGGTAAAAAGAATAAAATGGTCAAAAAAGTGAAAGAAATGAACCCCAAACAAAGAAAGACCAGGAAAGTGTGCAAGTCCAAATGCCACTACTATTTCATTTTCTACAATAAAACATTGTGTGCATCTTGTTAAAATTTTGCCACAATTGATGAATGGCCAAACAACTTAATCTTGGCTAGTTCATGTTTAAACTTCATGCTTTAGAGATAGAGAATAAAATCTATCCAAACTGTTTAATCTTGGCAGATGAATAGATAGGTAGAGAAGCAAAGGAGCTCAACAGTCTAATATGAGCCCTTGGATGTGATAAGTGCAGACTTAGGTAAGCTTACCATGAAAAGAAAAGAAAAATTGATGAGGGTTTGCTAATCTAAGTGCACCCAAGAAAGAAGAAAAAATGCTAGGCAAAGTAGGCTGGGTAGGTAGATTAGGGTTGCAGAATGATACTTGTGATGTATCATATCTTTCAAGGTGTTAACTTTTACTTTTATCACAAGTGCCATGGCGAACATCAGACTTGGAGCAGCTCAAGCGAGGCAGAGTTTCATGACTAACTCCCCTTCATCCTTTTCCCCAGTCATTCAATAATTTCCCCAAAGGTATTAAGATCTGCTTAATATCACTAATATCGCTCATCTCAGTTCATAAACATTTGCCTAAATGAAATGCCATTTTACTTAGAAAAATACATTATGTCACCTCAAAACCCCTTTCTTTTCCTAAGCCTAAGTTTTTAATGCAAAAAACATTTTTAACTCAGCGCTGGTTCATTTCAAGATTCATATTACTTTTTAACATGTATTATGTATAAATCCCTATAATTTTTACCCATCCCGTATTGTAAATATATTATAAAACCCCGATATTTTAAATATCCCCGCCCCGGTTAATTATAACCATATCACTATATATAAAACAGGGTTAATAAGTTTATCTGAAACTTATTGAAAACCTCCCCACGCGCATAAAGGGATTAATTAACCCACATTAATAACCTATCCCCGAACCAATCAAAACCCGCCCGATACCATTAAAAAACTTTGGTTTATAATTGGGCCCACAGCATTAACTCTCCGCCATCTCCACAGTGCGTCCGCCGTCAGATCTCTGCCCATGCATCCAATGATCCATAATCATATCGCGACCCCCTCCATCGTCGAACGTTAATGTGCGGGGAACCGGTGGTTTTGGCACCCGTACCAGGACATGCGTCGCGCTCCCGCTTTGTTCGCTAGCCCTCCGCCCGAAACCGCCCAGCCCCGAAAGCGGTGCGGGAAAAAATGCTTACCACCGTCCTCTTGTTGACGTCATCCGCTGATGTCACCTTCAGCTGACGCCAGTTGTCCCTTGCTGGCATCACCTGCCATGTCATCTGTCTTGTACCTCTCGCTAACGTCATGCTTACGTCATCCATTCTTCAAAGTCAAAAAGTCCCACCAAGCTTCATTTTTGTTAATTAAAAAGGGAAAAACATGTTTTTTAGTGTTATACACTGCAGATAACGCTCCAGGCATTAAAAAATACCAAGTTCACAGTTTTTCGACCGCCTCCGACTAGAAAGCTCCAACAACGAGCTCGCGGCCTCAACCGACCTGCCATTTTACAATTTTCTTCCTCTTTAATACAGTTTAAAGCAAATCGAGGGATTTCCAAGCTCGCAGAAGAGAGAAACAAACATATATAGGGATATTTTGGGCTAAGCACCGGACAGATATGAACAAAGAAAACAGGGTACACAACAAGTCAAAGAGTATCAGTTCAAACACTAAAGTGTATCAGATCAGCATTGAAGATGTCAGAGCAAAATTAAAGGCAGCAGTTCAGAATTAAAGAGCATATTTAAGACATGCAGTCTGCGTAGAGCTATTACAGAAGACAGCTGCAAGCCGAACCCTAAAAGCCTACCTCCAGCACAACAGCAGTCAGCTGTTTCTATTTTACTTGTAAATTATTAGGTTAAATTTAGATATTATCTCACAGCTGTTATGAGATATTTGTTGTACAAATTTGTAGTATAAATACCTCCTCCATTAGAGTCTGGAAGGGAGTTGGTGGTGTGTAAATTTCCTAGACTTTGCTGTAAATTTGAAGTGTTGGAATAAAAAGAGCTATTGGAACCAACTGTTGTCTGGCCTTACTGGATGAAGAATTGATGCAGAGGACTTGTCACAGAATTCTTGAATCAACCCATGGATCAATAAGTACTCTCTACCTTATGTTTTATAGTTTTCTTGTTTGTTATATCACCTTTGTTTCATAATCTGAATGATAAAGAAAAAGTTTAATTTAAGAATTTGCTTGACTGCACTCTGTTTTCAGTCTTTATTATTCTTTATGTTTTCTTTCAGAATTGGAATAAGCAGTGAATTCTTAATTGCTCCTGCTTGCTGGTTCTTCATGTTGATTATTTGCTAATGAGTTCTTAACTGCTCTTTATCAATAATCATCCATTTTCCCTCTTTCAATATGTTGAAGGATTCTTAACTGCCCTTCACCCATTTGAGCCCATTCCATCTGATTCCAGCCTTTATTTGTTCCCTGTTTGAATACCTTGCTCTGTGAAGCCATCCTCTGTTAATAAACCTAATCTAGAAATCCATCTTCTTTGACTCCATCATGCCCAATGGACTGAACTGCTCTGTTTTACCTCACTGTTCTATTGAATCCCACCACCCAAACTCAAACAAAACCCTTGTACTTTGTAACTAGCCTAATACCTTTTAAAAACAAATCTAAATCATAAAGAGAGAGCCCTCTCTGGATACAAATTGGCTAGATTATGTATCTAAAAGATTGGTCTGTGGTTACCTCAGCAATATTCCCTTTCTTACAACTTTTGGGAAAAACCTGAGTGATAACATCATTGGCGACTCCACTGGGGACCTAAATAATTGTTTGTTACTATTGTTTATTTTATAAGCTACAGATGGAGCCTGAAGTTAGCTAGGTAGCCTTTGAAATGATTTTGCTTTGCAATTGCAGAAGTAAATGAATGCTACTTCATTCTATCTCCTGTTTAGCTTATAGATTGGACAGTTGTTTTCAAATACTTGATCAGTTTCTCTTTTCAAAAAGTCTTTAGGAAAGTTCAAAACTCCCACATCCTAAACCTCCTAGAAGAGACTGTTAAAAGTTGTATTAGTTTATTTTAAGAAAAAACAAAAAGCAAACCTAGAAACTGGCTTTAGAAAAGATTCATTACACTAGATCGAATCCTGATCCTAATCCCCCACCTGTGTTTGAAAATCCTAATCTGATTTCTAGGATTTTCAGAAGACAAGAGATCCAAGAAAATTCTGCTAGTTCACACCTTGACAGACATTCACAGAACTCCATTCAATATGAGCTTACCTCTGGAAGAACACCAAACCTTTATGTGATTACTACAGCTTCTCCTAGTTCACCATCAGCACCTCAAACTGCCCTTTCCACTCCTACATCTACAACACAGATTTCCGTTGTTATCCCTTCTCCTCCAGTTGTCACCTTTATTTTTGCAACCATGGCAAACCGATATACTCCCCTGCACTTACCTGCCAATCCAGGAGCTATGCCCCAAGACTATCAAAGTAAAATCCCTTCTTCTGAAGGTACTGGTACTTACACAGCTCAATAGCATACCAATAAAATGATCGACTATTTTGAAAAATATGAGGTTGATGATGATGATGTTAGAATGAAGGTATTTGTTCAAAGTTTAACTGGAGATGTTAGAACCTGGTTTAGATCCCTCCCTGCAAATAGTATCAATGACCCACAAGCTCTTTATCAGACCTTCTTGAACAGATGGGAAAAGAGGAAAGATCCTCTCCACATTTTTTCAGAGTATGAAAACCTAAGCAGAGGCACACAAGAAACTGTCCAAGATTACTGTACCAGATTCAATAATGTCTACAATGCTATTCCTCAAAATCTCAGACCTCCTCCGGATTTGGCCTTGATCAAATTCCCTGATGCATTTGACTCTGATATGGCATACCAACTTAGGGAAAGAGCTCCTAGAAACTTAGAAGAGATGCAGAGTATAGTTGTCAGTGTTGAGACCAACCTAATATCTAGACAATCTAGAGCCAGAGCTGAAAGGAGAACACCTTTCAAAGAAGAATCTTCTGCCTTTGAACAGAAATTAGATGCCATTATTAAAGGAATGGACAGACTTGGAGATAGAGTGGAAACAATTGAGAGAAAATCCTCTTGGGATGGTCAACCAAGCAATACTGGAAGAAATCCAAATTTTAGGAAGAACCAAAATCCTAACATTGGAAAGACAAGACCTGACCAAAATATTAGGTCCGCATTTCAAGAAAATTATGTTAAAGCCTCAACTTATGATGAACCAACAGAAGACACTCAAATTAATTTGATGGGACTCAACAATGAACAACAAGTTTTCTTGACCCAAGAGGATCAAGAAGCTCACACTCTTAAACAATTCCAAACTCAGTCAGGTGAATCATTTGACTTTAGGGAGGGATATGATACAGCCATTTATGAAGTCCACAAACAGTACAATCTGAGGAGCAGAAGAATAGATGTCCCTGAAATCAACAAACAGAAAGATACCAAGTAGCCTAACAAAGGTAAGATCAGTACCCCCCTTGTACATATTCTTTCTAAAACAGATCCTAACCCAAATAACCCAATTGTTGAAGATATATCAGACAATCAGCCACCTAACAGAAAACCTTCCACTGCTATTCTTTCCAAAGGAAAATTAGGAGAGCCTCTAGGACTTGATTTGGAAGAAACTTCAGCCCATGATCCCACTCCTGAAGAGGAGAAAAATGCAGAAAATTCAGCTGTCCGAAATACAAGAACTCAGAACAAAAAACCTTTTAATCTTGAGACAGAAATAGGCAAACTAAAGATAGATGTTCCATTATCAGAATTAGCTAAACATGATGTTACAGAAGTCAAATCAGCAGATCACTCAAAATTTCCGTGAACGAAGATTTAGTAAACATTTTTGATGACCAACCTGAATTGATATTTGGCCCTGGAGCAAATGGAAAAACAATAAAGGGAGAAGTTCCTCCTTTCTATGTGGGTTTAAACATACATGATAAAATACTTCACAATGCCATGTTTGATTTAGGTGCTTCCCACAACCTAATGCCTAAATCTGTAATGGAGAAAATTGACCTTGATATCACCAAGCCATATAAAGACCTTTTCTCTTTCGATTCAAGTCAGGTCAAATGTTTGGGTTTAATCAAAGATTTATGTGTGTCACTTGTCCAATATCCTGCCAAAACCATCTTAATGGACATAGTAGTAGCTGATATTCCACCAAAGTATGGTATGTTATTGTCTAGATCTTGGGGTGCAAAGCTTCAAGGATCTCTACAGTTAGACATGTCTTACGCTATTATTTCAGTGTTTGGTCAACCCAAGAGACTATACAGAGAAACCTTAATGAAGTATGTAGTAAGTAGTCAACAGAAGCTCAAAATTTCCCTATCTACTCAGTACATTCAGACATGGATTCTTTTATCCTTTACAATGCTGAAATTGATCCCTCACATGAAATAAAAGTTCTAACAGATAAAACAGAAAAAATTTCAAATGAGAGGTCTAGTGTCCGAATTCAAGAAATTTCTCAAAATCATGAAACACCAGATAAACCAGAAGAAATTGAAAAACCATATCTCCCTATTGAACAGATCCCTGAAGCTCCAGATACTAATTATGAAAATGAAATCCTTTGGTACTTAGAATTTGATGGTTTTGTGAACAAATTAGGAGCAGGGGCAGGAGTCTGGGTGCACAACCTTGAAAACAATCATGCCGAAGGCCATGCCTACAGGTTAAACTTTAGGTGCACTAATAATATGGCTAAATATGAAGCTCTACTGCTAGGTCTTAAACCAGTCAAGAAGTTGGGAGCAACTAGAGTGTCAGTCCTAGGAGATTCTGATTTAATCATTCAACAGATAAAAGGGAAGTTCTTAACAAATGATTCCAGATTGAGAGAGTACAGAGGAACAGTCATAGAGATCCTCAATGCATTCCGAGAAACTCAGCTTGCTAAAATCCCGAGAAAACACAACTTGCAAGCTCATAGCCTAGCAATTTTTGCTAGCACCTGTAAATTACCATTTGAACCAAATCATCAATTCACAGCAGAAATTAGACACAGGCCAGCCATACCTGATAATGTAAAGAACTGGCAAGTGTTTGACAATGATAATCAGATCAACAATTTTTTGACCCTAGAAGAAGAATTTTCCAGCACTAACCTAGATGGAGATACAGTTAGTGAGTTTGATCTGGCAAATCAGGTAGAAACAGACATTTCAGTAGAAAATACAACTCAAATGCTTCATCCAATGAAATTTATCAAAGAAGAAATACAGGATCTTAATGAAATAGAGATTGATGAGATTATTGAACGAGAATCTGAAGTTATCAATTTAAAAGACAATCATTTGCCCAAAGGATTAACTCCTTTGGAAGATCTCTTTGATTACAATGATATTCCAAAGAAGCCCCAGATGGAACCTCCAAAAGCAGACATTGAGGAATACAACATAGGAACTGCAGAGAATCCAAAAATGGTGAAATTGTCCAAATCTTTGCCCCCTGATCAAAATCTTAAATATATTGAACTGATCAAAGAATTCCAGGATGTTTTCGCCTGGAGCTATGAAGACCTGAAATCTTATGACACCTCTGTAATTCAACATACAATACCCCTCAAAGAAAATCAAAAACCATTCAAACAAAAGCTCAGAAGAATCAACCCTGTACTACTTCCTTTAATTGAAAAATAAGTCAAGCGAATGCATGATGCAGGGATAATTGCTCCAATCAGATTTTCAGAGTGGGTGTCTAATTTAGTGCGTACTAGGAAGAAAACAGGAGAAATCAAGCTATGTGTTGACTTAAGAAATTTAAACAAAGTTTCTTTGAAAGACAACTACCCCTTACCTAAGATGGATCATATTTTACAAAGGGTAGTAGTTGCTTCTAGGATTTCACTTTTGGATGGGTTTTCAGGTTTTAATCAAATTTTGGTTCATCCTGATGACCAAGAAAAGACTGTGTTTACAACACCATGGGGTACATTCAAATATGTTAAAATTCCATTCGGACTTAAGAACGCAGGGGCAACCTTTCAACGAGCAATGGACATAGCTTTTGCAAAAGAAATTCACAATTTTCTAGTTATATATTTAGATGACCTCACTGTGTTTTCTAGATTAGATCAGCAACATTTAGATCATTTGAGACAAGTATTTTTAAAATGCAGAAAGTATGGTATCTCATTACATCCTAAGAAGTCTTTGTTTGGTCTAGAAGAAAGCAAACTATTAGGCCATATCATCTCCAAAGATGGCATCAGAGTTGATCCTGCTAGAATAGAAGCTATTCTACAAATACCCCACCCCAGAAATGTCAAAGAACTTCAAAATTTCTTAGGGAAGATTAACTTTTTGAGAAGATTCATATCTAATTTGGCTGAATTAATTATATTGCTAAACAACATGTTAAAAAAGGATTCAAAGGTTAAATGGACAGTAGAGGCCAAACAAGCATTTGAAGAAATCAAAATGGTTTTGACCAGAACACTAGTCCTTACAAGTCCAAAGTTCGATAGAGACTTCATCATTTTCTCATTTGCATCAGAACACACTATAGCAGTTGTTTTACTGCAGAAAGATGATCAAGGATGTGAAAAACCCATAGCCTTTTTCAGTAAAACACTTAGAAATGCACCTCTGAACTACAAAATCATGGAAAAAGAGGCCTTTGCACTTGTGAAAGCTATTAAAGACTTCAGAGTCTATATACTGTACTCCCACGTAATAGCTTATGTGCCAAATGCTGTTGTTAAAGACATTCTGACTCAAGATGGAATTGAAGGAAAACGAGGTAAATGGATAGCTAATATATTGGAGTATGATATTGAAATAAAACCCACAAAGCTTATAAAAGGATAGGGATTAGCTAAACTCATGACTAAAACAAACTTTCAAGCCCTGGATATCAATGAACTGGATATGAACAGGAGATGGCGACTCCACAAATCAGCCAGGCCTTCTTAGAATCACCTTGGTATGCTGATATAATTCATGTATTATTAAACCTGTAGGCTCCTCCAGGGTTATCCAGAACAAAAAAAAGGTTTCTAAAGATGAAAGCTTCAAAATTTTGTATTTTAGATAATGCTCTTTTTGGAAAAATCATGAAGGTATTCTATTGAATTGTTTAATAAAGGAAGAAGCTGACAAAGTTCTCAAAGACTTTGATGCAGGGGACTGCGGTGGGCACCTTTACCGGAGATCAACTGCAGACAAAATCCTAAGGGTTGGATTTTACTGGCCAACCTTGTTTGCTGATGCAAAAAAGTTTGTCACTGCTTGCCACAAATGCCAAGTTTTTGAAGGCAAAAGGAAACTCTTGCCCTTACCCTTGAGATCAATTTCCACTAAAAGACCCTTTCAACAATGGGGTTTAGACTTCATTGGAGAAATACACCCTCCCTCTTCTGGCCAACATAAGTGGATTCTCACTGCCATAGACTATTTCACCAAATGGATAGAGGCCATTCCTTCTAGAAAAGCCAATGATACAATGATTGTAGGATTCTTAGAAACCAACATATTGTCTAGATTTGGTTGTCCTGAGAAGATCATAACTGATAATGTCGCTGCCTTCAAGTCCAAGAAGCTGATATATTTCTGCCACAAATACCATATCACTTTAGGCCATTCTACAGCCTATTACCCTCAAGGTAATGGTCTAGCTGAGTCCTCCAATAAAATCCTGATTAACATTATTAAGAAATTGTTGGAAGAGAACAAGAAAAACTGACACAAGAAACTCACAAATGCACTATGGGCAGATAGACTTAATACAAAGAGATCTATTGGAACTAGCCCTTATGAGTTAGTTTATGGCATGGAGGCTATATTTCCTTCATCTTTAGGAGTTCCTATGATGAAATTACTGCAAGAAGCTCAGGTGGAACCCAATGACATTTAAAGGAGAATAAATCAGACCATCCATTTGCTGCAGACCAAAGAAGAAGTACACCAAAGATCCCAAGTGTTACATGAAAAACTCAAGAAAATTTTTTATGAAAGGACTAAAGCCAAAGACTTCTACATTGGAGATAAAGTTCTAAAGTGGGATTCCTAGGGGGGATAATATGGGGTACCAAGGGAGGTACCCAAGGTAATAATGTAATAATGGGATGGGCCATAGTAATAAATAAGGTGGTTAACCCATGTCATGTAAGGGACCACAAGTAGTTAATAATAATGTAATGGGCCCATGGTATTAGTTGATGGTATGAGGGAACCATGGTAATGACCCATGGTATTGTATGTATGAGGCCTATATAGAGGCTAGAGACTCCACTTGGGAGATAGGGAAGGAATATTGTATGAACATGCATATGGCTTGTGGAGTGTTCTCCTTCCTTAAGGAGTGAATGTATGGTGTTGCCCTACCTTAAGGGTTTGATATCAATAAAGAATCATTTCATATTATTTCTAGGTATATTTGCATTGTCTTATATGTTTATATCAGATCTATAGTATTTCTAGGTTAGATCTACAACACCATTCCTTCTAGAAAAGCCAATGATACAATGATTGTAGGATTCTTAGAAACCAACATATTGTCTAGATTTGGTTGTCCTGAGAAGATCATAACTGATAATGCTGCTGCCTTCAAGTCCAAGAAGCTGATATATTTCTGCCACAAATACCATATCACTTTAGGCCATTCTACAGCCTATTACCCTCAAGGTAATGGTCTAGCTGAGTCCTCCAACAAAATCCTGATTAACATTATTAAGAAATTGTTGGAAGAGAACAAGAAAATCTGACACAAGAAACTCACAAATGCACTATGGGCAGATAGACTTACTACAAAGAGATCTATTGGAACTAGCCCTTATGAGTTAGTTTATGGCATGGAGGCTATATTTCCTTCATCTTTAGGAGTTCCTGTGATGAAATTACTGCAAGAAGCTCAGGTGGAACCCAATGACATTCAAAGGAGAATAAATCAGACCATCCATTTGCTGCAGACCAGAGAAGAAGTACACCAAAGATCCCAAGTGTTATATGAAAAACTCAAGAAAATTTTTGATAAAAAGACTAAAGCCAAAGACTTCTACATTGGAGATAAAGTTCTAAAGTGGGATTCCACGAGAGAAGACAAAGGAAAACATGGGAAGTTTGACTTCCTATGGAAAGGGCCATTTATCATCCAGGCATTGTAAGGGAACAATACTTACTTTCTGAAGAACCTGGATGGCACAGAAACAGAAGAAGGACCAATGAATGGTCGAATGCTGAAACATTACTTTGATCCATTTTTTTGATATATTCTGACTCTAACATGTACATAAGGAAATTCAGGTTCAACAGTTTGAAAGCAGTAATCAACTTGTTCGTTTCAGCAATGAGAGCGAGGAGGAAAGTGCAGAAAATTTTGAAATCAATGAAGGAACTTTACCATTTTGTTTTGCCTCACTTCAGTTTATCAAAGCCCCAAAATGCCATTGAATGTCAAATTGCAAAAGAAGACTTGGGAGCAGGAACATAAGAACAAATAATCCAAGTAGTCTATCCAGAAACAGATGTACAGTTGTTTGAAATCAGCTCAAGAATAGTGTATATATTTTACATGATCCTTTTGTACAGTTTCTAGATTCAGCAAAGGAAGATTTCAGAACACAGTCAAAGTTATTCAGAAGGCTATCTGACCTGTTGTTCTTGACTTTCCACCAAGGAAAGCCATCCCCAAGTGGAGCCACTGTTGTACTCCTATATCAATAGGTGTCATATTTCATGATTGACTAGTTGAGCTCTGGAATATGTTCATCCCTTTCCTTGTTGCAAATGTTTTCCATATTATCAAAAAAAAAAGTGTAAATAGGGTATACCCTAAAAGAAAATTCAAAGGGTAAAAAGAATAAAATGGTCAAAAAAGTGAAAGAAATGAACCCCAAACAAAGAAAGACCAGGAAAGTGTGCAAGTCCAAATGCCACTACTATTTCATTTTCTGCAATAAAACATTGTGTGCAGCTTGTTAAAATTTTGCCACAATTGATGAATGGCCAAACAGCTTAATCTTGGCTAGTTCATGTTTAAATTTCATGCTTTAGAGATAGAGAATAAAATCTGTCCAAACTGTTTAATCTTGGCAGATGAATAGATAGGTAGAGAAGCAAAGGAGCTCAACAGTCTAATCTGCGCCCTTGGATGTGATAAGTGCAGACTTAGGTAAGCTTGCCATGAAAAGAAAAGAAAAATTGATGAGGGTTTGCTAATCTAAGTGCACCCAAGAAAGAAGAAAAAATGCTAGGCAAAGTAGGTTGGGTAGGTAGATTAGGGTTGTAGAATGATACTTGTGATGGATCATATCTTTCAAGGTGTTAACTTTTACTTTTATCACAAGTGTCATGGTGGACATCAGACTTGGAGCAACTCAAGCGAGGCAGAGTTTCATGACTAACTCCCCTTCATCCTTTTCCCCAGTCATTCACTAATTTCCCCAAAGGTATTAAGATCTTCCTAATATCACTAATATCACTCATCTCAGTTCATAAACGTTTGCCTAAGTGAAATGCCATTTTACTTAGAAAAATACATTATGTCACCTCAAAACCCCTTTCTTTTCCTAAGCCTAAGTTTTTAATGCAAAAAACATTTTTAACTCAGCTCTGGTTCATTTCAAGATTCATATTAATTTTTAACATGTATTATGTATAAATCCCTATAATTTTTACCCATCCCATATTGTAAATATATTATAAAACCCTGATATTTTAAATATCCCCGCCCCGGTTAATTATAACCATATCACTATATATAAAACATGGTTAATAAGTTTATCTGAAACTTATTGAAAACCTCCCCACGCGCATAAAGGGATTAATTAACCCACATTAATTAACCTATCCCCGAACCAATCAAAACCCGCCCGATACCATTAAAAAACTTTGGTTTATAATTGGGCCCGCAACATTAACTCTCCGCCATCTCCACAGTGTGTCCACCGTCAGATCTCCGCCCATGCATCCAACGGTCCATAATCATATCACGACCCCCTCCACCGCCGGACGTTAACGCGCGGGGAACCGGTGGTTTTGGCGCCCATACCAGGACACACGTCGCGCTCCCACTTTGTTCGCTAGCCCTTCGCCCGAAACCGCCCAGCCCTGGAAGTGGTGCGAGCAAAACCGCTTACCACCGTCCTCTTGCTGACATCATCCGCTGACATCACCTTCCGCTGACGTCAGCTGTCCCTTGCTGGCGTCACCTACCATGTCACTGCCACGTCATCTGTCCCATACCTCCCGTTGACGTCATGCTTACGTTATCCGTTCTTCAAAGTCAAAAAGTCCCGCCAAGCTTCATTTTTGTTAATTAAAAAGGCAAAAACATGTTTTTCAGTGTTATACGCTGCATACAGCGCTCCAAGCATTAAAAACGACCAAGTTCACAGTTTTTCGACCGCCTCTGACCAGAAAGCTCCAGCAACCAGCTCGCGGCCTCAACCGACCCGCCATTTTACAATTTTCTTCCTCTTTAATACAGTCTAAAGCAAACCGAGGGATTTCCAAGCTCGCAGAAGAGAGAAACAGACATATATAGGGATATTTTGGGCTAAGCACCAGACAAATATGAACAAATAAAACAAGGTACACAACAAGTCAAAGAGTATCAATTCAAACATTAAAGTGTATCAGATCATCATTGAAGATGTCAGAGCAGAATTAAAGGCAGCAGTTCAGAATTAAAGAGCATATTTAAGACATGCAGCCTGCGCAGAGCTATTACAGAAGACAGCTGCATAGCCGAACCCTAAAAGCCTGCCTCCGGCACAATGAAGCGAACAAAGTTCCTTCTTAAGATTAATTATTCCAAAATACTTGGAATATCAAGATATCCATGAAGATATAAATATTATATTAAAACGAATAAGAATAAGAATGAATATGATAATGATTTACAATGAGAACAAGAGGCTTGCTTATATATCACGCAAGCGTCTCTTCATGAAGAGTGATGTCCTATTAGACATGCCTCTTCAACCTAATTATTAGCTTAACTTAACTATTATTTATGATTATTATCTTTTACATTATATTTATATTATTTATATATTTTATTCGTTACATTGCCTCCTTCCTCAAAAAGCTTTGTCCTCAAAGCTTGTCGAAGAAAAAAAGCTTGATCTCTTTTTCGGCTTTGAAAGTCTTTCTATTTTGGAATAGTCATCCTTGTCGATACAAGTTGATATGATCTTCTTAGTGACAAACAAAATTGTCGCACCGAGAAGGGATCAGACCATCCCAGATTAATCTTCTGTATAGCATTCTGATCACTGGAATTTTGTGACGACTTATTAGCATAAGACTGGATTGAGATTACATCACTATTATCCGGAACATCAGTTTGTTGTTTCGGTTCTAACTTGTTCAAATATGTAGCATGGTTGATTCGTCTGTTCTCATGATTCGGATGCCGATATGGAACCTCTTTTGTTTGATTTTTCCTTACTGGGCATGCGACAATTTTTATATTTTCTTCTGGTGAAGATGTTGAGTTTGTTATGAAACATTCATTAGGGATGTTCATCATTTGAATTGCAACATCCACGCGCGTCTTTTCTTCAACTTACTTGTCTTCTTCCTGATTTGTGACATTCACTGAATCGGTATGTGTTGTTTTGTCATCAACTTGAATTCCTACATTTGATGCTTCCTTCTTGATAAGTTGTTGTACCTGGTTTTCTAATGACTTCTTATCCTTCTTAAGTTTCTTAATTTGTGTCAGCAATTTTTCGCAATGGTTTTTAAATCGAGAAACTTCTTCATTTTTGTCAAAATTTATTTTGTCAATTTCTTTTTGCATATTTTGTAATAGCTTTTCACCTTCTTGAGACATTACTTTTGAAATATCTAAGATATCTTCTGGTGTTACTGAATTTGGTTTTAGTGTAAAATCTTGGAGCGTTATTTTCTTCTTCTTGTAAGAAAATGTTAAAAACTTCTTCTTTGTATTTAGAATAAAGGAACCTAGAGTTTCCATCCAAGGTAACCCCAAAACAATGTCACTATCAATGTCAATATCGTCAAAATTTAAGGTTTTCACGGTGAATTTTGAGGTAAAAGTATAATCTCCAATATTTAGGTGTAAATTGCTTATATTGTATTGTTTGCCAAAAATATTTGTTTCAACTATATTTGATTTAGGAATCACCAATTGGTTAGCACCTTTAGGACTAACATAATTACTTCTTTCAACAGGACAGATAGAGATTATGATGTCCCTTCCTGCGAGCGATCCGTTGATTTGAAATAATGTATCAACATATTTAACAAAGGTTTCAGGAAACCTTTCATCTCTCATTTTTGGACTACACTCAATTTCTTTATCGGTTGACTCCATTTTTACTTTGTTAAGATGAACTTGGGATTTTTTTTCTTCTATATATAATATTTTTTTTAACTCTCTTTTTATTTTAATCTATATATATATATATATATATATATATATTTCAAATATTCTCTTCTTCTTTTGCTTCTTCTTCTTCTTTTGTTCACTCTTTTAATAAAATTCTTATATAATAATATTTTTTATATATATAATTAAATTATATATATTATATAATTTTAATTTATATATATTATAAAATTATAATTATATAAAATTTATATATACTTTTTTGAGACCCACTTTTCCTTTTATATGTAACTATATAAGGCTTATATAGTATTTTTTTTATAATTATAATAATATTTTTTTTCGAAAATTTGGATGAGTCGTGACTAATTTGGATGAGACGTGACTCTTGGTACAGTCACAATCTTTAGATTTGAACGATTTAAATTATTTAGATCACACCTTTTTTCTCCAATGTTATCAAAATATCTTTTACTTTTAAAATACCATGGGCTATTACCATGGGTTGTTTTTAAAACCTCATGTAAAAAGTAATAGTAATATTTACGTTTCACGTAAGAGCTTTTGTATCCTTGTTTTTTCTTTAACTTTTAAAATACCATGGGCTATTACCATGGGTTGTTTTTAAAACCTCCGTTAAAATGTTCTCCACGTAAAAAGTAAAACGTATTCCTTTTGTTTTTTGTTTTTGTTTTTTTTTTCCTTTTAACTTTTTAAAATACCATGGGTTGTTTTTAAAACTGTGGGCTTCTCCACATAAAAAGTTTTAAATATACTTGAAAAGATTCCCGCTTATCTTTATTATGCACTTTTATCAATAATGTAAAACCCTTATATATATATATATATATATATATATATATATATATATATATATATATATATATATATATATATATATATATATATATATAGATAGATATATATATATATATATATATATATATATATTCACTTTTTTTTTTCTTCGGAATATATTATTTCCTTTCCTCTTTTTTTTTTTATATACCCTTCTTCTTTATTTTTTTAATAATTTTTTTTTTAAATAATGGCCAAAGACCTAAAAAATGGAGAATCTCCCAATATGTAGCGAAACACTTCAATTATGACAGCAACAAAGTTGATGATAGGTTGATAGCCAAAGGCCTGGTGATCAGCCAACGTGGCTCTGATACCAAATGAAGCGAACAAAGTTCCTTCTATAAATTAATTATTCCAGAAACTAGGAATATAAAGATATCCATGAGGATACAAATATTATATATTAAATATGAATAAGAATGATTATGATAATGATTTACAATGAGAACAAGAGGCTTGCTTATATATCACGCAAGCGTCTCTTCATGAAGAGTGAAGTCCTATTAGACATGCCTCTTCAACCTAATTATTAGCTTAACTTAACTATTATTTATGATTATTATCTTTTACATTACATTTATATTATTTATATATTTTATTCGTTACACACAACAGCAGTCAGTTGTTTCTATTTTACTTGTAAATTATTAGGTTAAACTTAGATATTATCTCACAGCTGTTATGAGATATTTGTTGTACAAATTTGTAGTATAAATACCTCCTCCATTAGAGTCTAGAAGGGAGTTGGTGGTGTGTAAATTTCCTAGACTCTGCTGTAAATTTGAAGTGTTGGAATAAAAAGAGTTGTTGGAACCAATTATTGTCTGGCCTTACTGGATGAAGAATTGATGCAGAGGACTTGTCACAGAATTCTTGAATCAACCCATGGATCAATAAGTACTCTCTACCTTGTGTTTTACAGTTTTATTGTTTGTTATATCACCTGTGTTTCATAATCTGAATGATAAAGAAAAATCTTAATTTCAGAATTTGCTTGACTGCACTCTGTTTTCAGTCTTTATTATTCTCTGTGTTTTCTTGCAGAAATGGTATAAGCAGCGAATTCTTAATTTCTCCTGCTTGCTGGTTCTTCATGTTGATTATTTGCTAAGGAATTCTTAACTTCTCTTTATCAATAATCATCCATTTTCCCTCTTTCAATATGTTGAAGGATTCTTAACTGCTCTTCACCCATTTGAGCCCATTCCATCTGATTCCAGCCTTTATTTGTTCCATGTTTGACTACCTTGCTCTGTGAAGCCATCCTCTGTTAAGAAACCTAATCCAGAAAGCCATCTTCTTTGACTCCATCATGCCCAATGGACTGAACTGCTCTGTTTTACCTCACTGTTCTATTGAATCCCACCACCCAAACTCAAACAAAACCCTTGTACTTCATAACTAGCCTAATAATTTAAAAAAAAATAGCTAAATCATAAAGAGAGAGCCCTCTCTGGATACAGATTGGCTAGATTTTGTATCTAAAAGATTGGTCTGTGGTTACCTTGGCAGTATTCCCTTTCTTACAACTTTTGGGAAAAACCTCAGTGATAACACATAGAAATGTCAAGATGCATCTATTGTCATATAAAGTTATTGTATGCTTTCTAAAGGGATGTTAGTGAGAGTATATACATTGCTGTTAAGGTGTGCTATTGTTTATATGGTTGAGTGCCTAGAGGTTAAAGTATGATGATGATGAGTTTGATAGTTGCCATTAGGGGTTGACAGTGTTTTGTTGCTAACACAAGAATTACAAGTTCATTTTGATGATGAGAGAGACAATGTGTTGATATGACCACATGGTTATTCAGATAAGTGAAGCATTCCTAAAACATAGTAGTTAGAGGGTGAGGTGTTGCTAGGGTTTGTATGCAGA
The DNA here is from genome assembly GCA_031772625.1 of Pinus tabuliformis. NCBI lineage: Eukaryota > Viridiplantae > Streptophyta > Pinopsida > Pinales > Pinaceae > Pinus > Pinus tabuliformis. The sequence goes on from CM062810.1 coordinate 844,042,299, forward strand.
AGAAGGTATGCCAAATATGTTAGGGCTTGATGTCAATGGGAAGAGCTAAGGACTTTTATTGTAGGTATGCCATATATGGTAGGGATTGATTCTATTGGGAATAACTAAGGACTTGTACTATAAGTATTCCATATATGCTAGGGTTTGATGCTATTGGGAAGAGTTGATCTCTATAATCTATAAAGGTGTACACTACTACAATTTGTTGATAATGGCTTCCTACTTAACATAGGATTAGACTATCGTGCTATTGTTGTAGTTGTTGGAGCTCATTTATATCATAACTATGAAATTGAGTTTATCACATATTGATTCTTATTATACTTGTTTCCATGTTTGATTGAAGAGTTCTTGTCATTGCAGAGATCTGACACAGCTAGGGTACTAGCATGATATTGAGGTTGAATACATTGTCTAGAGATTAATGTTGAACTTGTAATTTGCATGACTTGTTGAAGTGTGTTGACCAACCTTAATCAATGGAGAGTATGGCTTCTAATGTGGTATGATGGCTAGAAGTTGATATTTACATGATTGAATGGGTCAATATTGATAGCGTGGTCGTTATATGGTAATACAATGATGATTTTGGACTCATGCAGTGACTGAGACATCCAAAAATCTTATTCATATATATTTTATCTTAAGGGTGGTGCAAGGCGAAGATTGAAGTTTCCTTCATGTTGGAGCCTGAGAGAACTTCAAGTGGGTAGGGTGGTGCTAGGGTATATTGGAGCCTACGCAGGGTATTGGATCATCCTTTCAGTCGGAGATGATAAAACAAGGGTGTTGGAGCATCCTTCTATTCAAAGCTAGTAAATCAGGATGTTGGAGCATCCTTTTAGTTGGAGTTAATAAATCATGGGGTTAGAGCCTCCTTTCATTTTTTTCTTGATAACCTTGGAAGTTGGAGCTTCCTATTGATCTAATCTTTAAAGATCTATACTAAAAGAATTTAGTGGTTTTTCTCCCAAAAGGGTTTCCACCTAAAAATCTATTATTTGTTGTTTTTGATGTTGTGCATTGTTGAATGGTGTTTTTGATTTATGTTTTGATCTGATGTGAATGTTAATTAATGATCTAAATATTAAAAATTAACTAATTGAAGTGAAATATTGATTCACCCCCTCTCTATATTTCCAACAATTGGTATCATATCAAGTTCCCTCAGTTGTAGCTTAATAGTTAAAGGAAAATATTAGGAGATGAGAGATGGGAAAGTAAAGGAAGCATGCATCCAAATAATAAAAGGAAATCTACGGTAATGCACTAGTTTCAGGACCTATTATACTTTATGAAAAGAAACAGGTTGGTCCAGCTCCATTGTTTGGTGAAACATAATATTAAATATGGGGATCCATAATGGAAGTCTATTTTCAAGCTCATGGTTATTATGTATGGGATTCTATTATTTCTGGAAATACATCCACTGATAAATCAAGAAGGTACATTTCAAAAGTCATGAATGCCATTTTAAGTGCTTTGCCATATTTTGTGAAAACCAAAGTAGATCAATGTTCCTCAACCAAAAGCCTATGGAAGAAACTCCACAATATCTACTTAAAGAAGCATGTAGGTCAAAATGAAGATGATGGTGATGACTGTGATTTAGATGAAGAAGAAGAAGTAGTGGAAGACATGGAGAGAGAATTGATTAGTTCCTAACAAGGTATCTGCACTAATAGTTGATAAACTACGAAGAAACATAGTTATAGAACCTAATAAAAATAAAACATAAGTCAAGAGGGCATACGATAAGGCCTGGGTTGAGGAGAGGTTGTGTTCACCTTTGTTGGTTTGTGGCTACATGGGTTCATCCTCAAAGATAATTGGATTAGAGTTGGTGCTTATAGAAGTAGAGGTGCTTAGAAGCTGCATTATCTCCTCCTTTTTGTCAGAACCTTCCCCATATACACTAAAATAGAGAACAAATACAACACGATAGAGAATGATAAATTTAACCTCCAACCTCTAAATCTATCTACCAATTTTGGCTAATAAACCTTCTAATTATCCATGCAATGAACATCAAATTTTTTGCAAGCCAATAGAATTCCATTTCCTTAAACACCTTCGTGTCTCGAGATCTAGAGAACCTAGAATCTTATACTCAATTTTGAATTTATTAGTTGATCTATTGAATTGAAGTGTGTTGGTTTTGTTACTTAATAAATTTGACTAGGTTGTCAACTTCCTTATGAGTGTTTAAGGGGATGCTCTGTTGAAAGCATTGTCAAGCCAACCTGGTAGCCAACTCAATGATCATACCCTAGGAACACAACAAAGCTTGTTGTTGCAAGTTCTAGACTACATACTCATCCCCATTTTTCTAGTCTTAGGAGTGCCTTGTTTCACCATTGTTGCCATGTAGTAGAAGTGATGAGCTAGCTAAACCAAACACCAACACAAAATCTTGAAATTTTTCACCCCTTCCCAAATATCTTGTAACCTTGAAGAGCCAAAAGGAAGGATCATATGCCATAAAGGAATGAAAACAAGAAACCAACCACCAAACCAAGCTAACAAAACTAAACCAATTACCATTGTACCTCCTAGACCGGAGGGAATCCAAGTAGAGCCACACACTAACCAACCATGAAATAGCAATAATAAAGAAAAGAAAACACAAAGGATAGATAGAATAGAATAACTACAAACAAATTGGAGGGACCGGGTTGTAAATTATACTTGTAATTTGCAATCACCTAGCATGACACTCATTTAACTCAACTTGCCTACATGTTTACATGATATTGAATGCACTCACCATGAATCCCACAAATGGTTTACAAACCAATATTGACCAACTCCATTATGATTCATACTAGGGTGGTATGTCATTGTCATCCCACACATAAAACCTTACCTATCTTGTGTTGAAAACCCCTTCACATTCTTAACAATGGGTTCACCAATATTTTCAAAGGTACCTTCACTTATTTTTTGGAAATATATTAAATTGTTTCCAACACCTACCACATAATGAGCTCAAGATCCATATCATGTGCCACTTGATCCAAAAAAAATAAAAAAATACCAAACATATTTTTAACTATATTTTATTTAATATTATAATGAAAAGGTAGGCAGTTGCATGAACCTTCTAGTCACTCAAATATATCAAAATGGGGTTCTTTTTTAGCTCAAACAATGGGGAGGGTTTGGAGATGATGTTGGTGAGAGGTTTAGGTAATAGAGACTGCTAGGTAGATCTACCAGTATGTTGTTGTTCACAGTCGTCTGACAGTCCTCAGGGCACTATTATGATATTTTTGTATGTAAAGGTGTTTTTTCGGTGTTATGGATGAAGAGTTGGTTGAATACTCAACAAGCCCATATGAATTTGTGTCTATCTAGAAATAATCTCTACATCAATGCAACAAAGTGGATCAATTTTTGACACCTGCCTCACCAGACGGGTTTTTTCACTACCCTTCCAAATATTGTTGATGGTTTTAATTTCTTTCCAAACTAGGCTTCAAGGTCAGCCAACCTTTTCGCTGGTCCAGAACAAAATTTACCAAGCATAGAGGAGATTTCAGAAGTAGAAGAGCACGGATGGGTGGTTCCGTTAGACCTTAATGTCATTATTGTTGGGTTTTCACAAGAAGCTCTAAATTTTGTTGATAATTGAAAAAAACCATAATAGTCATTCTCCATAATTGGTGATAACATTGGAATTTTCGAACTTGTAGGGGGGGAGTAGGGTTTCTGGGTCATTCTCTTCTTCAGCTATCTGGTGCAGTTTCCTCTCATGAAGATGGCATTAGGTTCACTAGCACAATCAACGCGTAATTTGAGGTGGGGGCTTTGAGCCACTCATTTGGACCCATTTCCTATGAAGGGTTTCCCCTGTCTTCTGGTATTTTCTCGGGGGCGGAATGCGTGAGGGCCTCAACTGGCCCAAGTTTGTAGGGGGTGTAAAAACTTTAAAAATAATCTCGAAACCATCCCATAGACTCCATCTAGTTGGAGGCCCTAATGGGATTTCATCAAAGAAGTAGGGTAAGAAGACAAAATGTATTAAAATGAAAGAAAGTGGGAGAGTTTTAGTCCTGGGAGATAGGCTCAATTTTTACAATATTATGGATATTACAAGTAAGGTTCTGTTCAGGAGGGTGCATGGTAGAAATTACTTGGCTCTGCGACTAAAAAAGTGGGTTTAGGAGGTTTGGGGACAAGTTTTGGATGAGCTCCCAGCAATCTGCACTATGTCAAAGGGTTGGTTTTCTTTCAAATCCAGCAAGGAAAAGCATGTGAACTGGGCCCTCTCTAGATTTTGGAATATTGAAATGGCTCCCATTCTCTTTAAGATATGGTCTCTTCTCTTTGACCCTAAAATAAAACAATTAGGTGTTGGTTTGATTTGGGTCAAATTGCCCGGGTTTCCATTACAGTTATGGACAAAGGACAATTTTCAAAGTATTGGGGACGATTTGGGAAAATATTTAAATCATGAAAAATCCAACTTAGAGACAGGTAAAACGGCCTATGCAAAGATTTTGGTTCATTTGGATGTTGGAAATAATACTGAGAGGGGGGGGGTGAATCAGTATTATCAGATCAGTAAAACCTTTTCCAATTTCATACTCAAAAACATATACGCTACTTCAATTAAGTGAACCCGCGTGTACACGCTACTGTGTCTAATGCAACTAGCGTATATCCAGAGATCTTATAATTCAGTTAGCTTAATCTTCAGTAAATGCATCAGAACATTATTAAGCATATTAACAGTAAACAGGTGCAGTATAACAGAACAGAACATCACACAAGAGCCACACACATGAACACCATGATATAAGGTGGAAACCCAATGTGGGTGAAAACCACCTGCTGCAATTCATCTCTTTCTTCTTTAATAAGAAACTTCTTTTACAATGTACTGGTGCAGTCCTTTACCAGCACGCAGGCTGCAACCTGCAGAGGGCTACAACCCTCTCTCGTTTTCCAACTACTTTTGGAAGGGAGCTACAACCCCCTCAGCTCTTGTACTAGCCGATCTGTTTACTAGTACGTAGGTGCTGACCCTACAACCTTCAGGGACCACGTTTCATCAATTTTCAGACTGGATCCAAGAGTACACAACAAACATTACTGCAATACAATCATCAATTTATACTTGCATCATAATTCATTAAGCAACCCAATACTGAATCACTGAAACCCTGTCATCAAGATCACAGAACCCAAACCAGAGCCAGAACTCTGCAACAACCACCAGAATCAGCAGCAACCTGAAATATCAAATCTTATTATGCATACGCTACTTCACTGTACCAAAACCGCGTGTATACGCGCTTTCACCAAAGGCAACCCGCGTGCAGATCTAGAAATAATTACTTATACCTTCGCTGTCAGATCCGACCCTTGCCAAGCGTCCTGAACAGATAACCAGCAATACCAGATCTTCTCACTTCGTCAGACACCCAATTCTTGCTTCTTTGCCTAATGATCTTCTCCTTATATAGCCTTAGGTACTTTACCATACCACGATCCAAAACCATAGTTACACAATACCATCAACCTTAAAACGAGGGATCGACACGCCCGCCGAGACACCATGGTCCGAAACCATAGGCACAACTTCCAAGGACTAACCGCCACGGACCAAAGGTACTTTTCACATACACGCTCTTTGACTGAAGCCAACCTGTGTGTACACGCGACTTGATATATAGAGAACCTGCGTATACGCGACTTGGTATATAGTGAACCTACTTGTATACGCGACTTGGGCTTAACGAACCTGCGTGTATGAACTTTCTTGGCATGCTGTACTAAGATCTGTTCTCTGATTAAGTTGCCATCACTTGTACCAACCTCTGAGCATCTGTACCAACCTCTGAGTGAGTTTCCATCAAGGACAACACTTGAATCATAATGCCAACAATCTCCCCCTTTGGACTTGATGGCAACCACCACACCAAGTCACTCTCCCCCTTTGACATCAAGGGCAAAGGGCGGACCAAGATATTTTCTTCTTTGGTATACCTTCTGCTGTCCATACTGCTGTCCATACTCTCCCTGAGTACATGCTGAAGTTTCTGATTTGGCTCCCCCTTTGTTTATGCCAAAGTGTACCAATCTATCCACGCTCCCCCTGAGCAGATGCAGGTTCTAAGACCAGCCATTCAGATCTGTACCATAAGCATCAGCCTGCAATACTATGCCTTTGATCAAACAATAAGATGTATCATTTAGTTTCATCAGCCACTTCTAACCATAATGCCAACAATGAATTATTTGGAGTATATGCTCCCCCTGAGTGTGAGCCAACCATGACTGAACCATTTCCTGAGTCTGTTCTGCTCCCCCTGAGCCTGAGCCAACCAAGACTGAACCTGTGTCTGTTCTGCTGCCCTTTCTTCATATACGCGACTTTGCAGCCTGTAACTCGCGTATATACGCGACTTGTCTTCATTATATAAGCGTATGCAGGATGGAATACTGAATTTCATCACTTTCAGATTCCCCTGTGTCTGTTATGTCAGCTGTCTGAGTTATGCCACACCTTTCTGTCTCTGTCTTCTTCAATTCCTGGAACTGTGATGATGTATGGTCCTCTTGTTTTGAATTTTGAAATCTGCTCCTGCATTCCCTTGCTTTATGCCCATAGTTGTTGCATGTATAACACCTTACATTTTTCATGTTCCTTCTATGACAATCAATTTCTTTGTGTCCATATGCATTGCAGGCAAAGCAATATCCTCTGAAATACCTGGGATGCGATGATATTTCTTGAACCATTCTACTTCTACATCTGGCTGCAACATGTCCAAGATTATGACATACATAACATTCAACATTATTCAGTGGAGGAAATAATCGTCTATCACGTCCATAGTTAGGAGTAAAGGATCTTCCTTGAGGAATTTCTTTCCTTGGTTGTTCCTTGTTGAGCATTTCAGATTTCTCATTAGAGTTTCTTGCCTCACCTTGTGAACTAGATTCACCTTCAACATATTCATGAAAACCAAGACCAGTCTTGATAGCAGGAGACCTTTGACTATTAAGAATATCATCCAAGACTTTAGTACTATCTTGAAATCGTAAAAGCTTATCCTTTTCTTCTATTTTACCTTTCAAGATATTTACCTCAACTTGATGTTGTTCTTCCTTTTTCAGATATTGATTCCTTAGGTCTTCTTTAGCTTTTCTTCCTTCTTCCACTTGTCGCTTTAGTTTGGTCACTTCATGTTCTTGATCTTCAAAATCTTCTCTGTTTTGTTCTCTTGATTTTTTAAGATCTTCTTTTAGAGAGAGGATCTTTGATTCAAGTCTCTGAATAGTTGTACTCTGATCCTTTATTATATCCTGCAATTGCTCCCTTACCCTGATTTCTGTTTCCAATTGTTCTTTTAATTTGGCAACTTCTTCAGTTTCTGCATTCTTCTCTTCATGTGCCATGAGACTTTTAATATCTTAGCTATTATTGGATGAAGCATTCTTATTCTTATGTGCCATGAGACTTCTAATATCTTCACTATCATTGAATGAACTTTTAATATGGGTATAATAGCTTCTACCATCTTCTTCAGATATCTTTCCTTTGTTATGAGGACATCTAGCAGCATAGTGACCAACTCTACCACATAGAAAACATTTGAAAGGTAGCTTACCTTTGAACCGTCCACTTCCCCGTTCAAGATTCTTGACAAAATTTACCTCATCTTCTTCCTCTGACACTTCGAATGCGGCCTCTGGTGGTACCTCTTGTCGCATTTCAAAAGCAGTTAAGATCCTGTGAAGCTGTGACATGGTGATTTTCTGCACATTCTCCTTTTCTTCTATTGCAGATACTTTAGAATCAAATTTAGTAGACAAAGATCTCAAAACCTTTTCAACTAAGACAACTTCCTCAAATTCTTCACCCAGATCCCTCATACAATTCACAATCTCATCCATACGCAGGAAATAATTAGCTACGCTTTCATTACTACGCATCTTAAGAGTTTCATACCGGATTCTAAGAGTTTGAAGCTTTGCTCTTTTTACCTGATCATCTCCTTCGTAGCTTGTAACGATTTTGTCCCATATTTCCTTAGCTGATTTGAAATGCATGATCTTCATAAATTCTGATTGAGTCAAACTACTCAATAGGACAGTAACAGCTTTGGCATTAAGCTCATATTGCTTTTTCTCTGTTGAATCTGTAGGAGTTGCTGATGGGAATTTGTATCCTCCTTCTACGATTCCCCAAACTTCTGCTCCAAGAGATTGTAGATATGCAGTGGTTCTTATCTTCCAGTGAGTAAAATTGTTCCCGTCAAACACTGGTGGCCTGATGTGTGCCTCTCTTTCTGGATTAACCATTCTGATGGATCTTTTCCTTCAAGCGATCAAGCTTCCTCTGAAGGACCTGCTCTGATACCAATTGTTGGAAATAATACTGAGAGGGGGGGGGGGTGAATCAGTATTATCAGATCAGTAAAACCTTTTCCAATTTCATACTCAGAAACATATACGCTACTTCAATTAAGTGAACCCACGTGTACACGCTACTGTGTCTAATGCAACTAGCGTATATCCAGAGATCTTATAATTTAGTTAGCTTAATCTTCAGTAAATGCATCAGAACATTATTAAGCATATTAACAGTAAACAGGTGCAGTATAACAGAACAGAACATCACACAAGAGCCACACACATGAACACCATGATATAAGGTGGAAACCCAATGTGGGTGAAAACCACCTGCTGCAATTCGTCTCTTTCTTCTTTAATAAGAAACTTCTTTTACAATGTACTGGTGCAGTCCTTTACCAGCACGCAGGCTGCAACCTGCAGAGGGCTACAACCCTCTCTCGTTTTCCAACTACTTTTGGAAGGGAGCTACAACCCCCTCAGCTCTTGTACTAGCCGATCTGTTTACTAGTACGTAGGTGCTGACCCTACAACCTTCAGGGACCATGTTTCATCAATTTTCAGACTGGATCCAAGAGTACACAACAAACATTACTGCAATACAATCATCAACTTATACTTGCATCATAATTCATTAAACAACCCAATACTGAATCACTGAAACCCTGTCATCAAGATCACAGAACCCAAACCAGAGCCAGAACTCTGCAACAACCACCAGAATCAGCAGCAACCTGAAATATCAAATCTTATTATGCATACGCTACTTCACTGTACCAAAACCGCGTGTATACGCGCTTTCACCAAAGGAAACCCGCGTGCAGATCTAGAAATAATTACTTATACCTTCGCTGTCAGATCCAACCCTTGCCAAGCGTCCTGAACAGATAACCAGCAATACCAAATCTTCTCACTTCGTCAGACACCCAATTCTTGCTTCTTTGCCTAATGATCTTCTCCTTATATAGCCTTAGGTACTTTACCATACCACGGTCCAAAACCATAGTTACACAATACCATCAACCTTAAAACGAGGGATCGACACGCCCGTCGAGAAACCATGGTCCGAAACCATAGGCACAACTTCCAAGGACTAACCGCCACGGACCAAAGGTACTTTTCACATACACGCTCTTTCACTGAAGCCAACCTGTGTGTACACGCGACTTGATATATAGAGAACCTGCGTATACGCGACTTGGTATATAGTGAACCTGCTTGTATACGCGACTTGGGCTTAATGAACCTGCGTGTATGAACTTTCTTGGCATGCTGTACTAAGATCTGTTCTCTGATTAAGTTGCCATCACTTGTACCAACCTCTGAGCATCTGTACCAACCTCTGAGTGAGTTGCCATCAAGGACAACACTTGAATCATAATGCCAACAATCTCCCCCTTTGGACTTGATGGCAACCACCACACCAAGTCACTCTCCCCCTTTGACATCAAGGGCAAAGGGCGGACCAAGATATTTTCTTCTTTGGTATACCTTCTGTTGTCCATACTGCTGTCCATACTCTCCCTGAGTACATGCTGAAGTTTCTAATTTGGCTCCCCCTTTGTTTATGCCAAAGTGTACCAATCTATCCATGCTCCCCCTGAGCAGATGCAGGTTCTAAGACCAGCCATTCAGATCTGTACCATAAGCATCAGCCTGCAATACTATGCCTTTGATCAAACAATAAGATGTATCATTTAGTTTCATCAGCCACTTCTAACCATAATGCCAACAATGAATTATTTGGAGTATATGCTCCCCCTGAGTGTGAGCCAACCATGACTGAACCATTTCCTGAGTCTGTTCTGCTCCCCCTGAGCCTGAGCCAACCATGACTGAACCTGTGTCTGTTCTGCTGCCCTTTCTTCATATACGCGACTTTGCAGCCTGTAACTCGCGTATATACGCGACTTGTCTTCATTATATAAGCGTATGCAGGATGGAATACTGAATTTCATCACTTTCAGATTCCCCTGTGTCTGTTATGTCAGCTGTCTGAGTTATGCCACACCTTTCTGTCTCTGTCTTCTTCAATTCCTGGAACTGTGATGATGTATGGTCCTCTTGTTTTGAATTTTGAAATCTGCTCCTGCATTCCCTTGCTTTATGCCCATAGTTGTTGCATGTATAACACCTTACATTTTTCATGTTCCTTCTATGACAATCAATTGCTTTGTGTCCATATGCATTGCAGGCAAAGCAATATCCTCTGAAATACCTGGGATGCGATGATCTTTCTTGAACCATTCTACTTCTACATCTGGCTGCAACATGTCCAAGATTATGACATACATAACATTCAACATTATTCAGTGGAGGAAATAATCGTCTATCACGTCCATAGTTAGGAGTAAAGGATCTTCCTTGAGGAATTTCTTTCCTTGGTTGTTCCTTGTTGAGCATTTCAGATTTCTCATTAGAGTTTCTTGCCTCACCTTGTGAACTAGATTCACCTTCAACATATTCATGAAAACCAAGACCAGTCTTGATAGCAGGAGACCTTTGACTATTAAGAATATCATCCAAGACTTTAGTACTATCTTGAAATCGTAAAAGCTTATCCTTTTCTTCTATTTTACCTTTCAAGATATTTATCTCAACTTGATGTTGTTCTTCCTTTTTCAGATATTGATTCCTTAGGTCTTCTTCAGCTTTTCTTCCTTCTTCCACTTGTCGCTTTAGTTTGGTCACTTCATGTTCTTGATCTTCAAAATCTTCTCTGTTCTGTTCTCTTGATTTTTTAAGATCTTCTTTTAGAGAGAGGATCTTTGATTCAAGTCTCTGAATAGTTGTACTCTGATCCTTTACTATATCCTGCAATTGCTCCCTTACCCTGATTTCTGTTTCCAATTGTTCTTTTAATTTGGCAACTTCTTCAGTTTCTGCATTCTTCTCTTCATGTGCCATGAGACTTTTAATATCTTGGCTATTATTGGATGAAGCATTCTTATTCTTATGTGCCATGAGACTTCTAATATCTTCACTATCATTGAATGAACTTTTAATATGGGTATAATAGCTTCTACCATCTTCTTCAGATATCTTTCCTTTGTTATGAGGACATCTAGCAGCATAGTGACCAACTCTACCACATAGAAAACATTTGAAAGGTAGCTTACCTTTGAACCGTCCACTTCCCCGTTCAAGATTCTTGACAAAATTTACCTCATCTTCTTCCTCTGACACTTCGAATGCGGCCTCTGGTGGTACCTCTTGTCGCATTTCAAAAGCAGTTAAGATCCCGTGAAGCTGTGACATGGTGATTTTCTGCACATTCTCCTTTTCTTCTATGGCAGATACTTTAGAATCAAATTTAGTAGACAAAGATCTCAAAACCTTTTCAACTAAGACAACTTCCTCAAATTCTTCACCCAGATCCCTCATACAATTCACAATCTCATCCATACGCAGGAAATAATTAGCTACGCTTTCATTACTACGCATCTTAAGAGTTTCATACCGGATTCTGAGAGTTTGAAGCTTTGCTCTTTTTACCTGATCATCTCCTTCGTAGCTTGTAACGATTTTGTCCCATATTTCCTTAGCTGATTTGAAATGCATGATCTTCATAAATTCTGATTGAGTCAAACTACTCAATAGGACAGTAACAGCTTTGGCATTAAGCTCATATTGCTTTTTCTCTGCTGGATCTGTAGGAGTTGCTGATGGGAATTTGTATCCTCCTTCTACGATTCCCCAAACTTCTGCTCCAAGAGATTGTAGATATGCAGTGGTTCTTATCTTCCAGTGAGTAAAATTGTTCCCGTCAAACACTGGTGGCCTGATGTGTGCCTCTCTTTCTGGATTAGCCATTCTGATGGATCTTTTCCTTCAAGCGATCAAGCTTCCTCTGAAGGACCTGCTCTGATACCAATTGTTGGAAATAATACTGAGAGGGGGGGGGGGGTGAATCAGTATTATCAGATCAGTAAAACCTTTTCCAATTTCATACTCAGAAACATATACGCTACTTCAATTAAGTGAACCCGCGTGTACACGCTACTGTGTCTAATGCAACTAGCGTATATCCAGAGATCTTATAATTCAGTTAGCTTAATCTTCAGTAAATGCATCAGAACATTATTAAGCATATTAACAGTAAACAGGTGCAGTATAACAGAACAGAACATCACACAAGAGCCACACACATGAACACCATGATATAAGGTGGAAACCCAATGTGGGTGAAAACCACCTGCTGCAATTCGTCTCTTTCTTCTTTAATAAGAAACTTCTTTTACAATGTACTGGTGCAGTCCTTTACCAGCACGCAGGCTGAAACCTGCAGAGGGCTACAACCCTCTCTCGTTTTCCAACTACTTTTGGAAGGGAGCTACAACCCCCTCAGCTCTTGTACTAGCCGATCTGTTTACTAGTACGTAGGTGTTGACCCTACAACCTTCAGGGACCACGTTTCATCAATTTTCATACTGGATCCAAGAGTACACAACAAACATTACTGCAATACAATCATCAACTTATACTTGCATCATAATTCATTAAACAACCCAATACTGAATCACTGAAACCCTGTCATCAAGATCACAGAACCCAAACCAGAGCCAGAACTCTGCAACAACCACCAGAATCAGCAGCAACCTGAAATATCAAATCTTATTATGCATACGCTACTTCACTGTACCAAAACCGCGTGTATACGCGCTTTCACCAAAGGCAACCCGCGTGCAGATCTAGAAATAATTACTTATACCTTCGCTGTCAGATCCGACCCTTGCCAAGCGTCCTGAACAGATAACCAGCAATACCAGATCTTCTCACTTCGTCAGACACCCAATGCTTGCTTCTTTGCCTAATGATCTTCTCCTTATATAGCCTTAGGTACTTTACCATACCACGATCCAAAACCATAGTTACACAATACCATCAACCTCAAAACGAGGGATCGACACGCCCGTCGAGACACCATGGTCCGAAACCATAGGCACAACTTCCAAGGACTAACCGCCACGGACCAAAGGTACTTTTCACATACACGCTCTTTGACTGAAGCCAACCTGTGTGTACACGCGACTTGATATATAGAGAACCTGCGTATACGCGACTTGGTATATAGTGAACCTACTTGTATACGCGACTTGGGCTTAACGAACCTGCGTGTATGAACTTTCTTGGCATGCTGTACTAAGATCTGTTCTCTGATTAAGTTGCCATCACTTGTACCAACCTCTGAGCATCTGTACCAACCTCTGAGTGAGTTGCCATCAAGGACAACACTTGAATCATAATGCCAACATTGGATGCCAGGGAAGGTCTGATGGCTAGCCTGAATCTGCACTATAAGGGTCTTGTTCAACATCAAAAGTTGGACTGCGAAGGTGTCCCTTTTCACTGTTGTTGATGCCATGAAGTTGGTCATATTTTCAAAGAATGTTCGCTAGCGCTAAAGGGAAAAAAGGATATGGAGGTACGAGGAAAAATTGTCAACGTATTAAAGTTTTAGAGAAGGAAGGAAGTGCAATACAACCTCCACCACAAACGATGGCTTAGAAAGATGGAAAAGCAACTGAAAACAGACCTACAGTTACATGGATGAAACAACAGGTCGAAAAGAGAATAAATACTTCAAGATCTAGATCTTTGATGATCTATTTTGTATCGGGTATTATTTCCCCTTCCTCATATTTACCTCATCCCTGTGTGTCTATTTGTTTTGTGGTCATGCTTGCGTATGTGTCTCCATTTTTTGAAATAGTTCAAGGGTCCAATCATTTTGTGGTATTTGTTTCTTGTCCTGTAAATTCTATTCGTGTTTGTTGCCCAGATCCCTCACCTTCATTCCCCTCTTCAGAAGAGGTATCCTCTGAGTCAGGTAGGAAGCCTAGATATAATCTATTTTCGTTCAAATCCCTTAGCAAGCCTGCTTACTTGGCCTCCTCAGGCTCTGTATTAGGTTCCCTTTCCCCTCCGAGCTTCCAAAATTTCCGTGAGGTCAACAATCACACATTACAAAAGCCATTCATCAGGCAAGTTAGGACATAGCCACTAACATAAAACTATCACTGGATGGGGCCCTTAGAGCAAGGAATGCCCCAAATTTTGGGCACCTATGAAGTGGATTCATACAATTTCATAGGGCTTGCTATTCCCTCAAAAAAACTGGTTTTAAAGCACTTAGTTCTATCGGAAAAAAATGATATCATATTGTTATGAGAGACATTAGGTTCTTGTAGTGATATCATATATGTTTTGAAAGGAATATTTAAAGGATAATCTTTTTTTGCTATTGGTGTGCGAGGTAGATCTGGGGGTTCATTGGGTATACATTTTAAATATGTCAAAATCATAAATATTTGGGGTAGTGAAGGTGTTATTGTTGTAGACATTTTATCTGAAGAATTTGGAATGGAATTTAGGGTGGTTAATGTGTATGACCCCTATTAGGAAAGAGTAGTTTTTCTGGATAAATTAATGAATTAATCATTTACGAGGAGGGAAAATTTGATCCTAGGTGGTGACCTAAATTTCCCTTTGGGTATGTTTATAATTTGGGGAGAGCATGCCTGGATTGATTCACTATCTAATTACTTCTCTCATTTACTAGACTCCCACAATCTAATAGATGTAGATATGGCAAGATATAAGCCTACAAGGAGAAATTGGAGGGTCGGGGAAGCCATGGTTGTTAGAAGATTGGACAAATTCTTGATTTTGGATTCTCTGATAAATAAATTCTCACTTTCAGACAATGGGTGGGATCGGGAGGGTTATCTGAGCATCATCTTATTTACTTGGAGCTTGCTGGTAGTTTCAAAAAGCCTAAGGCCCCTTTCAAATTTAATGTGACTTGAATGAAAGAGGAGGACTTCATATCCATTGTTCGTGAGCATTGACAACCATGTGGTATTGGGGAGAGTCGATCAGTTGCAACTCAATTTGAAAACAACCTTAATAGATTAAAGTGGAAGACTATTGAATGGATTAAAGTAAAAACACAAAGAAATGAGGAATCATTGAAGAAAATTGAGGTTAAATTAGAACGGTCAGAGGATGCATGAGGTGGGGGTTATGATGCAAATGAAGCTAAACAAAATATTATCCAGTTGAAAATAGAAAGGAGGAAGTTGTTGGAGGAAAGTGAAGAAACATGGGGACTTAGAAGTAGGGCCATTTTTCTATAGGCTAGGGATGACAATACAAAGTTTTTTTCAGCAATATTCCAGGGGAAGGAGAGATATCAACACTATTTGGTCTTTGGAAAATGATAATGGTATAAAAACCTCCTCCCACATCTACCCAAGTAACTGACCAACCGGGGTAAACATGTGATAAGAAGTTACTATGATATGATTTGACCTCATAAGTTATGTTAATGAAGTGGAACCGATGGAAACACACCATACAAACCTTCCACATCAACAATGGGACTCCTAGTAACTATCCCAACCTTTCTGGTAACCAGCCCTAGGTCCTACTGAGATTTTAGACCACTTAACCCCCTGACGATCCCATGATATGGGCATGAGAGCATCCAGAAGGCTCTGGATGTGCCCACAACATGGCATTCCAGCATCTAGGGACTATTTTTCTCAGTGTTGTGCTAACATCCCTGGGATTTGAGCCACTTTTTCAAGCCCAGGCCCCAAGTCACTACCCATATTTCAATGAAACCTTCATAACATAAATATAACAAGGAAATGATGATACAAATGCAATTACTTGAACAAGCCATTGACTAGAGCCCTACTAGCCATGATAGGAATTTCATCAAACATGTAACGAATATGTAATCTACAGGTGTAAACAATAGATCTAAGCATAGGGGTCTCATACTTATCTGGGAATCACTAAGAAGCATTGTCCCCCTATATCATTATTTTCATTATCATCTATTAGGTCATGGATACATTGTTCATCCATTTACAAGTAAAAACATGAACATCATCATTTACATCTCGGTACCTACAAGAAAAACTCGTTGTAGTTGTTGATCATGATGTCCTCTTTCACTTTCCTGCTATTCCTTTGCCTTCTTGCTCCAAAACTCCAAGTGTGCCACACTCCTCCAAGAGTGCTCCAAGAAAACTCTAAGTGTCCAAGAATGAGAGAGAGAGAGAGAATAGAGAGAGCTCCAAAAAAAAAAAAAAAACTGATCCTCAGAAGCCTTTTTATTAATGAGGTCCATAGTTTCTTCATTTTCCATTATTTTCCTTCATTTTCCTCCTCACATGGAACCTGTGACCTTTCACCTCCTTTTTCTCCTAATTTCCATTATTTTCATAAACAAAAGTGCCCAAAATGCTATTTTTCCTTTCCAAAACCTTAGTCATTGCCTTTGCCAATTTCCTTAGCCATAATAAACCAATGAACACCCACACTAGGATGTCTTGCGCAACATTCAACTTGGACTAAGTGTCCCATCAACTGTGGTTATTATTTTCCCGTTATTAACTTTTATTACATGGAATTTTCACCAGGTTTGTTACAGGACCCTCCCCCTTGGGGGAACACCATCCTCGGTGTTCAACAACACCTATAACCACAATATCGTTGAAGCAAAATATACTGCCATGGAGCTTTATGACTTAGCTCGTTGCAGTATTTACAATGATCATCCCGCTGAGAAGCAAACCAACATGACAAAATAACAAATATAACATCATAATGACATGACACCCATACCACTTATTGGAGCTTTATAACATAGCTCATGGTGGTATTTATATCCATATACATATGTACATATACCAAACATCACAAAAACATCTACCAAAAACATATACGAAAACATCCTCAACCAATGAATAAGGAAGGATACATAGCCCGCATCTGATCCGCCATCTCCCATGTAGCTTCATCGGGCCTAAAGTGCTTCCATTGCACTTTAACCCACTCGATTGCTTGGTTCTAGAGCATGAGCATATTTCTCTGCAAAATGCACTGCAGTTCTAGCTGGAATTCTCCTTTTGGCTCCACCTGCAATAGAGACCAGTCAATCACATGATCAACATATTTAACATACTTCTTAAGAAATGACACATGGAAAACATCATGGACTTTCATTGTCAGAGGAAGTGCAAGTTGATAGTTTACTAGCCCAACCCTCTCAATAATCTTGAAATGTCCACAAAACCAGGGTACCATCTTGGCACATGATCCAATCTACAAGGAGCTATTCTTTGGTTTGATGCGCAAGTACGCATGTTCCCCAACTTGGACCTCCTTGAACAAACTATTCTGATTTTCATAGATCTTCTACCTATCATGTGCTGCTTTCAAATTCTTCTTGATTACTTGCATTTCCTGCTTCATGTCTGCCAACATGTCTGGTCTGATCAATACCCTGTTAACTGGATCACTCCAACTAATGGGAGTATTACAACTTTGCCCATACAATGCCTCAAATGGACTCATCCTCAAGGATTCCTTATACCCATTCTTGTAAGCGAAATCTACCAGTGGAAGGTACTCTTCCCACTTCCACTGTTGTTGCATCACATACATCCTCAACATGTCCTCGAATATCTTGTTGACCCTCCATGTCTGTCCATCTGTCTGTGGATGATAAGTTGTACTAAAGGCTAACTTTATGCCCAACCTGCAAAACTTGGAAGTGAACTTCGCATCCCTGTCTGACACAATCTTCTTCAGAACTCCATGCAATTTGACCACGTCCCTGATGAAGACCCGTGCCACATCACTCACTGAGAATGTAGACTTCATTGGAATGAAGTGCACAACCTTCGTCAACCTTTCCATGACAACCATGATGGAATCATGTTGTCTCACTGTCCTCGGAAAACATGTGATAAAGTCCATGGAAATGACCACCCATTTCCACTCTGGAATAACAATTGGCTGTAGCAGTCCACCTAGATGCTTAAAATTTGCCTGCCCCTGCTGAAAATCCAAACACCTAGCCACAAACTTTGCTACATCTCTCTTCAAATTCAACCAATAATATAATTTAATCATTGGTGTCAATGTCTTCTGATAACTTGGGTGACTTGAATATGGTTTCACATGAAACTACCTCAAGATCACCTTCTTGAGCTCACTGTTATCTTACACATATATCCCGTCTCTAAATCTAACAAATCTGTCTATTGTGAGACGATAGTCCACATCCTGTGCACCTGCACCTATACTTGTACCTGTACCACTACATGTACCTGTACATGTACCACCACCTATCCATGTACCTATACTACCACATGTACCTGTACCACCACATGTACATGTACCTATACTACAACATGTACCTGTACCTATATACCCCTTGTACCTGTACCTATACCACTATCCAAACTCTGTTGCAACTTGTGCACAATCTCCATATACCTGAAATCCTGTTGACTTGCCTGCAAGATCCTGTCCTGTAAGTCTATCCCATAGAAGCTCATAGCTACTAAGTGATTTACCTATATCTGCCTGCTAAGAGTATCTTCCACCCTGTTCTCTTTACCTTTGATATACCTGATCTTAAAGTCGAACTCACTGATCGTGGCCAACCACCGAGCCTACCTTCCATTCGGATTCGGTTGGTCAATTAGATACCGCAAACCACTGTGACCACTCATCAATGAAAACCTCTTGCCCAGAAGATAATGCCTCCACATCTTCAATGCATGTATGATCACTGCCAACTCAAGATTGTGTGTGGGGTAGTTCTGCTTGTTCTTGTTCAATTTTCATGACTAATAGCATACCACTTGTCCATCCTGCATAAGGACTCCACCAAGTCCTCTACTGCAAGCATTTGTACATACTACGAACTCATTGTCCAAATATGCAACCTTCAACACTGGTGCATGTGTCAACAACTGCTTGAGCTACTCAAAACTGGTCGCACACTCCTTTGTCCATTCAAACTTCTTACCTTTCATTTGCAATGATGTGATAAGATAAACGATCTGCGAGAAGCTCCTGATGAACCTCTTGTAATAGCCTACCAATCCCATGAAGGGTCTCGCCTCATCTACATTTCTAGGAGCTTCCCACTCCATGATAGCTCTTATCTTCTCTGGATCTACTGTTATGCCCTCCTCAAAGACAACATGTCCCAAGTAATGTACCTCAGTTTGAAAGAAACTGCACTCGTTGAGCTTAGCATACAACTAATGCTCTCTCAACAATATCAACATTTCTTCTAAATGCTCGACATGCTCTTCTTCATTTTTAGAATATACCAATATGTCATCAATGAACACAATAACAAACTTATCCAAATACAGACGCAACACACTATCCATTAAGAACATAAAGGTAGATGGAGC
This sequence comes from Pinus tabuliformis, assembly GCA_031772625.1. Lineage (NCBI taxonomy): Eukaryota > Viridiplantae > Streptophyta > Pinopsida > Pinales > Pinaceae > Pinus > Pinus tabuliformis. Next base: position 844,061,900 of record CM062810.1, read on the forward strand.
ATTAGTTAAGCCAAATGGAACCACAACAAACTCATAATTCCCATACCTAGTCTGGAAAGTTGTCTTGTAGATCCTATTATTTAATGCATACCTGATGATATCCGGATCTCAAATCAATCTTCGATAACAATGTTGCTCCCTTCAACTGATCGAACTAGTCATCAATCCTCGGTAATGGATACCTGTTCTTGATGGTCACTTTGTTCAATTGCCTGTAGTCAATACATAATCTGAGAGTACCATCTTTCTTCTTCACAAACAATACTGATGCGCCCCAAGGTTACACATTTGTCCTAATGTATCCCTTGTCCAACATTTCCTTCAACTGCAACTTCAACTCTACCAACTTAGGTGTACTCATCCTGTAAGGTGCTTATGATGTTGGCGCTGCCCCTGGTAGAAACTCAATAGAAACATTTACCCCCTATGAGGTCACAACTCTAAAATATCCTCATGAAATACATCCTGGAACTGTTGTAGAATTGGGTACCTGCTCAAAACATCTGCAACCTCAACTTCCTTACCTTTGTCACTGGAAATGTGCACTACAAATAATTCACACCTTTCCTACGACTACACTTTTCCTACATTGTTGTCACCATCCTAATTGATGTCACTTTCTTCTTACCTCACAAAAATATTTATTCCCCATTGTCATCCAAGCACTTAATGGCTTTGTCATAACAATCCACCCTGGTTCTATGAAGGTACAACCAATCCATGCCCAACAACATATTGTATGATCCCAACGGTCATACACTCAAATGTGTTGTGGTAGGCATACCATTCCAATTAAATGCACAAGCTCTTACCTAGTGATGAACTCACTTCTTACTACCTATAGCCAGCTTGTAGGTTTTAACCCTATACAGAAATTACCTGCATACGAATTCTAAAACACAGAAAATAAAAAATGCGAGAGCATAACACATATACACAGAGATTTTCCCCTGGATCCCAAAACCGAGACTACAAGCTTGATTTTTCATTATATTCCTTTCAATGTTACAATACATATTTATACATGTCGAAGCATCCAATACCATGGACTGAAAACCATCGTCCAAAACCATGGATTGAAAACCATCGTCCAAAACCATGGACTGAAAACCATCGCATCCAAAACCATGTGTGAAAACCATGCACAAAACCATAGGTAGGTCCGCTAAACCTAATATAGGGTCCAAAAAGAATTTCCCTTGGGCGCTACCCCGGACCCAATAGAGGGGGGCTACCTGTCCCCCCAAACCCCCTGTGACCCCCCCGCTATGCAATCGGCGCAACGAAGGGGGGGCTCCGCCTCCCCTCTAACCCCCCGGTTAACTACGTAGGCTAGTCGTGGAAAGAAGATAACACAACCCAACACAACTGTACTAACAAAGACTCTGCATGCACTTCTTTATTCAAACCACACTTATCCACCAGGTCAGGACTAGCATAACTATAATTAGATCCAGGGTAGATCAAAATAGAAACAACTTGATCACAAAGCTTACCATCCATCTCAATGATAGATGCCTGATGGTCTACCTGTTTGTTATCAAGCACTGCATAGATCCTAGGAATACTTTGCCCAACATCCCAATAGTATGTGCCTCCTGTGCACTATATATCTGAGGCCTACCAACCTAATTCTGTGGAAAATATCTCATGTGATGATCTTTATCACAAGTCCAACACTCTATAGGCTTCCAGCCTACATCCTATTCTGCTCCTCAAATTGAAACCCTTGTCCTCTATCAGATGCATTAGACTTATTAGAAGGCGTTGCATTCTCTTTATTACCTGTACCCCGAGGTCTTGCTCGCTTCTTGTCCCACTTTCCTTTTTTCTTTGCATTACCTTTCTAGTCTGTGTTAGTCTCAGATATGTGCTTCAATTTTTCATAGCAATTCTTGAACTTTCGGATGGCCTCCTCTAACGATCTAGGCTCATCGAACTCAATCCTATCTTTGAATGCAATTGGAAATCCACTAATGAATTTCTAAATTTTAGTCTTCTCGTCCTTGAGGTAAGGCACATACCTCAGTAGCTCCAAGAACCTACTAGTGTACTCCTCATCTGTCATTGATCCAATCTTTAGCTCATCGAACTCTTTTTCCTTGTCATAAAAGTATCTCTCCGATAGATAATTCTTCTTGAATAGCCTCTCGAACTCACTCCAAGTCAAATCCTCCTCATGAATATGTCTGACATTCTTCACATATCCCCACCAAATGTTTGCTTTACCTTTGAGACTAAATGTAGCTATTTTTGCTTTCATGTTCTCTAAATAATCATGCAACCTGAAGAACTTCCTCATGCCAAGCAACCATTCCTCTGTGTCCCGTGATTTCTTCATCTCTCCATCAAATGTAGGTGGTTTTTATTTCTTAAACTCATCTGGAAAGTATTCACTATCACTCCTACTATAAGGATGATAACGATGACGATCATAGTGCCTATATGAACTAGAACTAGAATAATACATGTGTTTGTCACCTCTCTTATCTAGAGTGTCCAACAACCTGCCATCTCTCACTACATCATCTCTATTTGACCTGTGAACACCATGAGACCTACTACCATATAGCCCATTAGTTCTGTCCTCATGCTCATGACTTATTTGAAGTGGTCCATGTCGCTGCAATTCTGACAAACTCTGAAGTATCACTACATTTACCTTTACTTGTTTCTCCTGTGCCTGTATGATTTTGTCATTGTCTGCCTTATAACTCCTTATTTCATCCTTTAAGCTTCTCAATGTGTCTACCAAATTAGAAGAGTTCCCAACACCATGCTACTCATCTGATCCATAGGGAGAGTCTCAGGAATTGTAGTCTACCATCTTGCTAGACATTTTTGATATTATTCCTGCAAGGTATATCATGTCAACTAAACCAGTGTACCTTAGCATATTTCAGGGAGGATATCTCATCTGCAATATCAACAAATCAGTGTAATGCATGTATAACATAATCATAACAACATATAGAAATATAACTCATAAGCATATAAGCATATAACCATCATTCTAGCTAGAGTCCAGTAATCAATGCATGACCATGTCATTTACACATACATGACCTCATGCATGACAACAACCACTACATCATTGTACACTTGAGCACATGTTAAAATTGACATGCATAAGTAGTGCATAACCAACCACACACTCATGATGACACACTCCACAACAACACCATCAACTTACCATGTAAACATCACTACAACCATGACCCATACCATACAAATACAACAAGCACATGGTCCTACAACACAAGAGACACACATGCAACCGACATGAATGCATGACCAACACACAACCCATCCAATCTAAGGGGTGAACCATGCTTTGATACCATTATGTGACACCCTCCTCCCACATCTACCCAAGTAACGACCAACCATGGTAAACATGTGACGAGAAGTTACTATGATATGATTCGACCTCCTAAGTCATGTTAAGGAAGTGGAACCAATGGAAACACCCATACATGCCTTCCACATCAGCAACAAGACTCCTAGGAACCATCCCAACCTTTTTGGTAACCAACCCCTAGATCCCACTGAGATTTTAGACCACTTAACCCCAGACTCCCATGATATGGGCATGACAACATCCAAAAGGTTGTAGACGCTCCCACAGCATGGCATGCCAGTGTCCAGGGACTATTTTACTCAGTGCTGTGCCAATGTCCCTGGGATTTGAGCCACTTTTTCAGGCCCAAAGCCCAGGTCATTGCCCAAAATTCAATGAAACCTTCAGACCAAAAATATAACAAGGAAATGATTATACAAATGCAAATACTTGAACAATCCCTTTACTGGACCCCTACTAGCCATGACAGGCATTTCGTCAAACATGCCACGAATATAATCTACAGGTGTAAAAAACAAATCTAAGTATAGGGGTCTCATACTTATCTAGGAATTGCTAAGAAGAATTGTTCCCCTATATCATTAGCTACATTATCATATATTAGGTCATAGCTACATTGTTCATCCATTTACAAGTAAAAACATGAGATGCTCCATACATAGATACCATCATAATACATGATCATAACCAACATAACAACCATAAAAATACCAAAGAAACAACAACCATGTGATCTATATATAAACCTATACAATACTCATAAAATAACAAGGAGAAATAACCTCATATTAATGATGCAAAGGCCAACCAGTTGTGGGACTTCCACAAACCACCCGACCGTAGACATGGCTGAGCCAAAACTCTCTTCATCCAGTCATCCCTGTGCCATATTCCAAGCATGAATGTAGGATCTCATAAAACACATCAATCCAAAACCATCCAGGGCTTCTAGAGGCCAACCACCTCAACCCATCAAATAATGATTCCACCTCACGACCAGACATCATAAAACCATCATCAGTTTGGTCTCTATCCAAGCTTTCCAAGGCTCCAGAGCGTTTGTTCCAACCAAGGCTTCTAGAACTAGTAACTCAACCCACAACTATCGTCGAGCTTCCAGAGCGTTTGTCCAACCAACGCTTCCAAGACTAGTAACTCAACCCACCAAGGGCTTCCATAATGTATGTCCAACCAAGTCTTCCAGGACTAGTAACTCAACCCACCAAGGGCTTCCATAATGGATGTCCAACCAAGTCTTCCAGGACTAGTAACTCAACCCAAGATGTTATAGGGCTTTCAGAGCGTTTTTCCAACCACAGCTTCCAGGAACTAGTAACTCAACCCAAGCTAAGGAAACATGAAAACCAACTAGAAAAAAAAAAGAAATAAACCCACAACACCACGACTATCCGGGAAATGGAAAGGCTAGGCAAATCCACTATTAATCCAGGAAATCCTCCATGCTAGTGACAGATCATGACCAATAATCCACATGCGTATGCCATGCATGCCAAAAATAGTAAGGAAAACATACATGCAACTTGGTACCTGCAATCAAAACCCGTTGTAGTTGTTAATCTCGATGTCCTCTTACAATTTCCTGCTCTTCCTTTGCCTTCTTGCTCCAAAACTCCAAGTATGCCACACTCCTCCAAGAGTCCTCCAAGAAAACTCTAAGTGTCCAAGAATGAGAGAAAGAGAGAGAGAGAGAGAATAGAGAGAGAGCTCCAACACTGATCTGACAAAAGTATGTGAACTGATCCTCAAAAGCCTTTTTATTAATGAGACCTCTATTTTCTTCATTTTCCTTTATTTTCCTCCTCACTTGCAACCTACGACCTTTCACCTTCATTTTCTCCTAATTTCCATTATTTTCATACACAAATATGCCCAAAATTCCATTTTTCTTTTCCAAAGCCTTAGCCATAATAAACCAATGAACACCCACACTAGGATGTCTTGCCCAACATTCAACTTGGAATAAGTGTCCCATCAACCGTGGTTATTATTTTTCCTTTATTAACTTTTATTACATGGAATTTTCACTAGGGCTGTTACAAACGGTGATAGGGCCACAAACTTCAGGGACCTGGCTAGGATTGGTTCTATGCATTTTCAATCTCTTTTTTCGGGTCCAAGGGAAGTTTCATTAGCTGAAATAATTCAGATTGCTCGTTTGTTCCCAAGCTTTGTTGATGAGGATAATAATAATGATTTGATGGCACTAGTTACATTTGGTGAACTGGAGGTAGTCTTGCGTTGGTTCAAGAAGGACAAAAGCCCAGGCCCAGATGGTTGGCTAGTGGAGTTTTTTCTTGAATTCTATGAGTTTTTTAAGGCAAAATTGTTGAAGGTACTTAAGGAATGCAGAACTACTGGGCAAATGTGTGAGGCTTTCAATACTACTTTCATAGAGCTCATTCCAAAGTTAGATGATCCAATGTCGTTTAATGTTTACAAACCTATCTCGCTTTGTAATTGTATTTACAAAATCATTGCAAATATAATCAAGCCTATTTTATCGCAACATATCTCTAAAGACTAATTTACCTTTTTGCAGGATCGTCAAATTCATGAAGCCATTGGTGTGGTGCAGGAAGGACTCCACAGTATGAAGGTAACTAAATTTAAAGGTATGATCCTTTAAATCAATCTGTCAAAATCCTATGACAAAACCATTTGACTATATATTAGAATGTTGCTAACTCATTTGGGTTTTCACATTAACTTTATTAATTGGATAATATGTTGTATATCATCTACTTCGTTTGTTGTTTTAATTAATGGGCCAGAATCTGAATTTTTCCATGTTGAGAGGGGACTTCGTCAAGGCTGCCCATTATCCCCTCTATTATTCTATTGATCATGGAGGGTTTAAGCATATTGGTTAGGGAAGAAAAAAGAAGGGGTCACTTGAAAGGCGCTTTGGTGGTATATATCTGACTCGTCTACTTTCTTTAGTTGATGTTCTCGTATTTCTGGATGGATCTCATAGGGATGTTGTAGCATTTAAAAGTATACTCTGTTTATTCTGCAAGGCTACTGGCATGGAGATAAATCATCAGAAATCCACTCTTTCTGTGATTGGATGCTTTGGGGACGAGACTACATTCGCTCTAAAACATATTCCTTTTCAATCAATTAATTTTGATGAAGGGCTAAAGTATTTGGGATTCCATTTGAAGTCGAATTATTATAGAAAAGTTGTTTGGATGTGGCTCTTGGCGAAAATTGAGAAAATGCTCAAAGTATGTAGCCACATGTGGTTATCTTGTGCAAGTCAACTAGTTCTCATCAAATCTGTTTTGGAGGCCATTCTTATATTTTGGATGTCTTTATCTTGGATACCCAAGGGTATCATGAATCAAATTCAAAAGTGTTGCTATAAAATTTTGTGGAGGGGATCAAAAGAAGGCATAAATTTTGCTTGGGTAAGATGGGATCAGATAACGCTCCCCAAAAAAGGGGGAGGAGGGGGTTAAAAAAATTATTTTTCTTCTCATGAGCCCTTGCAGCAAAAGTGGGATGGAGATTAGTAACTATTGACAGTTTATAGATGGAGGTTGTGGAGAGGAAATACATATACCCTCTATTTATGGAGGAATGGATCTGTCTACAAAATAAGAGCAAATCAAACATATCGATGATATGGAAAGCAATTTTAGACTCCTTCTGTATCATTGAATTTGGGCTAGCTGGAGAGTTGGATCAGGAGAATGAGTCTGAATTTGAACTGACCCATGGTTAGAATGTGGCAATCAACATATCCTTCCACAAGATTTGGTGAAATTCCTGGCCATGCAAGGAAAGAGAACCTTAAATCAAGTAGCTGATCAGGAGAATACAATAATTAGGGGGCAATGTTAGTTATCATCTCAGGGTTTAAATATACCATCCCAATGGCATTAGTCATGGAATGTCTACTCCAATGCTTTAACAAACTTGCATGTAAAAATCCAAGATAGGGAATATAAGCTTCTTTGGATACATTATTCACTAGGGAAATATACTCCAAAGGAAGGTTGCATTCATGTTTTCGTTGATAAAGATCTAGAGACAATGTCATGGTGGTGGAAACACATTTGGAGATTAAACAATCCAACAAAAGCAAGATTGTTTTTATGGTGCTTATTGGAAAATAAAATTCCAACCGATTACAATCCAAAAAAAGATCTTTTCATGGACCATCTTGGTGTGCCTTATGCACAGAAGCGAAGGAAACAATGGAACATTTATTTATTTCCAGTTTTTATACTTCATAGTTTTGGAACCTGGTCTATCAGGCCTTATCTATTCACATCAAATGGTAGGGAAGATCATTCAATGAAGCTTGGAAGACATGGTGGAGTGAGGAATCACCAAACAAACTATTGAACATCCCTTTTCTTATTTTTTGGGGAATTTGGATAGGAAGGAATCATAATTTTTTTCATGACGCTGATCTTCAGCCAAAATCGATAGGGGCTGAGGTGTTTCATATATCCAATCTGCTTCCTAAGGAAGAGCAAATTACTAGAACCTAAACTGTTACAATTGAGTCCATAGACCAGTCAAATCCATGGTCTTATTTTAATGGATCCACACAAAATGGTAGATGTAGAGGTGGAGCAATATTATTTTTAGATAGAAACCATTTTTTTAAATTAAAGTTTGGCCTGGGTACTGGCACAAACAATTTTGCGGAAATTTTCAGCCTTAAGCTACTTCTTGTCTTCGTTATTGAAAAAGGATGCCATCTGCTACATGTTTATGGGAACTCAAGAGTGATAATTGATTGGTTCAATTAGAAGTATATATGTTACATGCACATACTCAAAAGTACATTAGATGAGGTTTTGATGATAAAAACACAATTTGATTTCACTTCTTGTCAACATATTTACAGGGACAGGAACACACTTTCTCATTATCTATCCAAAGAGGGTGTGTAATAGGCTCTTGGGATATGACAGATAGATGAGCATAATGGACATGACCACTATCAATATTATCACCGCCCTTTTGATGATTTTCTTAAGGCCAATATGATATTTGGGTGACATATTTATTTTTGCACATGGTTGGGATATTTTGGCCACTTCATGATCCACAATTTTGATGTTATGACAAACAAATGTTTTTGATATTATACAGGACAACATGGTATCAAATGATGATGTATATATTTTTTGAAACACTGATGGACTATTTTTTTAATTTTTTTAATATAATTAAATAAAATAAATACACTTTTAACATTATCCAATTTGATGTCACCAACCATATTAGCCACCTTACATAGATGTTAATGAAAATGAAAAACTTCAAAACAATATACAACGTTGATAATATATATCACCCTTGAACAACAAGCCTAGATAAATGATGATGAAAATGAAAATGAAAATTTCCAAACAAAATCCAACATTGTAGATGAATGTCTTTCGGATTAACCACATCATTAGGATTTGGTCAACCTTTCGAACCAACTAATGTGGTTCATCCTCACGACAAGGTGAAAAAGTCATACAATCTTCATGAATAAATAGCAAGGATGCATCATTGCCCAAGGTCAGTCGTTGAAAACTAGCCATGGGAGATTAGTTAAACATGTAAATAAAAATTCTAAAAAGGTAGATAGGAATTTTTTAGTATTCTAAATTTAGTTATAAATTATTTAATATTCTAAATTTAGTTATAAATTAGTTGTTAGGAGTATGAATAATAGTAATATATTGTTAAGAAAATTAATAAGGGGGGTTAAGAATAAGTTATTAATAAAAATAGTTGTTAGGAGATTATATATAATATTAAATAATAATAAAGTTATAAAGGGGTTAAGAATAAGTTATAAATATTAATAAAAATAGTTGTTATATAATATTAAATAATAATTAGGTTATAAGGTTTAGTTCCAACATATTCTATATTATAACGAATAAGGTTAAGAGAGGTTAGGAGCAGGTTTCAAAATATTCTAAAAGGGATAGGAATTATTTAATATTATAAATTTAGTTATAAATTAGCAGTTAGGAGTACGAATAATATATCGTTAAGAATACTCCATAAATTAATAAGGGGGTTAAGAATAAGTTATAAATATTAATAAAAACAGTTGTTAGGAGTTTATAAATAATATTAAATACTAATAAGGTTTAGATCCAAAATATTATATACCTTAAAGTATAAGGTAAAGAGACGTTAAGAGTAAGTTTCAAAATATTATATATTAATGAAGTAATTCAGAGCTCAATAATTTATTTTAATTAAGTTTAAAAAAAGAGTCAGATCAAAATAAAGATAAAGGGATAATATATGCTATAAATATATAAAGAAAATGAGAGGAGGGCATTTACTTTAATATAAAGTACTTAGGAGCTTGAGAATTTATTATAATTATGTTAAATAATAATATGATAAAAATATATAAAGAAAAAGGGAGGAGGAAAAAAAAAGGGGAAAAGACAAGAGGATCATAAGGAGAAGGACAGAATCTAACTCTTACTCAATTTCCAACCATCATTCTCTGTTGAGATTTCTAGCATGCCTCTCAATCTCAATAGTCTCCCTAAGTTTCCTATGGTGGAAATGATCAACCCTAGAAATGACCCTAGATTCCTCGAGACAGACATGGTGCTTGGGTTTCTCCGCATTCTCAGCTAGAGCCGATGAGCGGGAAAGGTTGTGCCTTATGTAATTAGATATAAATAATTAGTCCCATTAATGATGAGTTTCGGATTCATTAGATATAGATACAGATAAAGTGTCTTATCATTTCATAACGAGCCTTATGATAGGAAAATGTATTAAAAAATATTATTATATTATTGATTATGGATATAGATATAGATATGTGGTTAATTTAATTAATAAGTTATCGTAAATTATTTATTCATGATATTATAAAAATTAATAATTAGAAATTTTATAAACTATTATGGTTAAGAAAAATCATAGTATTAATATAATTAAAAAAATAATTAATTATTAATATTTTTTTTGGTTGATTTTATTTATGGAATTTGA
>CM062810.1:844077265-844261841 GCA_031772625.1 Pinus tabuliformis
AGCTTACTAAACTTTCTCATATTAATATATAATATATTTGTAACAAATATTAATTATATAAAATAACATTAAAAAAATATATTAACATCGCTAAACTTTAAAACTAAAAAATCATGTTGCAATATGAGAATTGCATAAATAAAAATAAAAATACATTCGTAACACATCACCATTTTTTAATTTTAACTGATATCTAACTTATCCATTACAATATACATTTCATATTCATAATTCTATCTTATTTTACACCTTTAATAAAAGAACTAAATCTACATCTATACCTAAACAATTTTTTATTTGATCAAAAAAGGTTTAGTTAATCTCTGATTTTTGTGATATCAAGCATAGTTCACATTTGATATCTATTATTATATTTATGACTTATTGATTGTTCACAAATCATTCATATTTAATGTAATATAAAGATGTCAACATGGAATAGTTTGAAAAATCCAGAGATAGGTAACAAACTGTTTTAATTTAAGTTCAAATTTCCTTAACAAGTCATAGAACATATTGTGATAAAGTTATACAAGTAGATATCTTATGAATGAGATATTTTTATGAATGTATCTTTAGATGTCTTGACTCTTATTAAGTCATAAGTTTCTAACTAAACGCTAACTTTTGAGAGCCCATTAGGTTAGGTTAAACGATGAATGTCCCACACTAGAAAGAGTTTGTTGTCTAATATTATGGCTTTGCCTAGGTTTAAATCTTAGTCAACCCATCTCACATGCTTGTGAGCGATTGTGTTAGGCCTAGGAGTATAGGAGTAATCCCTCCAACTCATCCTCTAACCTCCTCATTTATAAACAACATGTCTATCAATTCCCCTAACAAAAATAGTAACTTTTAAAAAATTAACTTAAAACTTATAATATTTTTACCTCTTACCCAATATTTTAAAACCATACATTCAAATATAATTTAAAATCCAATATATACTAGGCCCTTCCCTTTCCATTGGACCTATATGTAGAGAAAAGACCACCGGGATAAGGGGATATACCACCCATACATAGGTGAAAGGTCAAAGGCTAAGGGGAAAGGCCACCTACATGGGATGGGGGGCATGTTAATGTCATGTTGGCTTTCCCAAAGTGCTTTTAAAATGTGCATGAAAGCCCTATCTTAAGCCTTAAGAAACCTCTGCAAGTATGAGAATTCGGTCACATGAGACCACCAATAGCCTTTCGTTTCACCAAGAGCTCAACCCTTTTATACGCCAACCCATGCTATAACCACCACGTCGCTAGAACATTACAATTTGAAAAAAAAATAATGAATAAAAATATACTTTAATAAAAATAAAATAAAAGTAAAGCTATATAGTTAGCAAGAAGGGCCCATGTGGCGTGAGAGTCGCATCCTAAAACCGCACGGTAGAAGGGTTGCGTGGGCCCACAGTCCAGCCTGGACAAGCGTGCCGATGACGTGGTCGTTGACATTGCCAATTTAATAGATGTCATCTCAACGTCCCGTTCCGGAACGAAGGGCAAGGCGGTGCGCGCCGAGGAAATATTTGAATTAAAAGCGAAGTCTGAGGTCGACATTTGGTCTCCCTCTCAGCTCTCCAATGGTGATTTCATATTTACATGGAAGCAATGCCGGTGGATCGATCACAGAGCCTTTTGAGGATTCGAACCGCAGACCTCTGAAGGAACCGATCTCTCTTCTGTGGTTTTCATTTAGCCATGTTGTACCCCAACGACGAAGTGGTAGTGATTCGGCTGGGGCAGAAAAAGGAGGATCCCCGCAAGATTACAGTGAGCTGCCCCGATAAACTTGGCCTCGCCTGCGATCTCTCTCGGGTTATCTTCGAGTTCGGTCTCTCTGTTGTCAGAGCAGGTAAATATCTTGCTAAATGCTTACTGTTAAGTTGCTTATGCCGACGAGGCTCTCAAATTTAATCTGGGTCAGGTGTTGAACAGAGGTCCTCAATGGTGTGAAATTGATAAATATTTGATTGTTCAAAAACAATTACCTGATCAATTATGGGATTTTACAGAAATTTTGGGAAGTTTGAGTAGATTGTAATGCAGGGATTTTACAGAATTTCGGCAAAGTTTGAGTAGATTATAATGCAGGCATGGTAGTAATTAGTTGATTATTCGTTCCAGTGAATGTGATCAGTCAGTGCTTTTGAATGTATTTTGGGAAGTTTTACCAGGATTGCAATGAATAAATAGTTGCTGGGTTTATCATTATGTAGAAAATGTGTTGTATGTGTTTAATTTTTTGGATGCATAAAATGCTTTATACTGAGGCAATGAGGTCCTTTATGGCATGAGTTACAATCCAAATTTCTCTGTGGCCTTCTTCACCTATATTGCACGAATTCAATTCCAATTTCTCTGTCATCTGCTGGCTGGCGCGAGTTCCATTTCCACTTTCCCTTTGTCCTGCTTCACTTATTTGGAATTAGTTTCAATTCCAATCTCCCTATGGTTTGCCCCCTCCTGTGTGACATGATTTCCATTTCCATTCTCTCCGTGCTCTACCCTTTCTATATAGCATGCAGTTCAATTCAATTACCTTTATGGATAAGTTTCATTGCCAATTTCTTTGTGGTTTGCTCCACTGGTATGTCATGAGTTCCAATTCCAATTTTCTATGGTTAGCTTCACCTGTATAGCATGCGTTTCAATTTGAGTCTGTTTGTGGTCCGTCTCAGATGTATGACACAAGTTTCAATTTGAATCTCTCTGTGGTCAGCTTCACCTTTATGGCATGACTTTCGATTCCAGTCTCACTCTAGTTTACCGTTTTCTCCACCTCTATGGCATTATTTTAATTTGGGCCTCTTTATGATCTGCCCCACCCGTATGGTATGAGTTTCGATTCCAATCTCACTATGGTTTGTCGTACTTGTATGGCACGTGTTTTCAAAAGGATGAAGCTGGCTGAAGGCATGACTTTCGATTCCAGTCTCACTCTAGTTTACCGTTTTCTCCACCTCTATGGCATTAGTTTTAATTTGGGCCTCTTTATGATCTGCCCCACCCGTATGGTATGAGTTTCGATTCCAATCTCACTATGGTTTGTCGTACTTGTATGGCACGTTTTTTCAAAAGGATGAAGCTGGCTGAAAGTCCTAGGTGACTTTTGTCAATTAAATGCCCTCAAAACTTTTTCTTTGTGCTTCATTCCTTGCTCTCTCAATTAGCTTTTTTACCTTTCTCAACATTCTGTTTCCCAGATCCCTACATTTCCCCTGTTGATTAGCCGCTAGTGTTGTTTTACAAAAAATATGAAAAATCATTTATCGAAACCAAACCTACAAAAAGCAAAGTAAGAGACATTAGCCCCCTGATTATCACATAATTTGAGGCGGCTGCTTTTGCTCTTGCTGCTTTCCAATTCCCCTTTTTGCTTCTTCTCTTGGATTGACATCTTGAGCTGCCCCGTTCCCAATTAAGGTTTCAAATTTGCTTTCAATTGTCCTTGTTCTCTCTGTTTTCTTTGCCATTGAGCAACTCTGAGACAAAGAAGCTTTCACGTATACCTGGTGATAAACTGGAACCTTATTCACTTCAACTAGTTTGTTATGAAACCCTTCTATTTTCCTTTGGGGTCATTGCCTATTTGGGGATCTATATTTGATAAGATAGATCCAGGGTTAAGGTTTTTTTTTTTCCAAGAAAAAAGCGAACTTTTTATAAACAAGATAAAAAGTTACATGGTATATGCCTGAGAATTAATTTTGCTGTATGATGATATCATAGAGCTACTGCAGAAAAGTGACAGTCTTTTCTGTACAAAAGCTTGACAATGTATCCTCCGAAGACGTAAACCTCAATGAACAGCTTATGTTTCCAGCACAAAGACACTAAAAACAGTCCTTAAAACATTATCCATCAAGAGGTCTCAGTCACATATCTATTTCCCGGGTCTCCTCTTAGGAGGAAAACGACCCAACAGGAGATAGATACTAAATACTAAGCAAAACTATGAAAATAAATCCAGGGTTAAGGTACTATGCACCAAAAAAGAGGCAATTTGGCAAAATGATGCAAAACTTAGCAATAACTTAGCTTATTCAAAAAAATAAGGGAACATAAACTGGACAAAAAATATTGTAAGACTCAAGAATTGCAATTATTGTAAAGTCTTGTTATATGATCCTTTGCTTCAAAAGGGATGTTTTGGTATTCTAACTATTCCCGTTTGTCCATGAGTCTCTCATAAAAAACTGGTCCTGCTTTTCTTCTATGTGTGCCTTATGGGGCTCTCTCCTCTGATTAATTTCTTTCCTTCCCTTGTCAATCTAGTAAATTGGGCCAGCTCTAAAAGCCCTCCATTCATTGTTATTGGCCACTTGATTTGTCTTGAAGTCTTGGATTTATTGGAGCTTCTGATCTGCCATTTTCTTATGAGATCCAGCTTCTTAGATGAGATTTACTGCTCAGCATTTCTCGTTTCTTTCTACCTCTTCCTTTTGCCTTCTCATAAATTTCATTTTAAAGGATTTTCACTTTTATATTTTTAAATTTTTGGATGAAGAAATTTGTTTAATTACTTTTCCATTCAGATATGCAAGTTATACATAAAATGTACCTGTGGCATTGCAAAAAAGCTCTTATCAGAATATCCAAAAAGAGGCTTCCAATAAAAAACAAGTCTTTTATCAGTCGTACTTATTAGCAGTCTACCAACAGGCTCTTACATCATCACTAATTTGAGATAACCCAAACTTCGCTTGAACATATATAACTTCTTCTCCGTACCATCCCTGAGTAATTCAATTTTGCTTAAGTTTTTGCTTGCTCCACTGATTTTTGACTTTTGATTTCTTCTTCTGCCAGATCCATTTGCTTCCAGGTGTCAACGATTTTTTTCCAAATCGACATGGACGTGGCATCCAAGATTGCTGCAATTAGACAGAACAATGCTTCCATTCTTTGCTACAAGTCCAAAAAAGGGCCTGCAAAGAGCTATCTCCTTTGATTAGCAGTTGTATTCTCCCACGAATGATGGAGGCGGGTCTGCAAATGCCTTACCCAATTCCACTCTCGCAGCCAGGTGTAGATCTTTGAATCTTCCACCGTATGGCTTGGGATCTGTCCCCTGCACCTCCTTGCCTTAAATTGACTTGAACAATGACAGGACATTTGATTCTTGCCTTAAATTGACTTGAACAATGACAGGACATTTGATTCCAGAACCTCTGACGGTAAGAATTTTCCATTTTCTATTGTATGGAGTGACACCAACACTTCAGAGTTTCCCTTGGTCACTTTAAGGTTTTTTTGTTTGTGGGGACTTTAGACCTAGACTTGTTTCCATGCCCGGCCATAGGTTATAGTCCTTTACTTCTTGCCCATTGTACTGGCAAATCCTCTCTGATTATTTCAGAGCAGCCCCCACCTCCGCCCCGATTGAAATCCTCCTTTGAGATACCCATTACTATTTGACCACCAGTTGATCAGTTACTATGTTACTCTTTCTCTTGATATGCAACTAACTAGTTCCCTCAGAGTTCCCCTCTAATTTCACTACTTTCAATCCTAGGTCCAAGGACTCAAGGAGTAGGATCTCTTTTATTCCTCTCTCGTATTCCTACAATATAAAGTCTCCAACAATTTGTTTATTATAACCTAACTCTATTGCTATCTCTGTTCCTGTGAGGAAACCTTTGCCTTTGCGTTGTCCTAAATTCATATAAAAGAATATAATATTTCTCCTTTTGTATCCCAAATAGGCTTTCACATCCAGCCAAATCCAGATTATTTTTTTTGATATCATAGTTTTGTTGAAAATGACAACAAGAAATGTTGAAAATGCAACAAGAAAATCTTGATTTAATTTTGTCCTTGAATTAAATTATGAATAACATTGTAATTCCACATTACAAGACAACTTGTATGAGTTAACTAAGTTAAATTGACTTAGTTGGCTCAATTAATTCGTGTTGAGGGTCTAACTTGAGTCATGTAAAGTGTCTCCTACATTATAGGAGCCGTGGTTGAGTTTATTTTGAGTTGTAATTAATTAATTTAGTTTAACTGAGTTAAAGTCATTTAAACTAGTTCCCATTGATGGAAGAATTAGTAGGAGGTTAGACAGTGGGGTGTTGCTTCATGTGTTCAACCAGTTAACTGATGATTCATCCATAAATAACTCATGCATGTCAAATCTGAAAGTTACCCAATTGAGATTAGAGTTCAAGGATAGTGTACTATCAGTTGTATAATCATTCGAACTGTACATGTCGTGCATGCAGTTAGAGGAAGGCCTATGAGGATTACACATTCATATTGAGGAATTTCCCTAATTTATAGGGGGCTAAATCCCAAGGAAACAACACAAAGAAATAGGGACTTGGGCAAACCAAAATTTGATTAAGTATTGGCTTGAGCTTGTCTAGGAAGCAGTGAGATAGATAGAGATAGTGCAAAGGTTGCTTGGGCTTGAGCAAAGCATTGTAATCTTCTCATATTTTTTGGCTAAAGTAATATACAGATAGTAGGGGTTTTTAGCTGTGTCTTTTCCCAGGAAATCATTGTGTAATGTGTTGATTGAATTCTTTCTCCTGTATGTTTCGTGATTTTATGATTGTTTAATTGTTTCCACCAATGAGTAGATTAGATTCAACTCTATTGTTTTAGTAAATTACAATTAGCAGTTTGAATCTACAAGGAATTTCTACAAGTTTCAAAACTCTGATTTGAACTATATGATTCAACCACCTGTCAACTCAAATTTTGACATTGTTCCATGGAGATGTGTCCCCTAGTCCGGGGTGCACACACCTCACATTTCCTATGTATCTAGCATGGGGTGGGGAAACATTGCCCCACGTTCCCGTTTTGGGGAGACATGGGGAGATGTAGTGGGAAACATTTCCTTAGTGTGGGGGTCGTGTTTCCCCAATAGGTTTGAGAGTGGTATTGACCTCAATGGATTTCATATGGAGAAAGTAGAATTTTAGGTTCCACACAAATTCCATCAGACTTAACAGTTTTCAAAATTTCAGGATTGCGGGAATTGCAATGTTTCCATTGGATCCTATCATGTATGAGGGTCTGGAACTAGCAGCTAATCAAGAGCACCAAGCCCAAAAGCACCCATTTTTAGGGGGGATGCTCGCCCCCCACCCCTCAATTTTGTCTAATAACCCTAGAATTTTCCTTCTAAAATTTTAAAAAGAAAGAAAAAAGAAAACTAAAAAGAAAAATACATAACAAATATCAAGACCTAAACTAATTTGCAATCCTTAACTCACTTATTTGACTTACCAAGCTTACCTCTACTCAACTTTCCCTGTGGTGCTATCTTACTTACCAATTAATTGTTGCCTCACCTCCCCCATGGTACTCCAATGCTCCCTCTCCATTTTCAGTTTTTAGTTTTAACCTAAGTTACTAGAAACGCTTGAAGAATCTTTAAAAACTCAGATCCTTGTTTCTGAAACAGAAACGGGTATGATCCTTGTCTAAAATGTTGTGAAAATGCTTTTGTGTTGTTTCAAAAAATTGGAAACTTCAGATTTGGAATTGGATACGTTTCCAAGGGTTTTAAATTTTTTTGGATCCATTTTTGGAAATCCGCAAATGAGTCCATGAAAATAGTGATCAGAATCCACCCTTAAAATGTTAAAAAACGTGAAAATTTGTATACCCATAAAAAAATAATAAAAATGAAGAAATCAGATTTGCAAATAAACTCACTATAAACACAGTCTCATAATGTCTCTTCTAAATATTTAGAAACAACAGTACTCCATATATTTACCAAGGATTCTTACTACTCAAAAAAGATAGATGTTCAAAAATACAAACATAAGGGTTTGATGAATGTCTTCGTAAAGAGATTAATTTGAGCGATTAGTTTTCAGTTTAGTTAAGGTTTTGTTAATTTTGATTGATTTTGCTCTTGATTTCATAAATCCCTCCAACCTAACAAATCTTCTCTAGCCAATCTTTTGCCTGTATATAGTCAAGAGACCAAGCTGATGTTGAGAAGATTGAAATGTTCAAATAGTTCGTGACAGAATATCCCAATGATCCCATAGGCCTTTTAATTGCCATGTAAGGAAGATAGATACCATCTGCCATGCATGACACATTCTTTGAAGGAGATGGACCCGAAAGAACAAAGGCTGTAACATTTTTTATTACATTACTAATGATGATGGTAATATGCTAAATGTTATAATAATCACTAATGATGATTACAATGTTTATGTTGAATTGATGACGATAATTTGCTTATGTTGAATTCATTATGATGATTATGTATTTTTAGATATAAAATCTAGATTCTAAATGACGAATGGTAATATGAAATTCTTATTTTATTATATATGTGTGTTATGTGTCATTTCCTTACCATATCGTATCCATATTTTTTGAAAATTTGTTGTATCCGTTTCAAACCCTGTATCCATATCCGTTTCACTGCAACTTAGGTTTTAACTTTTGAGTCTTGACTCTAGATATCGATGACCTTAGACTGATTCTTTCACTTGTCACTCTTTAATATCTTTGAGGAGTTATATCAATTTACTATTCTAATCTTCAGACTTCAGTGTCTACTATAACCTATTTTGCTTGGTGCTAATTAGATTCTATAATGATGAATGATGAATTTGAATTTTAAATCAATTTAAAATCTATAATGATAGATGATGAATTTAATTTTTAAATCAATGTATATTCTAGAATATGGATAAATGTATTTCATTATTGAATCACGTGATGTATGGATGGATGATGTGTCAGAATGAATGATGAGTATGGATCAGTTTATTTCATTATTTAATTCAATTATGTATGGATCAATGTATTTATACTTTATTGAATATGAAAACAAATTTAAAAGAAATCATATACCTTGACATCCCCCTCTCCCCCCTAAATTTCCCTAAAATTTGAGGGTACTCCCACATGTTCCCCTATGTGTCTCCCTGCAACTGTGTCCCCCATCCAGGAGTCTTGGTTTTAATAAAAATACATAAAATAATTCAATTTTAATGAAAAAATTATTCGTCGGTGTCAGCAAAAGTGGAAAGAACTGCTAGTAAAGCAGGCCATGTGTGTAGGTTTTCTGTTGTTTGAGAAGCCAAAACTCATGCTGTTTTTGCATTCTCACCAAACTTCTGAGCACTGCCAAATAGAACTGTTGATTGCACTGAAAAAACAATCTCTTGCAGAAACAAATCATGGATGTTATATTGCAGTATTGTTTTCAGGCTTGGCACTGGTACAATCCAACACTTCAAATCAGTCTGGCTTCTGGTGCAGTAAATAACCGTAAGGGTTGTTTTCTGTTGAGATTTTATCAAACATCTTTTGTATAATTAATATTTGCAAACTTTTCGATTGAGTAAAAATAATCATGCCATGGGTTGCTATAATAATTGCAATATCAAAGCATTTGGAAACTTCAGTTGGATTCCTACGACAACTATGTTTTTAGACTTCAAAAATCATAAATGCAACAGTATGTATAGGATCACATTCTATGTTCTTGTTTTACAACTCTGCAAAAGATTAGTACTATGCTGTTCTTCTGTTGAATAAAATATTTAATATCCATCATACTGTTATTCTTGTTCTTGCAATCAAAAGGTCTCCTACCTCCCTTCTTCTCAGTCGTTTGCAGGTCTTTCTTTAAGGAATTTCTGCGAAACATTTCAGCTACAATTGCCACAATAGCTAAAATTATTTTTCCAGCTGCTGGGTCCACACATCTGGGATCTCAAATGACTTGGCCGTCAGGATTGGCATCGACCAGTTAGGGCTGGTTTGGTACCAAACTGGTAGCTTGGCCTGGTTCCAAGTCAAACCAGGCTGAGTTTTAAAACTGTTTCATATTTCCTCTAGCATGTTTGTGTCAGTATGGGATGATCGTTTGTGCTAGGATTTGCATCACGTGGGAAATAATATATTATCATTTTTTGCAGAAACTTTGGGAATTTTCAACAGCAGACTTTATAAAAGATTTAGAACTAGGAAATTACTTACTGATTTCTGGACGTTGAAAACTGCCTTGCAGTTTTTAGGAAAGTTTTAGCAATGCTTTGTGATAGAGTAAACTGCTAATAAGTTAATTTCTGGTTTATGGAGCAGGATTTTTTACAAAAGGTCATTTGTTGCTTTTTGAAGATATCTTAAGGGAAGTTTTAACAGTAGATTGTAAGGGCGATACAATATTATAAAGTTAACTAATTTTTCTCTTCTGTATCAGACTTATCCACAGATGGGAAATGGTGCTACGTAATATTCTGGGTGATGCCCATTGCTGGTTCGGCTCAGCCAATAAGATGGGCCTTGCTGAAGAAGCGCCTTGTATCAACCTGTCCTCCGAACTCTGCTACATTTTACTATGCAGCAAACCAAGAGCCAAAGCCAAAGCAGGTTTACCTCTTACATACTTGTTTTGAGGATCAATTTGGCTTGTTGAATAGTAAGTACCTTTTATTTATTTGCTCTTTCTCTATCCTGCCATGTAGTGAATCAACATTTTTTGATGTTATGTTACAAGGTTTGAAAACCCTGACTAGTTTGGGCCTTGGCAATGTAGATGTCTCTCAGTTACTTTGGGAGATGGATCTCACTATTATCAAGGGCAGGTTTTGGACAATGCCTGACAGGAATTTGATGTACCTATTTTATATAACAGATAACAGGTTAAAGTTTGAGCCTCATCTTTTATTTTTGTTTTAAAAATGGAATGTTGTAATTTGTATCAAATGTCACGCAGCTATATTCTCTTTTTCAATGTTCAGTGACGGTTGGATTTGACATGTTTTCTAACCGGTGATTTCATGTATTGCACTGCGGTTTGGACATGGAAAATGTCAAATTTTTGTCTCTATCTAGGTTACATAAAATGTATGAGAATGTGGCTGAAAATGACATTATGGTTTTTGTCTCTGGATTGATTATAAATCTTTTAAAATGCAAACCTTTTTTAAATGCAAAAAAGCGTGTTTCTAGAGATTTGATCCCTTATAGATCCATGGTTAAGAGGATCCATGTCACAATTAGAAGATCCACTTGATTGTGGGTTTGTGTGAAGTAAAGGAAATTCAATAAAGAAATAAGGACATTGGGTTAGATGCATGTTATTGTTATTCAAAATACATTAAATCATTCACTTAGAATTGTCAAAACAATTTTTTTGAATACACATATGATCTGAGCACACACAAAAGTTAAGGAACAAACTAGCCTTTAGCAATAAAATGCGCATTCCAAGTTTTTAGTTTTCAGTATTTATGGTTTGGCGAAAATTTTCCTCACAACTAGATCCAGGGAAAAAGGATTGTGTAATCCTGAAGATGGTACTGGATCGTGCTGATGTATATTCGTGGTAATATATGTTCTAATAGTAGCAGCCATTGCTCTTCTTTATCACATACATCTTTGTTAAGAATTAACATGAGCGAAACAAAACAAGCGAACTGATGGAAAAGGCCTCAAGCCCTTAAGTTCAACTGGTGTTTTTGGTGGCCCAGAAACTGCATACAAAGGCCAGATTGAGCCCAAGGGGAGCCAACCTCCTACTCAGATCTTCAACAGAGGCCGCACACACAAGAGACCTCAACTACCAAAAAACAATTGTCACCGTCATTGTGGGCCGATTTCTGTAGGAAGATCTTTAAGACAGATGAGATCTAAATCACTTTAATCAATGGACCATTTCTATTGCCAAAAGAATGCCACGCCATAAAGGAATAGATCAGCTGACAACTAATTTGAATCTAAAGTTGGAACAACAAAATATTAAAGAAAAGAGTGATCTGAAGCAACATCATTCTTTAAACCACTCAGATCCCCACATTTTTATGAACAAAAAATTGCAAGTCTCCAACTTTGCTTTGAACAGTCTTAAATGTCATGTTTATTTTCCTGAATGATTTTTTATTTAGTTCATCTCTTCTTACTTTCGAGAAAGTGAATTTGCCTTTATTGACCAACTGGTTGTCTATTTCTTAAGGGCAATCCCATAAGTCAATTTTCATCTTTTTGGGCATCTTTTTATTTTATTTTTCCATTTATTTGCTGGTGTGGTATGAAATGGTAGAAATCTGAAGGTGGATAATGAAACCAGGTGGCAATTCTCTTAGAGGTCTCAATCATTCCATTTGATAATTGCAGGGAATTGTTGCACACAGAAACAAGAAAGGATGAAGTTTGCTATCATGTGAAAACAAAGCTGGGTCAATCTAGCGCATATTGTAAGCTTTGGCTAACTACTCCCGAATTTGGAGGGTTGAACTGCACAGCCACAACTCTTTCACCTTCTGTCATAGAGGATATGTTTAATTACAGCGGGCTAGAACCTGATATTGATTTTAAAAGTGTAGGATCTGGTGGCAAACTCGATAGCTTCTCTGTGGTTACTGACAACAACTTGTCCCCCTCGCATACTTTGATTCAAATATTATGTAAAGATCGAAATGGCCTTCTCTATGATCTCATGAGAACTTTGAAGGACTACAACATTCAGGTTGATGTTTTTTCTTGCTTTGACTGATTTCTGTTTCGGTGTTATATTCTTCATGCAAACTCGTCTTTTTGGCTGATTTGTTGTGGTTTTCGATCTTACAGGTATCATATGGGCGACTCTCGATAAATGTGGATGGAAATTGTGAGGTGGATTTATTTTTCTCGCAAGCAGATGGAAGGAAGATTTTGGATCCCAAAAAACAAGATTCTCTTTGTTTTAGTCTCAAAACGGGAATAACACATCCCTTGCGGTTGATGTTTGTAGACCGCGGTTCAGATACAGAACTTTTGGTTGCTGCCCCTATAGAACGGTGTGGAAGGGGTAGACCACGAGTGTTGTATGATGTAACACGAATTTTGAAAATTCTTAATATTGGGATATTCATGGTATGCTAATTTTCTCGAGTATTTATGTTTACGTAGTATTGATGATGCTTATTTCATAGATTAATGTTTTTAAGCTTACGTTATCATCTCATTTTTTATGTTATGATTTTTGCAGGTTGATTTTGGAAGGAATGTCATAGGTGACTACCAGTGGGAAGTCTTTAGGTTTCTTCTAATCGATAGACAAGACCTCTCTTTAAAGAGCATTCATAGTAGAAGTCAAATAGCAGAGTGGGTGAGAGACATGCTTATGAGATGAGGTCCAAGTAGGTCCTTGATCTTCCGCTTCCTATAGGTGCTACTTACCCTTCATTTCATTAAGCTGCCCAGGTGAGTTATTAACGATGTCATTGGGATTTTAAGAGGTGATATGATCCAAGTTACCAAAAATAGTCCAAAAATACTGAACATGTGAATGATTCTCACGAATTGCCCAGCAATTCCTCCGCAAAGCCCCAAAATGTAATAATATCAAATGGTATGCATTACTCATGTGGGCCCACCTCATACCAAAGATACAGTTCACTGATATAGTGATCACTAATGTTGGCTTGGAGGTCGCAAGTAACAGATTGTGACTATCTACAGGACAGATTTAAAAACAGTCCATGCTGAAAAACCCACCCTCACTTAGGTTCCAGATCTAGGCCTGCAGTTAATGAACTTGATAATTAAAATTGTGCGATCCTTGTGCTCATGTAATTTGTTCCGAAGCTGATAGAAAAAGGTTTTGCTGTATGAAATTTACAATGTTTTAGTCATCGTTGTATCTAGAGACAAGAATGTACCTCACACAGAAAATTGATCTTATTGTACCATTCTGTATAGAATTGATTTATTGATGTAGTTATTACAGTATTGTGACGTTTTTTTATATATTTGATTGTTTGTATATACTTAAGTGCAGTTCTTGGCACTGGTTTGTATATGTTCATGGCTGCTTTATATTTCGTGCTTTTTATGGTAGATTATTGTGAGCATAATTATTCCAGGTATGCTTTGGTTGTACAATCTATGCCTCATTGCCATCAACACGAAAACTAGAGTCGGACACTCATTTTTTGAGCTCTTGGTCTCTATGATGCTTTTGTACATTTTAAATTAATCTAAATTATTAAAAAATCAATCAACAGGCCCACTCAATTTCCAAAATTAGCTGGTTCGTGACACTCATCGTCTAGAGTTAATTGTGCATAGAGACGTCAAAGAATAGAACTACTTGTTTTTGAAAGTGGTTAAATACACGATTTTGTTTACCAATACTATTAAAGATAACTAAAGATAACTGTGGGCTTGGGTTTGTCAGGCGAGTTGTGGTTAAACGAAGAACACCGTGGCATGGCTGATCACCCACCAAGGTTTAATCCTTCTGACATTAATGTGCGGCTAGGGCCAGGTCCAAGCTGCTTGTGTCTTCCCTGGGGACGTATACAGGGCAGTGTTACAGTAGATAAGGAATTGTGTAGTTGCTCCAGAAGAAAACAAAATTATATGGTACAGTGTTCCACTGTACAAGGAATTGTGTAGATGTTCTCGAACAAAACAACGAAGATGTGATCTTGGGACAGGAACCTTGTCAAGATGAGAACAATTTTCCAAGTTCCTTGTCTGCTCAAATTCATACACATAGATCTGTGTTTGCAAAGAAATCTGTGTCTTCCTATGCTTTTCACCGGCCCTGTATAAAAAGGAATCTGGATACATTAGGATTCGATGCATTAATGACACAGCATAGGTGTTGCGGCTTTTTTTTCCTTCGAGTTTTTAATTTCAATTGAGAGTCAAAATTCTTATTGTTCAGTTAAGGACTAATTCTCAGCAACTCCGTTGTGAAACAGGGCGCTGGAAAAGGCCAAAGGAAGTGTAGGAGGAAAGAGTGCATTTTTTGTTCTTTTAGAAAAGTGGAAACAGAAAAACATTTCATTTTAGAATGTGAGGCTTTCAAAGACAACAGGGAAAGTTATGCAAATATGATGGCAGCTAGCTCTTGGGATAATCTATTTAGCAAGGGTTTGTCAAGAAGCTGGGAGCATTTATTTTAAAGCTTCACAGAAACAGGGCTGAATACATCAAGCAGAGGAATAAGCAATCTGTGCCATAAGCTATCTTTAGCCTCGTGGATGTTAAAATAATTTCTTCTTTATTTCTTCAAAAAAAAAACCTACATGTGAAAACACCTCAAATTTTCTCTTTATTACCCTTTTCGCGCGAAAATCCCTTTTCCTTTTTTGGGTGGAGGCCCTTTATTTCTTTATAACGCTTTTTATTTTATATTTATTTTTATGATTTATTTTTATAATTTGTTTAACCAATACACATTGTCCACATTTATTGAGCAAAATCTGTTGGGGTTGGGTTGATTTATCCTTACCAAATATACACATTGGCTATTTGGGCAAATCAAATTCGAAAGTCAGGTCTTAATTTCAATTAAAAAAGCATATATTCATACAACTTTTCCATAACAAAAAGCTTAAAAAAATATATATTTCAATTAACAATAGTATTATCTCTATATTGTTAGCCAAGCAATTAATTAACCAAGAATCATACAAAGAAACTAAAACACACAAGTAAGACAAGATTTTATGTGGTAAAACTTTCACAGGGTGTCAAGGAAACATCCACGTGGCAAGGGATTGGATTTCTATTAAATCAACAATTATTCTCTATGGTTACAATAGTTTGGGCCTTCATCATTTTATAAGAGCTTCTTCCGTTACATAACTGTTGTTTCGGTATAAAATCAACTTGGTAGTAAATATAATTATTGTTAAATTATGGTATGTTTTATGCTTAGAGCAGTCTACTTTTCTTTTATTATTATTATCCACAGATTAGCAATCACATGTACAGTAAGTAAAGTGCAAATAGAACATTAAATGGTCAACAGAAAACAAGCCAAGACAAGAGACACAAGATGTGGCGGCTAGCCAGGGACAAACCCCAATATGGGGAAACCCTTTGATCAAATCTTTTTTTATCTTCAATAATTCAGCAGAGAGAAACAATACATAAATTTGATTTACATCAGCAGCAACAAACCCTAAATCAACTCTCAATTAGGGCAAACAATATCTTGCAAACCAATCGTTGGATCAGCTTGATTCCTTCACTAAAAAATGCGGCTTTTTGAGGAGAGTCAGTTCCAACTATAGCGCAGTTCTAGGAGAGAGAAAGATGGTCAACGTTGGTCAAACTTTTGATCTGCAGTTGCAACTCTAAATCTGCGTCCTTCCTTCCACATGTGTGCGAGAAGAGTCCCTTTTTGCGCAGTAGAAGAGCCTCTTTTCTGTACAGGAGAGAGAGAGAGATGTGATGAGATGAGTGTGTCCAAATGAGGAAAAGACCTCCTGTATTTATATACAAATATTGATGATTGAATAAATGCGACTGTTGCGCTTTTAAGCCTACATGAGTTGCTGGTCAGCTTGATAATTATTCTATAATCAAAATAAATTCATCTCCATAAATACTTATCGGAATTAGATGATCTTTAGATCAATCCTACACCTCAACGAGAGGAATCTAATAAAAATATTATCAACCATGAATAAGATGACCCACATGGAGTTTGGCCCTAGTTGCCAATTTTAACACTCCCTCTCAACAAGGGAGAACTCCATCTGCAATTCGTCTGTCGGTTGCTACTATTCATCCATCAAATGCACTGCCCTATACAACTTGACCCCTCAACTTTGTTTTACTCTGCTCTGCTTTGCTTTGCGCTTTTTTGTCCGAATTATGAAGAAGAAGAAATGATCGAGGATGTATCATACCATCCTCCACTGACTCAAAGTCAGTCTCAGAATGTGTACCACTGGTCCAAGACCAGTCCTCAACCGACCCGAAGTCAGTGTCATATTGGTTACAACTCTTACCACTGGTCCCAGACCAGTATCATTGATCTCAGATCAATGAAGGTCATTTTAGCATAGGGAGTACGGTAGATACAACGATGCGTCCATTAGTACTACTATGGTCCCTATCACCATTTCCCTGCTCATTGATCAGATGAGAGGTACTTCCCATGGGTCCCAGATTGCATGGGTAGGATGCCTCAACAGGGGAATTAATCAATCCTATCCACAGGAGAGCGAATCATCTTGTCCCACAAGAGAGCAAATCATCTTGTCCCACAAGAGAGCGAATCATCTTGTTCGCAATCGCCATGGAGAACACATCATCCAGGCCTCATAGGAGAACTAATTATCCCGCTACATAATCGTCATGGAGAACTCATCATCCAGACCTCACAGGAGAACTAATCATCCTGCTACATAATCGTCATGGAGAACACATCATCCAGACCTCACAGGAGAACTAATCATTCTGGACTTAAGACCTCTGTGGTTTATTATTTTTGACTTAGTCATCGGAGAATCCACAGTAAGAACGATTTTCTGCCAACGTTTCGAATCCCAACCGGGATCCATCATCAGGACAACTTGAATGCTTTGATAGAAGAAGAGCAGACTAATAGGGTTTAAATAGAAATGAGGAGGGAAAGAAGGGCAGGGAAAGTCGGCTCTCAATTTTTGAGAAGTCGGCTCCCTCATGATTAAATTGATTAATTAATTTTAATTTTTAATTAATTAATTTTTTTTTTTTTTTTAGAACATTATAACTTTAATTATTATTATCAATATAATAATTAGTAATAAGTACTATTAATTGTATATTATTATTGAAATTAATTAAAATGATTATAATTATTATTAATTCTTATTATTATTAACATAGAAATATTAATTGAAATGATAATGTATATTATTATTTAATTGAAATGATTATAATTATTTATTTTAATTTATTATTATCTATTTAATATAATAATTAATTATAATAATTTTTATTAATATAATAATTAATTAATTATTAGTATAATGATTAATATAAAATTAATTTTGACTCAGTCACTATAGTAATTAATTATATTAATTATTTACTTATTTATTATTAATTATATTAATTTTTATTAATTATATTAATTATTAATATAGTAATTAATTATATTAATTATTTATATAGTAATTAATTATATAAATTTATATTATTAATTATATTAATTTATATAGTAATTAATATAGTAATTATTAATTACTATATTAATAATTAATATAGTAATTATTAATATAGTAATTAATATAGTAATTATTAATTACTATATTAATAATTTATATAGTAATTATTAATATAGTAATTAATATAGTAATTATTAATTACTATATTAAATAATTAATATAATTAATTACTATATTAATAATTAATATAATTAATAAAAATTAATATAATTAATAATAAATAAGTAAATAAATAAATAATTAATATAATTAATTACTATAGTCACTAAGTCAAAATTAATTTTATATTAATCATTATACTAATAATTAATTAATTATTATATTAATAAAAATTATTATAATTAATTATTATATTAAATAGATAATAATAAATTAAAATAAATAATTATAATCATTTCAATTAAATAATAATATACATTATCATTTCAATTAATATTTCTATGTTAATAATAATAAGAATTAATAATAATTATAATCATTTTAATTAATTTCAATAATAATATATAATTAATAGTACTTATTACTAATTATTATATTGATAATAATAATTAAAGTTATAATGTTCTAAAAATAAATAAATAAATAAATAAATTAATTAAAAATTAAAATTAATTAATCAATTTAATCATGAGGGAGCCGACTTCTCAAAAATTGAGAGCCGACCTTCCCTGCCCTTCTTTCCCTCCTCATTTCTATTTAAACCCTATTAGTCTGCTCTTCTTCTATCAAAGCATTCAAGTTGTCCTGATGATGGATCCCGGTTGGGATTCGAAACGTTGGCAGAAAATCGTTCTTACTGTGGATTCTCCGATGACTAAGTCAAAAAAAAAAAAAAAAAAAGAACTAATCATCCTGCTACATGGTCACCACGAGGTGTCACAGGGAAAGTTTTGATTCTTTTATCTTGTACACGTACACCACCAGGGGATGGCGAGTCACCCTGTGGTCATATGTCGCTTCAAGAAGTACCCCACGCCCCCCCAGAGCTCCTAGAGCTCAATACATCATACAGGACTCTCATAAGAGGGTCTTTGAACGACACCAAGTTGTTCTCGGAAAGTTAGGAATTTGAACTTCCCTAGGGGCTTTGTCAGGATGTCAGTGACCTGTTCATTTGTACCGATATGTTGGAGCCTTATTGCTCCTCGCTGCACGATATCTTGAATATAGTGTTACTTGATATCGATATGCTTGGAGTGATCATGAAATACGAGATTCTCTAACAAACGAATCCCACTCTAGTTGTCACATAGGATCACGATGGTATTCAATGTAAATCCAAACAACTTACTGAAGAGCTTTTGCAACCAGATTGCCTCATAGGAGGCCATGCTAGCAGCAATATACTCTGCCTCAACAGTGCTCAAAGACATCGACTTCTGCTTCCTGCTCATCTAGGATATTGAAACAGATCCCAAGGAGAAACAGCACCTGGAAGTGCTCTTACGATCCACCACACTGCTTGCCCAATCAGCATCAATGTATCCAAGTAGTCTCACATCTCCGGTAGTGTATCTTAACCGATATGTAATTGTGCCACGAAGATACCTTAACAAATTCTTGGCACCA
Organism: Pinus tabuliformis; assembly: GCA_031772625.1. Lineage (NCBI taxonomy): Eukaryota > Viridiplantae > Streptophyta > Pinopsida > Pinales > Pinaceae > Pinus > Pinus tabuliformis. The sequence continues at coordinate 844,096,767 of CM062810.1, forward strand.
ATCCAATGTATGTGGTGAGGTTCAACCATATGTTGACTTAATGTGTTGACTGCAAAGCATATATATGGATGGGAGTTCACTAAGAACATTAATGCTCCGACGAGTTGCCAATACTCGGTAGCATTTCGTAAAACAGGTCCAGCATCTCTATCGCTTAACTTCTTGAAGTCAAGCTCCATCGGGGTAGTTACAGGCTTGTAGTCTACCATACCGAATCTTTCCAATATCTTCACCACATATTTTCCTTGAGATAAGAAAATTTCCCTTGGCTTCTGCCAGACTTCAAGTCTTAGGAAATAGTGCATCAGTCCTAGGTCCTTCATTTCAAATTTAGAAGCCAACTCCCTCTTACATTTGTGAACGATAGGGTCTGCACCTATTAGAAAGAGGTCATCCACATATATCACCAGTATGAGAGGTTTGTCATCTTCAACCTTAAAGTAAAGGTTAGGATTTGCTTTACTCCTAGTGAATCCCAACTTCATCAAGTAGCTACCGATCCTCTCATACCATGCTCGGGGTGCTTGCTTCAGCCCATAGAGAGCCTTCTTCAACCTGCATATATGAGATTTTCGATCATAATCTCAAATCCTTCGGGTTGCTCCATGTAGACCTCTTCTTTGATCGAACCAAGCAAGAACACGGTCTTGACATCCATTTGATGTAGGTTCCATCCTTGTGAAGCTGCAAGGGCTATGATCGAGCGGATGGTGGTATATTTGGCAACAAGTGCAAATATCTTGTCATAGTCTATACCTTCCTTCTAGGAGAAGCCACGAGCGACAAAATGAGCCTTATACTTTTTTGTACTTCCATCTGTTGCATGCTTTATCTTGTAAAGCCATTTAGAAGTGACAACTGTCTTGTCATGGCATTTGGGAACTACTTCCCAGACATCATTCTTCATAATAGACTCACATTCTTCGGTCATAGCATCCTTCCATACTTGATGCTTGACGACATCTGAGAATGATGAAGGCTCATTTTGTATGATCGTGCTTATGATGGTCGGGTATCCCTGATACCTGTTAGGTTTCTTACTTTCACGGAAGGTTCCTAGGGGTGCAGTGTGTCCTTCAGCATCATCGAGTAGCCCCCTAAGCCAAGAGGGCCTCTTCCTAGAAGAGGAAGGCTCAGGTGGATCAATAAGATCCATGGTTTCTTCCACATCAGGCATTGTTTCATCATCCTTTTCTTTCAGTTCTTTGGTGTCGGCTTCTTGAGAGCTCTTCAAAGTCAGAAGATTGTCCACCTTGTTGAGAGCCATATCTTCGTCAAAGGTGACATCATGACTAATCACGACTTCCCTTCGACCGGCTACATAGATTCTATAGCCCTTAGTATTTTCACCATAGCCCACGAAGATTCCTTTCTTTCTAGATGCACCCAATTTATTCCTTTTCTTTTTCGACACATGACAATATGCAGGGCTTACAAAAATTCTAAAATGAGATACGTCAGGTTTCTTACTGGTGAACATTTCTTCAGGAGTCTTGGAACCCAATGCTTGATGAGGGCATTGGTTTTGTACATATACGACGGTGTTTGCAGCTTTGGCCCATAGAAACTTCAGAAGTCTTTGATCATGGAGCATGGCATGGACAACTTCCACAATCCTATGGTTTTTCCTTTCCGCCACATCATTCTATTCAGGAGTATATGGTGTAGTAGTCTCCCTCTTAATGCCAACGTCTTTATAAAAGTCATGAAACTCGTTAGATTCATATTCAGTCCCATTATTAGTCCTTAAGATTTTGATCTTCTTTTCGGTTTGATTCTTGATCAAGGCTTTGAAGTGTCGAAACCAAGAGAACACTTCATCATTCTTTTTCAAGAAGTATATCCAAGTCTTTCGAGAATAGTCATCTGTAAAAGTGAGGTAATATGAATATCATCCCAAGGAGTTCACAGGCATCATACCAGATATGTCTGAGTGAACCAACTGTAATATATCAGAGGTCTTGCTTTGGCTTGAGGGGAATGGTCCCCTTTTGAGCTTTCCTTCAGCACATCCCGGACATACACCTTCTTTCTCTACTCGGAATTCGGGCATCCCTGTCACCATTTGTCTTACATCGGGTAGAGCTTTATACTGAAGGTGGGCAAACCTATAATGCCAAAGTTCGGACTGAAGAGATGTGTCACAAGACATTACACCTAGCGGACTTCCACCGAACTAATATAATGAATCAACTCGAAACCCAAGAGTAAAGGCATCTTTAACATTGTTTTTCCATACACGTACCTTGCCATTGCTGAAGGTCACCTTGTAGCCTTTGTCTTCCATTGCCGAGATGGACACCAGGTTCTTTTTGAGGTCAGGTACATATAATACATCCTGTAAGTGGATCGTATTACCTTGATTCAATTTAAGAGAGACATTGCCTACACCTTTCACGGGATATTTCATATTATCTCCAAGGACAATTTCCAGGTTAGTTTCTTTCTCTATCAGATTATGGAGAACTTCTTTGTAACCAGTGAAGTGCCTTGAGGCACCACTATCAATAAGCCAAATTCCCAGCGAGTCCGAAGGAGCAGAGGTAGATGGAGCAGTTGGTAGATAATACTCACCCTGCTTATTGTCAATAGTGTTAGATTCATACTTGGAATTTCTAGCCTTCTTGAATGATTGTCCTCTTCTTTGATTACCAGCACTCCTTTTACCTCTGCTATTAGATTTGTGATTCCTTTGATTGCCATGAGAGGGATTTTGATCATCGTCTCGGTGTGAGTCCCTTCTATTAGGGCATTCTCTTGCATAGTGACCTGCTTTATCACAAATGTAACATCGTCATTTTCTTCCACCCTTAGGTCCAGCCTTTTATGATTTAGTCTCGTAATTTTTTTTTCTTAGCATGAGAAGAAAAGGCAATAGGAGGACCTTTAGGCATGGACATTTCTTGCTCTTCTATCTTTGTTTCTTCTTGAATGCATCTTGCCATTAATTCCTCGAAACCAGGAATTACGTTATTGTTTAGAAGAGTAGTCTTGAACACGTATTGTTTAGATGGTAATCCTCCAAGAGTCGTGAGTGCCATTTCCCTATTAGTAATAATCTCCCCAATAGATAGGAGATCGTTCTTAATCTCGGTGATTCTTAAGAAATATGCTTGCATGCTCTCATCTTTGCCCTTCTTAATTTCCTTTAGCTTATTTCTAAGAAACAAAACTTGATTTGCATCATTAACTTTAAATAAACTCACCAGTATATCGTAGATTTCTTTGGAGGTGTTCAGGTCGGAGATTTAGGCCACCAAGCGCTTGTCGATAGAGTCCCAGATGATCTTCTTTGTTTTGACTTCAACGAATTTCCATTTGTTCTTGGCAGCAATAGGTGCATTTGATGGAGGCTCAACAATATTGCCTTTCACATGGTCCAACACTCTTTGATCTTCTAAGGTTAGATCGAGAGACATCTTCCATCTGTGATAGTCAGACTTCTCACGGAGCTTGTCTTCAGCAGGGAAGTGTGTTGAGGACCCCATAGTTCTTTTAGGATAGCCTTGCCAATCTTCTCTTCGGTGATTGCTCTTGCTCTTGCTCGGGCTTTGTCTTCACCTCAGCTCTGATACCATGTTAAATTATGGTATGTTCTATGCTTAGAGTAGTTTACTTCTTTTTATTATTATTATCCACAGATTAGCAATCACATGTACATTAAGTAAAGTGCAGATAGAACATTAAACGATCGACAGAAAACAAGCCAAGACAAGAGACACAAGATGTGGTGGCTAGCCAGGGACAAACCCCAATATGGGGAAACCCTTTGATCAAATCTTCCTTTATCTTCAATAATTTAGCAGAGAGAAACAATACATAAATCTGATTTACATCAGCAGCAACAAACCCTAGATTAGCCCTCAACTAGGGCAGACAATATCTTAAAAACCGACTGTCGGATCAACTTGATTCCTTCACCAAAAAATGCGGCCTTTTGAGGAGAGTCAGTTCCACCTACAGTGCAGTTCTGAGAGAGAGAAAGATGGTCAATGCTGGTCAAACTTCCGATCTGCAATTGCAGCCCTAAATCTGCGTCCTTCCTTCCACACATGTGAGAGAAGAGTCCCTTTCTGCATAGTAGGATAAGAGCTTCTTTTCTGCGCAGGAGAGAGAGAGAGATGTGATGAGATGAGTGTGTCCAAATGGGGAAAAGACCTCCTGTATTTATATACAAATGTTGATGATTGAATAGATGCCACTGTTGGGCTTCTATAATTATCCCATAATCAAAATAAATTCATATCTCCATAAATACTTATCGGAATTGGATGATATTTAGATCAATCCTACACCTCTCGATGAGAGGAATCTAATAAAAATATTATTAGCCATGAATAAGATGACTCACATGGAGTTTGGCCATAGTTGCCAATTTTAACAATTATTTTTACACATATTTACACAATTAGTTGTCAAATTTCAACAAACTCCATCTTGACAACAATTTTACTAATCCCTTGCCCATGCCCATTCATCATCTCTTCTGCAATCCAAGAGAAGTTGAACACCATCACAACTTCTCTACTGTAACTGGCTTCGTGAATATGTCTGCACAATTCTCTCGTGTATGAACCTTCTTGAGAGCTACTTTTCCGCCATCGATCACGTCTCAGAAAATGATACCTTACATCAATGTGCTTGGTCTTGCTGTGATAAGATGGATTTGTAGCCAAGTGAATAGCACTCTGACTGTCATAGAGTACATTCACTTTCCCCTGCATCCTTTCAATCTCATCAAGGCGGCCCTTTAACCAGATTGCTTCTTTATTAGCATCTGAAGCAACTATATATTCTGCTTCGGTAGTGGACAACGCCACTGTTTCTTGAAGCTTTGACATCCAACTAATTGCTCCACTCGCAAGAGCAAAGACATAACCTGTAATAGATCTCCTTTTGTCCAAATCACCTGCATAATCAGCGTCTACATATCCGCACATTGATCCTGTTAAACACACATGGAAAACATAGAATAGGAAAGATAAATCATTCAGTACATTTTTTTATTAACAATAGATATACATTTATAGTACAAATATGTGACTCTTGGGTTTCAGATCCCAAGGTCTCTTGGACTCCTTTTGTCCATTCGACTTCCACACTAACCCACTTAGGATTAGGTGTCCAACATTCCCCCCCTTAATCTGAAGGGTTATGTATGAGTCCAAGAAGAGAGCTGTAATACAAAATGTGCAAAAATGCATGGCAGCACTAGGTTGAATGTGCTCTCTGAAATGTTGGTATAAAGGGCGGTGGTTTAAGGATGACCACCAACACTGGAATGCTTAGTGCAGTTCCCGGAACTCTTCCAAGACTGGCAAGAAACTGAAGTTTTCTGCTAGAGGAAGTGATCCTATTGTTTTAAAGAGGGAAACCTTCAACCATAAAAGGGAGGTCTCACCCCACATAAAAGGTAAAACTTCAACCTGAAAAGGGAAGTCTCAACCTGTGATGGTTTAAGGATAACCAACAACTCTGGAATGCTTAATGCAATTCCTGGAACTCTTCCAAAGCTGGCAAGAGGCTGGTGTCTTCTGCTAGAGGAAGTGTTCTCAATCTGTGATGGTTTAAGGATGACCAACAACTCTGGAATGCTTAATGCAATTCCTGGAACTCTTCCAAAACTGGCAAGAAGCTGGTGTCTTCTGCTAGAGGAAGTGTTCTCAATCTGTTCACGGGCATCTTTGTCTCTGGCTACAACTCTGAAACTGGTGTGGCAGGTTGTGGCTCAGGCTCGCTTGATGTGACTTTGAAGCTTGTAGATGACCATCATTTCCCCCCCTGTCAGATACAAGGTGAGAAGATGGAGAAAACTCAACTGCAAGACTGTTCAATACTTTGGAACAAGTTCTGATATGTGTTTGGAATATCTTCTTGGCTGTTGATGCCCATTGCCAAGAAGCGATCCATCCAAGATGAATCTTTGTTCTTGTAGGATGTTTGTTTTTGAAGCATCTGTGTGAAGAATGACTGGTTTTATGACAGTGCTTACATGGATGAAGATCAAAACAGTTATCTTTCAAATGGCCAACTCGGTCACAGTGTTGGCATTTCACAATCTGTTGTTGTTGTTGTTGTTTCTGTTGTTGCTGTGGAAGAGGGGCAGAGTCTGGAACAGCTGAAGCTGAACTGTCATGAGGAGCAGGTGAACTGTCATAAATGAATCCAGCACTCTGAAACTGAATGGGCTTGGCATAGTCTGGAATATGAAAGGACAAGTCCTTGTCATATCCAAGACCAGCTCTGTGCTTGTTGTGGACAAGCTGTTCCCAAGGTTTGATGATGGGCTTGGGAAGTGCAGACTGAGTTTCTGCATCTGCATGTACAACTGCTGCTTTATTGGGTTCTGGATCTGATTCAACCTCAATCTTACTAATTTCACCACTTGCTGGTTTAACCTTGAACAACATATTGTTTTGAGCAGAAAATAATTTGGAATGACAAATCTGTTGAAGCTCATCTTGCTGGAACTGAGATTCTAGTTGCAAAAAATCAATCTTTTCTTGTGCATCATGCAGGCAGGTCTGAATGTCACAAAGAGTGTCTTTGCTAACATTTACCTTCCCACCAATAGTGGAGTGTATTAGTGTATTCAGTAACTCTAATACATCATCAAATCTAGCCATTTTCTCCAACAGTAATACCTTGCGCTATAATTTACACACAACTGGTTGATTAAATGAGAATTTGCAAGTTTGCAGACCAAATTGACTATAACTGCGATAACTATAACCTCTTTTTGTTTGTTGAATGCTCAAAACTGTAACCTTCTATCTGTATTTTGCATTTTGTGAATATTACCTTATAATAAACACCCTCTTCTGGTCCTCCGCTGAGTTTGAACTCCTACAATTTCATTTCAACTTACAAATTTTCGGCAGCTACACCGCTCACGCTTCACTGCACTAAGCCTCTTTGAAGAAATCTGAGATACCTATGATAATCCAACCTCCACGCTCCATGAATTTATCGCTTTGGAGAACTCATTAAACATTCTTTCACGCTTCCAACTTTCTGCTATTTTATTCCACGAGACAAGACTTGAATATATAAATACTTTGACCCCCGTTGAAACACCTGCTGATATAATTATTTATTTGCTAGAAACCATTGTAACTGAGTATGTGTATCCGAGGTACATATTTCTTCTGTAAGCTAAATTCTTCAGTGTTTTGAATGAATGGGATGATTGTATGAAGTCGAGAGCTATGCATTTCTTATTGCCATTTTTTTTTTTGACAATATATAGAATTGATAGAATTGTAGCAAAACAGGCGAAACTGAATTTGAAATCCTACAGCTTACAACAGAGCAGCAAGTCCTGTTGTGTAACTGATATTTAGCACTGTTTGTAAGGTTTGGTCAACATGCAGCGTGTATGTTAACGATAAATTTGGAGAAATCAGATATTCGGTATGTGCTTCTTATGTTTCTTTGGTGACTTTGTATTCCCGCATATAAAAAGAACAGATAGTACCGTTGAAGGAGGCGTACAGTTACCATGGGCTCTTCACCTGCTGATATAATTTATGAATCCCATATGCACAATTTCATATTTATCCTACTTTGATTTCATTAGCCCGTTTTATTTGACTAACAGATCCTGAGTTAAGCTGAATATGTATACTGTTCTCATCATCGACCTTGCCTTTATTCCTTGTCTCTTTATCAGTGTGTGCACTGTATCCTCTTTTGACTTTATTAATAAAAGCGCACTTCAGCTAATTTCTGTGTATACCTTTTACAATAATGAGATTCTGAAGGGTATTCAACCTTGATATTACTGTGTCGACATGGCTACTTTCGTGTGGTGAACAGCCAGTACGCGCACTGGGAAATATATGCAATTGGTGGGAGCGTAAACCCAATAATTTACCGTGAAGGCAACAGATTCATAGCGCCCGGAACAACGTGACCAAGATCTTATTGGCGCTGCAAGAGGCATTCATTCTAAAATTTCAATGCATGTTAGTTCCTAGCGTATACCTGCTTTAGTTGTCGTAGTAAATTCTTCTAAATCATTTGCTGTCGTTCTCTCAGGTCCATCGAAAGCACACGTATTTCATGTGAAGGTTTTTAACGGATACCAGTCGACCAAGAAAAGCTGTTAGTATGGAATTCTTTGATTTGTAATTCTTTATCGGTGATTTCACAGAATCTGCCAAAGGGTCGCCATTATTTCCATCACGACTACCGCCCAGGGATCGGTAATTTTCAACTTTCTACCCCACAAGCGCCCGTGTCAGCGTGGGATCTATTGTGGTACCCACACCAATAAGGCCGCCAGGAACAGCAAACTGTAACTCGTTTTGCTCAGCATAAACTGAAATTATTCTTGAAAGGATGGGCGTACACTTGATGTTGTCACTTATGCTTTTAGATGCCACTGATTGGAAGACTTTTCACATAACCTCGGTGTGTATTTTATTGGAAGTCTTTCAACATTCTTCACAGACCAGACTCGGGATCAGATACAGGGCTCGCACAATACGTAATCTACAACAGGAGTTCCACAAAAGGCACAGGGAAAGACTTTATAATGGAAGAGGAAGAGTCGCCTCGAGCTGCTCCAGAAGATGCCTTGTCAGGAACCGCACTACGAAGCCCTCAAATGCCCGGTCGTCTACAGTTCAGTTCAGTTCTCGCGTTGGGTTCACCATTTTTCCTTCAATATTTAGCACTTCACAATTGTATATAGTGCAAGTTAAGTTCGGTTATAGATATACGGTGAAATGAGTGAACTTACAAGTTCATACACCAGTCACAACCAGAGAAATAATAGCATAGATTTCCAAGGAACAGTGAACCTGATATAGCGCTGTCCAGAAATGCTTGTCTCCACTCCAGTCTTGGTCATCCAAAGCCGGCAGCTCTCGCCCAGTCCCCACATCTACATAGTCTCAACCAGGCAAATTCTCTACTGGAGGAAATGATTGGCCGGGGTTTCGATCCTGTAGCAGAGTCGTTTGTTCTTCAATACAACGTGCACGGTCTACGAGCCAGCAACCACGCCACGCAGAGTCTCAGTCCACTTTCACCGCACCGTGGTTATGCAACATTCATTCTCTTCCACAAAACAGCGTTCAACATTTAACGCAGTATTCAATTAGTTCAATTCGCATAATAAAGTTTGCTCAAACGCAGAGGGTTTAAAACGGATGCGCAGAGAATGTCAGAGGCAGAGCAGCGCAGTGCAGGACAGAGCAGCGATATTCAATTACTAGCATATCCCAGGCAGAGGCAGAGCAGCGCAGGACAGAGCAGCGCAGTGCTCAGGGCAGAGGTGTTGATGACAGAGGCGTTATAAGGCAGCGCTTGAAAAGAATATGGCAGAGGGCCAGGACTGCTCACAACAGAGGAATGGCAGCGCTGAAACAGGTGGCTCACAGAAACAGGTGGCTCACAATGGAGCAGGGCAGGAGATCGCCCGCTCTGATACCATGTTAAACACACATGGAAAACATAGAATAGGAAAGATAAATCATTCAGTACATTTTTTTATTAACAATAGATATACATTTATAGTACAAATATGTGACTCTTGGGTTTCAGATCCCAAGGTCTCTTGGACTCTTTTTGTCCATTCGACTTCCACACTAACCCACTTAGGATTAGGTGTCCAACATATCCTTCACTACCATTAAAGATGATGCAATGGTCACTTGTGCTTCTTAGAAATTGAATCACCCATTTCATTGCTCGCCAATACTCTTCACCTGGATTTGCCATGAACCTGCTGACAACTTCAACTGCATGTGAAATGTCAGGTCTTGTAGATACCATCGCATACATTAAGTTTCCTACAACATTTGCATATGGTATATGAGACATATACTGCTTTCCTTAATCAGTTCTAGGACTCAAAACCGAAGAAAACTTAAAATGGGAAGCTAATGGAACATTAACAAGTTTCACATTGTTCATACAGAACTTTTCAAGTACTCTTTCCACATACTTTTGTTGTGATAACCAAAGCTTACAATTTTTCCTGTCTGTGTGTATCTCCATGCCCAAGATATGTTTTGCTGCTCCAAGATCCTTCATATCAAACGTCCTAGAGAGTTGAGCTTTTAACCTTTTGATCTTTTCCATGCTTTTGCTTGTAATAAGAATATCGTCAACATACAAAACTAAGATAATGAATATGCCACTGAAACTCTTGAAGTACACACAATGATCATATTCACTTCTAATAAAGTTCTGGCTCACCATGAAGGAGTCAAACTTCTTGTACCATTGCCTGGGAGACTACCTCAGGCCATACAATGATTTCTTGAGCTTGCAAACTAACCTTCTGCTGCGACCTTGTACAAAACCTTTTGGCTGTTCCATATATATATCTTCATTCAAATCACCATGTAGAAAAGCTGTTTTAACATCTAACTATTCTAACTCAAGGTTAAGTAACGCAGTTAGTGCCAACACAGTACGAATAGAAACAAGTTTTACAACTAGTGAAAAAATCTCATGAAAGTCAATACCTTCAACCTGAGAATACCCTTTTGCTACCAGTCTCGCCTTATACCTTTCGATACTTCCATCAACTTTTTGTTTCAATTTGAAGACCCATTTGCATCCAACAACACTTCTCCTTTCAGGAATGTCTACAAGATCCCAGGTATTATTCTTGGCTAAGGATTCCATTTTTTCTTCCATAGTTGTTTCCATTTTTCACTATCTGTATCATCTACTGCTTCCTGATAAAAAGAAGGTTCCCCATCTTCAGTGATCAAAGCAAAAGATGAAGCAGAATCTTCATACCTTTTGGGAGTTTTTTTTCCCTTGTAGACCTTCTTAGAGTGACTGGTCGCTGAATTAGTTTAGAAGCTTCAACAACTTCCTTTGTATCTTCATCACTTTTTCCCAGAAGCCTCTCCTTCTTTTCGACTTAAAAAAAAAGGTCTAGTCTCCAACTGTGTTTGTTGATTCGGCGATACTTGTTCCTGTTCAATTCTTTCAACATTTGATTTTAAGAGGGAAGATTCATCAAATGTTACATCTCTACTAATGGCTATCTTCCGCGACGTAGGATCCCACAACCTGTATCCTTTCACTGCATAGTCATATCCAACAAAGACATAACATTTTGATTTGGATCTAATTTTGAACGTTGAGTTTTAGGAATAAGAGCATAGGCATCACAACCAAATATCCTTAAATGTGAATAATCACAAGACTGACCTGACCAAACTTCTTAAGCAATTTTACAATTAATTGCTACTGAAGGTGACCTGTTAACTAAATAACAAGCAGTAGATATTGCTTCTGCCCACAACTCCTTAAGTTAGCATCATTGATCATGCTTCTGGCTCTTTTTATAAGAATCTGATTCATACGTTTAGCAATACCATTTTGATGAGGAGTATAAACTGCGGTTTTGTGTCTAACAATTCCTTCATCCTTACAGTGCTGTTCAAATTCTAGAGAAGTAAATTCACCATGATTGTCAGTTCTTAAACGTTTAATTGATTTGCCTGTTCTTTTTTCTATCATTGCTTTAAATTGTTTAAAGACATTGAATACATCAACTTTTTTTTTCAACATAAAGACCCAAACTTTATGGGAGAAATCATCAATAAACGTTAAAAAATATAAAGCACCTCCATATGATACAATAGGAGGTGGTCCCCACAGATTAGAATGAATATGGTCCAAAATTTCTTTACTATTATGACTTCTAGTTTTAAATCTCTGTTTACACCGTTTTCCATACACACAATGTTTACAAAAATCCAACTTCAAGGATTTCGAAACAGGAAGTAATTTACGTTTCATCAATACCTGAAGACCTTTCTCGCTCATGTGACCCAATCGATGATGTCATAGGCGAGTACCTTCTTCTTTTTCTCTGACACAATTGCTACTTCACTGACCTGAGTACTTCCTTTGAGTTTGTAAATATTTTTGACCTTTTCTGCTTTCATAACAACTAGGGCGTCTTTAGAGACTTTCAACACTCCATTATGACCGTAAACTTATAACCATCCGAATCCAACACTCCCAAAGAAATCAAATTTTTCTTCAATTCAGGTACATGTCTAACACTAGTTAATGTTCTAACTGTGTTATCATACATTTTAATCTTCAATATCTACTGCTTGTTATTTAGTTAACAGGTCATTTCTAGCCTTCTTGAATGATTGTCCTCTTCCTTGATTACCAGCACTCCTTTTACCTCTGCTATTAGATTTGCGATTCCTTTGATTGCCATGAGAGGGATTTTGATCATCGTCCCGGTGTGAGTCCCTTCTATTAGGGCATTCTCTTGCATAGTGACCTGCTTTATCACAAATGTAACATCGTCATTTTCTTCCACCCTTAGGTCCAGCCTTTTATGATTTAGTCTCGGAATTTTTTTTTCTTAGCATGAGAAGAAAAGGCAATAGGAGGACCTTTAGGCATGGACATTTCTTGCTCTTCTATATTTGTTTCTTCTTGAATGCATCTTGCCATTAATTCCTCGAAACCAAGAATTACGTTATTGTTTAGAAGAGTAGTCTTGAACACGTACTGTTTAGATGGTAATCATCCAAGAGTCGTGAGTGCCATTTCCCTATTAGTAATAATCTCCCCAATAGATAGGAGATCGTTCTTAATCTCGGTGGTTCTTAAGAAATATGCTTGCATGCTCTCATCTTTGCCCTTCTTAATTTCCTTTAGCTTATTTCTAAGAAACAAAACTTGATTTGCATCATTAACTTTAAATAAACTCACCAGTCTATCGTAGATTTCTTTGGAGGTGTTCAGGTCGGAGATTTAGGCCACCAAGCGCTTGTCGATAGAGTCCCAGATGATCTTCTTTGTTTTGAATTCAACGATTTTCCATTTGTTCTTGGCAGCAATAGGTGCATTTGATGGAGGCTCAACAATATTGCCTTTCACATGGTCCAACACTCTTTGATCTTCTAAGGTTAGATCGAGAGACATTTTCCATCTGTGATAGTCAGACTTCTCACGGAGCTTGTCTTCAGCAGGGAAGTGTGTTGAGGACCCCATAGTTCTTTTAGGATAGCCTTGCCAATCTTCTCTCGGTGATTGCTCTTGCTCTTGCTCGGGCTTTGTCTTCACCTCAGCTCTGATACCATGTTAAATTATGGTATGTTCTATGCCTAGAGCAGTTTACTTCTTTTTATTATTATTATCCGCAGATTAGCAATCACATGTACATTAAGTAAAGTGCAGATAGAACATTAAACGATCGACAGAAAACAAGCCAAGACAAGAGACACAAGATGTGGTGGCTAGCCAGGGAAAAACCCCAATATGGGGAAACCCTTTGATCAAATCTTCCTTTATCTTCAATAATTTAGCAGAGAGAAACAATACATAAATCTGATTTACATCAGCAACAGCAAACCCTAGATTAGCCCTCAACTAGGGCAGACAATATCTTACAAACCGACTGTCAGATCAACTTGATTCCTTCACCAAAAAATGCGGCCTTTTGAGGAGAGTCAGTTCCACCTACAGTGCAGTTCTGAGAGAGAGAAAGATGGTCAATGCTGGTCAAACTTCCGATCTGCAATTGCAGCCCTAAATCTGCGTCCTTCCTTCCACACATGTGAGAGAAGAGTCCCTTTCTGCATAGTAGGATAAGAGCTTCTTTTCTGCGCAGGAGAGAGAGAGAGATGTGATGAGATGAGTGTGTCCAAATGGGGAAAAGACCTCCTGTATTTATATACAAATGTTGATGATTGAATAGATGCGACTGTTGGGCTTCTATAATTATCCCATAATCAAAATAAATTCATATCTCCATAAATACTTATCAGAATCGGATGATAATTAGATCAATCCTACACCTCTCGATGAGAGGAATCTAATAAAAATATTATTAGCCATGAATAAGATGACTCACATGGAGTTTGGCCATAGTTGCCAATTTTAACAATTATTTTTACACATATTTACACAATTAGTTGTCAAATTTCAACAAACTCCATCTTGACAACAATTTTCCTAATCCCTTGCCCATGCCCATTCATCATCTCTTCTGCAATCCAAGAGAAGTTGAACACCATCACAACTTCTCTACTGTAACTGGCTTCATGAATATGTCTGCACAATTCTCTCGTGTATGAACCTTCTTGAGAGCTACTTTTCCGCCGTCGATCACGTCTCAGAAAATGATACCTTACATCAATGTGCTTGGTCTTGCTGTGATAAGATGGATTTTTAGCCAAGTGAATAGCACTCTGACTGTCATAGAGTACATTCACTTTCTCCTGCATCCTTTCAATCTCATCAAGGCAGCCCTTTAACCAGATTGCTTCTTTATTAGCATCTGAAGCAACTATATATTCTGCTTCGGTAGTGGACAACGCAACTGTTTCTTGAAGCTTTGACATCCAACTAATTGCTCCACTCGCAAGAGCAAAGACATAACCTGTAATAGATCTCCTTTTGTCCAAATCACCTGCATAATCAGCGTCTACATATCCGCACATTGATCCTTCACTACCATTAAAGATGATGCAATGGTCACTTGTGCTTCTTAGATATTGAATCACCCATTTCATTGCTCGCCAATGCTCTTCACCTGGATTTGCCATGAACCTGCTGACAACTTCAACTGCATGTGAAATGTCAGGTCTTGTAGATACCATCGCATACATTAAGTTGCCTACAACATTTGCATATGGTATATGAGACATATACTTGTTTCCTTAATCAGTTCTAGGACTCAAAACCGAAGAAAACTTAAAATGGGAAGCTAATGGAACATTAACAAGTTTCACATTGTTCATACAGAACTTTTCAAGTACTCTTTCCACATACTTTTGTTGTGATAACCAAAGCTTACAATTTTTCCTGTCTGTGTGTATCTCCATGCCCAAGATATGTTTTGCTACTCCAAGATCCTTCATATCAAACGTCCTAGAGAGCTGAGCTTTTAACCTTTTGATCTTTTCCATGCTTTTGCTTGTAATAAGAATATCGTCAACATACAAAACTAAGATAATGAATATGCCACTGAAACTCTTGAAGTACACACAATGATCATATTCACTTCTAATAAAGTTCTGGCTCACCATGAAGGAGTCAAACTTCTTGTACCATTGCCTGGGAGACTACCTCAGGCCATACAATGATTTCTTGAGCTTGCAAACTAACCTTCTGCTGCGACCTTGTACAAAACCTTATGGCTGTTCCATATATATATCTTCATTCAAATCACCATGTAGAAAAGTTGTTTTAACATCTAACTATTCTAACTCAAGGTTAAGTAACGCAGTTAGTGCCAACACAGTACGAATAGAAACAAGTTTTACAACTAGTGAAAAAATCTCATGAAAGTCAATACCTTCAACCTGAGAATACCCTTTTGCTACCAGTCTCGCCTTATACCTTTCGATACTTCCATCAAATTTTTGTTTCAATTTGAAGACCCATTTGCATCCAACAACACTTCTCCTTTCAGGAACGTCTACAAGATCCCAGGTATTATTCTTGGCTAAGGATTCCATTTCTTCTTCCATAGTTGTTTCCATTTTTCACTATCTGTATCATCTACTGCTTCCTGATAACAAGAATGTTCCCCATCTTCAGTGATCAAAGCAAAAGATGAAGCAGAATCTTCATACCTTTTGGGAGTTTTTTTTCCCTTGTAGACCTTCTTAGAGTGACTGGTCGCTGAATTAGTTTAGAAGCTTCAACAACTTCCTTTGTATCTTCATCACTTTTTCCAAGAAGCCTCTCCTTCTTTTCGACTTAAAAAAAAAGGTCTAGTCTCCAACCGTGTTTGTTGATTTGGCGATACTTGTTCCTGTTCAATTCTTTCAACATTTGATTTTAAGAGGGAAGATTCATCAAATGTTACATCTCTACTAATGACTATCTTTCGCGACGTAGGATCCCACAACCTGTATCCTTTCACTGCATAGTCATATCCAACAAAGACATAACATTTTGATTTGGATCTAATTTTGAACGTTGATTTTTAGGAATAAGAGCATAGGCATCACAACCAAATATCCTTAAATGTGAATAATCACAAGACTGACCTGACCAAACTTCTTCAGCAATTTTACAATTAATTGCTACTGAAGGTGACCTGTTAACTAAATAACAAGCAGTAGATATTGCTTCTGCCCACAACTCCTTAAGTTAGCATCATTGATCATGATTCTGGCTATTTTTATAAGAATCTGATTCATACGTTTAGCAATACCATTTTGATGAGGAGTATAAACTGCAGTTTTGTGTCTAACAATTCCTTCATCCTTACAGTGCTGTTCAAATTCTAGAGAAGTAAATTCACCACGATTGTCAGTTCTTAAACGTTTAATTGATTTTCCTGTTCTTTTTTCTATCATTGCTTTAAATTGTTTAAAGACATTGAATACATCAACTTTTTTTTTCAACATAAAGACCCAAACTTTACAGGAGAAATCATCAATAAACGTTAAAAAATATAAAGCACCTCCATATGATACAATAGGAGATGGTCCCCATAGATCAGAATGAATATAGTCCAAAATTTCTTTACTATTATGACTTCTAGTTTTAAATCTCTGTTTACACCGTTTTCCATACACACAATGTTTACAAAAATCCAACTTCAAGGATTTCGAAACAGGAAGTAATTTACGTTTCATCAATACCTGAAGACCTTTCTCGCTCATGTGACCCAATCGATGATGTCATAGGCGAGTACCTTCTTCTTTTTCTCTGACACAATCGCTACTTCACTGACCTGAGTACTTCCTTTGAGTTTGTAAATATTTTTGACCTTTTCTGCTTTCATAACAACTAGGGCGTCTTTAGAGACTTTCAACACTCCATTATGACCGTAAACTTATAACCATCCGAATCCAACACTCCCAAAGAAATCAAATTTTTCTTCAATTTAGGTACATGTCTAACACTAGTTAATGTTCTAACTGTGTTATCATACATTTTAATCTTGATATTTCCCATCCCAACAGTTTGACATGATACATTATTACCCATAAACATAGAACTACCATTTACATCTTCACATGAAGTAAACCAATTTCTGTGTTGACACATGTGATGAGAAGCACCAGAGTCTAACAACCAACTTTCAAAATCCTGAGAGACATTACATATAGGTAAAGTTTCATCTATCATACATAATTCTTTAGCAGATAAAACTTCCTCTATCATACCCGAATCAACCTGATATGCTTCCTTCTTTGGGTTATCAGATTCTCTTTGTTTCCAACAGTGTTTCTTAAGGCGTCTAATTTTATTGCAGTGCCAACATTTTGCCTTACACTTCTTTCCCTTTGATTTAGATCTGGAAGACCCCCTTATTTTTCCTCCTCTTTCCTTTGACCGTCCTCTGGCTATCATGATTTCTGGTGCAACTGTTTCAGTATTGGATTTCCTTAGTACTCCTTCAGATAAGAGAGTTCCCACAACTGATTCAAATGTCAAATGATCAACAATGCTTAAATTGATTGAAGTTACGAAATGGTCCCACGACTCGGACAGAGAACACAACAAGGTTATAGCTTTGTCTTCTTCCTGAATTTTAACTTCCATATATGATAATTGGCATATAAGTGTACTAAAAACATTTAAATGTTCTGCAACTTTTGTACCTTCCTTCATCCGAAGACTGTACAATTGTCTTTTCAAATAAATTCTATTGGTTAACGACTTTGTCATACATAGTTTTTCCCATAAACCTGCAGCTGTACTCTCTTCAACAATGTTGAAGAGAACTTCATCCGCCAGGTATAACCTGATGGTACTGAGAGCTCGGGCATCCAAGTCCTCCCAGTCTGAATCTATCATGCTATTAGGTTTCTTATTTGCCTCGTCCAAAGCTTTGTTCAACCCTTGTTGTACCAGTAAATCCATAACTTTCAGTTTCCATAAAGCAAAGTGTTCTTGTCGGTGAATTTCTCCACCTCGAACTTCACATTCGTCATTTTAGCCATTTCTTTTTAGTTTGCTTCTAAACTGTGTTTCTAGGGTTTATTTCTGAATTTGAATTTCTTCACAATCTGCCTTCGACAAGGGTTTCTTCCCAATTTTCTAAATCTGAATTTCTCCGCAATCTGCTTCTAACTAGGGTTTCTTTCTTTTCAACACAAAACACTTAATTTTGTTGCTGCCCCATTTTTTTTTAGAATTTCTACATAGATTGATTTCTTCAATTTCTTCAAATATACAAGAAATTATTTCCAGGGAAAAAACTTCAAACCCTAATTTTTTATTTTAGAATTCACCAGCGTCCAATTTTTTTCCTTCTTATTTTTGCTGTTTTAAATAAAAAAAAATTGCCCAGACTCATTTTCGTTGATCGAACTACATCAAACTTCTGATTATTATTGTTGATTGAAAAACCTCAAGAAAATGTTTGAGCAACTTTCATTTTCCAGAGCCTCCTCGATGACCTCTTCTCTGACCCCTTTCGACGGCTCTGGGCTCTGAACAAGCCAACACCTCCTCGACGACAACTATCACCTCCTCGACAACAGCTATTTCAGGAAATTGGCAACAACAAAACCCTCTTCTCGGACCCTCCTTGATGACAGCTATACTCGGACCCTCCTCGATGGCGTGTGCATTTTCTTTCAGACCCTCAGCAAAAAAGAACACTCAGTGTGCGTTTTTTTCCAAAACCTAGTGTGCGATTCCAGACTCATTGGTAGCTAGTTGTGATGAACGCTACGCAGTATCCTCAAATTTTCAACACACATTAAAAAAACCGGGGTTCCAGCACTAGACGGCTACGCTCCAACTTCGCACTAGACGACTACGCTCCAACACTCTATGGCTAAGGCAGGGGCACGTCTTTTTTCACGGGTTTCAATGGCGGATAAACTGCGTGTGTGCCTCTTCGACCATTTGGCTCTGATATCAATTGTTAGCCAAGCAATTAATTAACCAAGAACTATACAAAGAAACTGAATGAAACTGAAACACATAAGACAGACAAGATTTTACGTGGTAAAACTTTGACAGGGTGTCAAGGAAACATCCACAGGGCAAGGGATTGGATTTTCTATTAAATCAACAATTATTTTCCATGGTAACAATAGTTTGGGCCTTCATCATTTTATAAGAGCCTCCTCCGTTACATAATTGTTGTTTCGGTATAAAACCAACTTGGCAATAAATGCAATTATTTTTACACATATTTACATAATTAGTTGTCAAATTCCACCATATATTTAATTTTCAATCAAATTATTTCTATTATTTCTAAAACTAGATGACAAGTAAAAAAATTATATTATGATAACATCAAATAGATAATATAATTAAATCTAGCTTTTATTATGATTTCTACATTCTGTTTTTATCTTTTGAGAACTACTTAGCTTGGTTGAGATTGTTGATTTTTTTTTGTTAAAGAGGTGGATTCTTCCTTATTTGAACTAGCATTTCAAATAAGATAAACTTATTTAGAGACCTTGTTAAAATTGGCAACTAAGGCGAAATTTCACTTTAGACAACACATTTGATGCAGGTGATCACTGCATTGAATTCATTTTTTTGAAAGGACCAAAATTAATCTAAAAATAATCAAATTTGGACAAGCATAAATCTGTTTTTGAATTTATGCCCACATATGTGTATGTAAATTGTCAAGGTCAACCACATCATCATGTAGGCTCATGAAGCCCAAGACATATCACTTCACCCTCAACATCTTGTTGCACTGAAAGGCACATTCTACAATTCAGTATGAGGGGGATGTGTAAGTATGTCACATCTCCAATAAAATAATAATAATAAAAATAATGTCGGCCAAAAATAAAAATGGAAATAACCATATAAATAAAAAAATACAATACAATTCAACACAGAGAATAAAAAATTCGGCCCAAAATCTTTTAATTAAATATTTGTAAATTGAATCTTTAAAAGGAAAAACCATATCCTATGGATATATTAAAATGTTTAAACATGTCAAAGTTGTAATATTTGAAAATATTAATGAGATGTAGTTTTATTATAAATTTTGTTATCGTACCATGTAAAATACATCATTAAATCTAATATTAATATATTGTAATATTAATATTATTAGGTTTAATAAATTTGGATTAATAATATGAAGAAAGGTTTGCATCTTGAGGGATTTGATCTCTCTCAGTGCAAAATAGATCCGTGGTTAGATGGATCTAGGCTGGTATAAATATAAGTGACCTCTCACTTCATTTGGCATCATCATCACACACACATTCTTCTCTCTCCTTTCATTGGTTCATACAACTATTGGGCATATTCTTTCTCTCACATGTGTGACAAGGAGGATGAATTTCACGCAGAATTACAAGGCCGAAAATGTCAGTCTTTATTGCAGTTTGACCAACATTGACTTTGACTTTCCAAGCAAATTTTGAGTTTGATCTTTGGGGCAATTTTTTGTTTGGGCAAACTACACTTTTTGGCATAGAAACCGAGGTGTTTTGAGCCCTCTGACTGCAAAGATAAATTGCAGGGTTCAGGGTAGAGTTTGACCGCTGACGTTGTGATTGTTTGGGTTGACTTTGACCTCCTATTCAGGCTGAGTTTCACTGGGTATGATCGAGTTGCTTTAAAGACATTTGGCTGTTACTTTGACCAGTGTTAATTTTTTGGTTAGGGTTGAGTTTGATTACAATTGACTGCAACTTTGACATGGCTATTTTGACTTTGATTTGGCAAGTCAACTTTGACTTTTTGTACTCTCTCTGTTGAACATTTGATATAATAATAAGAAGAATTGATAAAGGGTTTTCCCCATATTGGGGTTTTTCGCTGGCATCTGCCAAATTTGGTGTCCCCTTGTCTTGGTTTGCCTTTTGCATTTTTTGTTATTCATGTTCTATTTACAATTACTATCAATGTGATTTATGGTTAATGTGATTTCTATTGAAATACTAAAATTCGAAATTATCATTGAGCTTGCTAAAGAACATTGAAGTAATTATTGTTAACTAAAATTGACATGGTATCATAGCGTAGGTGAAGGAAAAGCCCAAGCAAGAGAGAGAAAAGCAATCACCAGGGGAGATCTGTTAGATAGACTATTGGACAAGCTTCAATGGCTGCTACATCTTACTTCAAGATTGAGGATAAGCCCAAGGACAAATCTGACTATCATGCAGGGAAGATGACTTTGGACTTGACTTTGGAAGAGCATGATGCCATGGACCATTCTCTTCTCTAGAGCAGGGTTTGCTAAGAGAGATAAAATCAATGATCGGAGTTGCAACTGAGGGGTAGTGAGTATAGAGAGACAGAGAGGCAAAGATAGTGCCGGGAGATCAGTGCGGGAGGTAGAGAGAGTGATGCAGTAACAGCTAGGGCTCACGCAAGGCCACGCAGAGGCAACCAGGAGCTGCGCAGTGCTTCAGAGAGGCCAGTGTAGTTGACGCAGAGGGCTAGAAGGCTGACGCAGGGCCTCCTGAGGCTAAAGCAAGCATATTCAGGGTGACACAGGGCCAGTGCTGGGTAGAGAGAGGCAGACGTTGGGGTTTTTGGAGTAGATTGGAGTTGAGGAGCTGCCGGAGGGTTTATCCGGGGTCTTAGCCGAGACATTTGTCTTAGACTGAGAGGTGCTATTGCCAAGGGCATTCTGTATTGTGTAAGCCAGATTTGGCACCCAAATTGTACTTTGAAATTACTGAATAAGAAAACCCTCAGATAGCTGCATCGGTTTTCCCGCATTGCGTTTTTCCAGGGACATTGGTCCAAAAAAAACGGTGTCATTTTGTGTGCTTGTATTTGTTTCCTTCAGGTAATGATCTGTAATATGTTGAGCATGCATTAGTGTTTATTTTCATTATTTACATTGTAAATAACTTGTTAAGTAACAGAAAAAGTGGGTAGGAATAAATCAGTAAAGTGCATGGAGAGTTTCTAACTGGTAGACTTAGAAATTTCAACATGGTATCAAAACATGGTTTTCGATCACAAGAGAACTGAGGACATCAGCCGAGCGGAGCAATAGCAACATAAAACAGTTGTCCCAAGTGACAGAAGTTGTTCCTAGCAGAGCAACAACAAGGGAAGGGTGACGCAGCCACGTCAGCCAGGAAGAGGCAGCACAGAGGCTAAGGGAGGCAAAGGGAGGCTCATGCAGAAGCTAGGACGACTAATGTAGTTGGCTGAGGAGGCCAAGTTGTTGGTGCCGGGATTGCGCAGAGCCCAGAAGCTCTCACCTTCAGGTTGTTGGGGTTTAGGAGGCTATGGGAAACTTATAGAGTGGAGCTGGTGGGGTACTGTAGTCAGAACAACACCTAATAGGGAAAGGAAGAGGGAGTTGCTACTGAGGGTTTCTAGCCGAGAAATCTGGATCAGTGGTGCAGTTGTGCAGACAATCGAAGTAGGAGGCATCTCGACATTGGAAAAAGGATTTCCGAGAGGGAAATCAAGACTTAGAGGGAGTCATGTCAAGAACTTCCAGGAGGGAAGTAGAAGAGCAGCATGGAACTACACAGAGTAAGAGACCAGGAGAGACTAGACGAAGCCTCAAACTTCACAGTTTGGAAGGCTAGAATCTTATGCGTAGTTGACAGAAATTGTGTCAAGCACTTCGCCTTGAGGACAATAGTGATCCCAGTTGACCCAGCTGATAACGACAAGTACGAGGAGTTAATGGCGAGGGCCAAGAGCATCATCCTTGACGGGGTCAAGGACCATGTAGTACCACATATTGCCGAGAAGGAAACGACAAATGAGATGTGGGAGGCCCTAAAGAAATTGTACCAACATACTTCTGTGCAGAGAAGAATGTTACTAGAAAATCAGATGAGGTCATACCAGATGAAGAAGGGAGAACTGATCAACACCTTCCTCGGTGGACTGAATGAGATCTAAGATCAGTTAACTTCCATAGGGGCCATGCCAGATCATGAATTAATGGTGAGGACAACCTCGAATGCAGACTCAGAAGGCTGGGAAGTATTTTTCCAGAGTATACTGGGCAGAGGGACCCTTCCACCTTGGGAGGAGATTTGGGCGGCTCTTCGCCAAGAAGAGATCAGACGGCAGACAAAGGCAGGAAGGAGTAGTAAGGGGATCAGAGTGTAAAAGGAGGAGGAAGATGTTGCCGTAGCATCTGATGGAAATCAAGAAAAATAGAAGAAGAAGGATCTCTCCAAGATCAAGTGCTTCCACGAGGGGATGGGTCATTATGCGACCCAGTGTCTAAGGAAGAAGAGTAAGGGAGAGTCTTCTGAGACTAAGGCAATGCTAGCAAGGGCAGAGAAGGAAGTGGAGACAGACAATGACTGTGCCATGAGTGCACACACACCACTTGAGCGGAAGTGGGGATACATTGAGCTGTAGTCAGATGGGCTACAAGCGATGAGGGGCAGGATCCTCGAGGTACCCAGCGTCTTGGATTAGAACTTTCTACGAGGGCCCCAAAGAGGAGTAGAAGGATTGGCTGATGTGGGTAGAGATGGATGCGGATGGAGCAGCAGAGAGAGCTACATTGCAGGAATCCCAGGATAGTGCAAGGCTAGTAGGTTGCAACAGTGTGAGAGGCACGGGAGTGTTGCATCAGTGCAGGATGGCACAGAGAGGTGTGCAACGATGCGTGATGCAGGGAGTTGTTGCAGCAGCGCAAAGGTCAGAAAGGCTGCACTTATCATCAACAGAGGGAGCTTCAGCATCAGGAGTACTCTAGCCTAACAGAGAGGTCAAAGATGGGATATTAGTTACTTACTTCTTAGTAACTGAGTTGCAGTGCAGCAGTGGGCAACACGATGCATCATGATGAAAGGAGTTGGAGTGCGGATGCAGTGTTGGGAGAAAGGACCAGCAACATCACAGATGCAGAGGGAGTTGCAGTATGGAAGCAACAGTGGCAGTGGCAGGGCCATAGGTAGCAGTACAAGATGCAACATTGTAGAGGATGTTGGGTAGCAGGCCTAGCATCAACACAGGGACCGATGCCAGATGATCAGGGTGATACTCAGTGAGGAGTATTGCTAGAGCACAGTCCTCGCTAAGAGGGAGTGTTTAATTGGGGTAGCATAGGATGTGCTCTAGCCACAAAATTTGGTGGAGAGGTTGGGGCAAATAAGATCTCCAATACCCAGAAAGGGTTTGGGAAGATTCTAAATAGTTTGAGAAATATTAAAATAATTAATATTTTTAATGGAGTCCCTAAGTCTAAATTTAGGGAAATTAAACTATTAATGTGGATTAATATAAAACTACGTTAGAATGGTCCAAAAGACATGGATCAAGACAGATCTAATCTTAGCCATTGATTAGGGACTTAATCTCGGCTGTTGATATTTTAACAAGAAAAGTATAAGAGGAGGCTTGAGGGTCACTTGGGGAGTACACTAGATGGTCAGTGATTCTATTCTCTAGTGCAGGGTTTTCTAAGAGAGATAGAATTAGTGATCGGAGTTGCAACTGAGGGTCAGTTAGTATAGAGAGACAAAGAGGCATAGATAGTGCTAGGAGATCAACGCAAGAGCCAGAGTGACGCCTTAGCAGCCAGGGCTCATGCAGGTTCACGCAAAGGCATCTAGGAGCTGTGCAGTGCTTCAGAGAGGCTATTGTAGCTGACACAGAGGGCCAGAAGGCTGATGCAGGGCCTCTTGAGGCTGATGCAAGGCCTCTTGAGGCTGGAGCAGGCCTATTAAGGGTGATGTAGGGCCAATGCTGGGCAGAGAGAGGCTGATGTAGTCCATAGAAGCAGGCGTTGGGGTTTCTGGGGTAAATTGGCGCTGAGGAGCTGCCGGAAGGTTTTTCCGAGGTCTCAACCGAGATATCTGTCTCAGACTGAGAGGTACTACTGCCAAGGGCATTCTTTGTTGGGTAAGCTAGATTTGGCACCCTGATTCTACTATGAAATTTCTTAATAAGAAAACCCTCAGATAGTTGCACCGGTTTTCCTGCATTTGGTTTTCCGAGGATATTGGTCCAAAAATAACTGTGTCATTTTGTGTGCTTGTATTTGTTTTCTTTAGTTGATTATATGTAATATGTTGAGCATGCACTAGTGTTTATTTTCAGTATTTACATTGTAAATAACTTGTTAAGTAACATAAGTAACATAACAAGTAGGTAGGAATAAATCAGTAAATGATGATATGGAAGATAACTGAAAGTAATTGTCTTATGACCAAATGAATGGCATAGGAAACAATTACCATAAAAGAATCTATGGTACCTGGATGTTTTCCTCTTGCTGCTTACTTTGGGCTAAGATTCTTCCTTAATTCCCTTGGCTAACAACTTTGTTTTATTTGTCTCGAGATGATCAATTCTGTCATTTTTATCCTTCAATTTCCTTTTCATTTCTCCCAGTTGTTTCTTGACTTCATCAAGTTGCTTTATCAAAATAGCATTCTTTCTCTTGAATTCATAGAGCAAATTCTAGGAGCATAACTGATGATACATCTAAGTCCATATTGCTTTGATCCATCTTCTAAGGCTTAGCTATTTTTGAATATGACTTGCCTTGATACCACTTGTTAGACCATATGTCACACTAAGAGGGGGGGTGAATCAATGTGAAGACAATTTTAAAACTTCACAATATTCATTAAACATTCATTCATTTAGTAGTTATCATAAACACTATCTCATCAGTTATCACAATGCATAATCACATAACCATCATAATTAGAAATAACACAGGAAATCATTACATCACATTGAGACACAAATTTTTAAGTGGAAACCCAAATGGGAGAAAACTACCAACTATTCTTCTGCTTAGTATTTAATTTATTTACATCAATTTGCAGGCCCTAGCCTACAGAAAGAAACTAACCCCAAAAATATATAAGTTTCCATTTTAAGTAGGCTACAACCTAATTGAGGCACCAACCAGATGCAAGCAATTGCTCATTGTAGCCTACAACTTGGTTGAGGCTCCAACCTTAAGACTGAGTAGGATCCAACCCATTCTAGGGCCGAACCTCCTCTATGATCCAACCTCATTGATGCTCCAACCTCGGCAATGAGTGGGCTCCAACATGCTCTATTCTCAAACCCGATTAAGGCTCCAACCTCAACAATCAGTAGGCTCCAACCTACTCGAGGATCCAACCTCAGCAATGAGTAGGCTCCAACCTACTTGAGGATCTGTTGATGCCTCGAAAATCGCTGCAACAACATTGGGGATAACCACCCGGTCCGGACCTTAGTACAGATCCTTTTCCGTTTGGAATGGTGGCTCCAACTGGGGATAATGGGACCAGTTTCCCAAAAGTGGATAAACGAGATGAATGGATGATTTATTAACTAAGCTAGTGATGGGCGAATAACTAAATCTATTAACAAGAATACAAGAATTATGACCTATCCCGGGAACTTATTGAGCTTTAAAGTGCAGCGCTTGATGGTCTATTTCTATAAACAGGCATATAGATGACTCCATTAACAAGCATGGACATTATTTCATTCGGGATTGCTATGCTTAAATAGTTAAGCAAAGCGATATTACCACACTTATCATTTATATCATTGACACATACATGATTAAAAGAAAGGCACATCATAAAACATCCAATAGTGGAAGGAATATAGATCTGCTGTTAAAGCGCATGCATATAATCAATAATAGCAAAGGATAATCAAATAACAATTCATATGAAAGGAACGAATTCAGACATAGATAAAAATACCATATGGGCTGCTTGACACTCCCAATATCAATCGCTACTTGTAATTCTTCCTTCAATGCAGAAACATTCTCAACAAAGACAATAGTGCACAATTGCATAAAAAGCTTCCTTGTCAAATTAAGAACAACTGGTCCAGTTTCATAAAAGAATATTGACTGAAGCACAATAGTGCAAACTTCAGTCTTTAAGTCTGGTACCAAACTTTACGACCTTTTCCAAAACAATGAAAGGGTCTGTAAATACTTAACTAATCTACCTATCTATAAAACAGAAATCCTATTTAATTGGTATCAATCAATCTTGATCTGATTTTCTTCAGCGATCTGGCAGTCGGCGGCATGATTCATCAAGTAGGCTGCTTGCCTTTATATCTGAGCTGACTTATCGCAAGCATTGGCTCTACTTCAGGTGGTTTGTTGAGGTGCGAGCTGAGCTGGGCGACATAGGTGGCATCCTGAATATCGGGAATAATATACCCGATTGCATCTGTTAGGCACTTGAGGGCGGCTCTCTGTGTATGCGGCTTGACCAGGAAGAACCAATATGTGTCCCAGGTTAAACTGTTAATCCCAGCGATTAACCTCCCCTTTTCTTCTAGATCTGGATAACATGATTGCTCCAATGTTTTCATAGTTGTCAACTTTCCTGGTGTACATTGGGAAATCATATTTGATAAGTAGAGAGTGTTATTAACTAGCTCAACTAAATTGCTAGAAGTTGATTTACATCTTGAAGCCGCCCTCTCTGCTTTCATTAACTAGGACTGCCATTCTGTGAAGAGTATATCTTTATGTGGTTCTAGGATCCTGGGCAAATTCGCCGCTTGTCCTTGATCAGAATCTTGCCAGTCAAGAAATGCAGCTATGGTTTCTTCGGCTTGATCCAATTCAGTTCTGGCCTTCTCTACTTGCTTATTTATGGATGCCGTTAATTCACACAGTGGCTCTACCTGGGCGATTTGTTGACACAGAAGCTTAATTTGGGATATTAATGCAGTGTTTATTTGCAATGCTTCTGCTCTAAATTCAACCACTTGTGGAATGCCCTTTATTTTTTCGAGCTGTGATGACAATTGAGCAATTTGCTCATCTTTTGTTTTCATCATTCGCTCATTTGTTGCCTTTAATTGTGCCAATGCCTCTGATAATTCTTTCTATTTCTGGATCGCGCTTTGGTCGATCCTTTGCTTTTCTGCCTGCAATTGTTGAGTTAGTTGACTGTTTAATTGTTGTTGCGTCAACAATTGTTGCTCTGCCTGCTATGCCTTCTGCTTTTCCTCTTGCTCTTTCTTTTGCCTATCCTCCAGATCTTTCTTTTGCTTTTCCTCTTTCTCTCTTCTCTGTTTTTCCTCCTGCGCTCTCTTCTGTTTTTCTTCTTTCTCTTTTCTCTGCTTTTCTTCCTGCTCTCTCTTCTTCTTTTCCTCCTGTTCCTTCTTCTGATCCTTCGTTATAACCGGAGGTTCCTTTGACTGTTGTCGATCAGGCTCGCTTGATGATGTCGCTGGGGTTGTCGCTAGTAAATCTAGAGGCAGAGTTTGCAACCTCTGTTCTCTAAGTTTATTAAATTCAGTCAGCCCTTCATCATTATATTTCATTTTGGCCAATGCTCTAACCTGATTTATTGTCTCAGCTGAAGAGAACAGGTCATCAAACATATCTTCCTTATGGTCAAATTTTGACAATTTGGCCTGTTCTAGTGCATTATAGGCAACTTTGTTTGGATCAAACTGCCTATTTGGGAGAGTCGCCAGAGTCAATGATTTAATCTTTGTGGCTTCCTTTTCTGCATGTTTGAGATCATGCAGAGTATAGACACCACATCTCAAGGGAAAAGAGGGCCAGCCCTGCTTTTTATTCTTTTTGAGAGTCTGTGTAACACTCTCAGCAATAATCTGGTAAGAGATTTCTCTTGCCAACAGTTTATCCGGTATATATAAAGGGAGAACATGAGGTTCGGCTTGGCTACCGAAAACTCTTATATATGTGAATTTCTCCTCTCCAAACCATCTCCCTATCGCTGTTAAATCAATCCCAGCTTGGTAGGAAATCTTGGGAATGGGTTTATCAAAAATAGAATAATAAATAGGCACCATAAAGCCATTGCAGACTTGGTACAGATGGTGCTTGTAAGAGGATTTCCATAATTTTTGATGGTATATGTGGATAGACGTGGGGTCTTGTGGCGTCCACCTCCAGCCGAGCACGGGAAATTCAGAATTGAAACACAATGTATCTAAAATATATGCACTGTAATAGAATGGGGGAACTATCCTTTCGGAGATGGAAGTCTTATTCCTAAACTCAAGAACAGCTTTGGCTAGTTTATCTGAGAGAATAGTGGCCCAATCCATTATTATACTGTGGCATGCAGCTTCCATTAAGGGGACCATTTCTATAGTGAAATTAGCAGAGTCATGCAATCCCCATAATCTACACATCATTATTCCAGCGTAGCAATAAGGAGAAGCCAGGGAATCAACTGAGTACTTACCGGAAGACTCATGTTTGTGCTTCGCCGGGTTTTGTCTCCAATCCCGGATGGGTTCGGATTCAACTTCATTCTCGTTTGCGAATTTCTCCAGGAACGCCTTATTGTATATCTTCTCTGGCTCAGGCAAATGATACATTTTCCTCAGATCATCTGCTTGGAATGACCCGAAAATTCTCCCGTCTCTGGTGCTGAGGGTTCTATCCATGATTGGGATTTCTTCAATTGCCCATCGCACTACATCTGTGTATGGGAGAATTTGTTCCCTAGCTGCTATCCGGTGAAGGAAGGAGTCAGCTAAGTCCTTGAGAGTACCTTCAGATTTCCGAGTAGAATCTGCAGTAGCTTCTATTCCCGTCACTTTAGGTTCTTCGATCTCGATCAGGTTATAGGTGCTCTGCCAAGTAGTTCTGCCAAGACCAGAACATGTGGTATCCGAGATTAATCCTTTCTTTTTGTCAGTGGCAACTTGTCCTGCAGCTGGCGCAGCGGAAGTGCCTGTGGTCTTCTTGGACTTCTTCCCCATTTTGCTTGAGCTTTCTCCTTGGGATGAATTCTGCACAGAGGCGAAAATAAACGTAACACGGAGAATTGGCGATGAAAACTTCAAAGTAATGAGCTATAGTGACTGATGCGTAATAAGGGATTAGCTTTTAAAATGGGCGCAGATGCAATCCATGGGAGGATTTTAGGACTTACGATCACATTAAATGGCCGTTTAAAACCTGCCAATCTTAAATGCCCATTATATCATTAATCGGCCGAATGATTCATTTAAGCGTGCTGTAGATGTTTTGGCGGTTGAGCGCAGGTGAATCATTGTTGGGCGGATCAAACCTTTAATATGAATAAATCGTGATATCCCTTTATTCCAATGGTTTTTTGAAATCTGCGCTTTATCGCAATCGGCGATCGGGGCAAACTTAAATCCTTTATATTGACATCTTTTGAAAACCCCGATAGCCGATAGCGATATCGCATCGCATCGGGAGTATTGGGATCATATGAGATATGCATTATATATCGCCGATTGCCGATCGCCGATATCGCATCGCATCGGGGCCAAAGGCATGGGGCGCTTTAAAATGTGCATGGAGTATTGCCGATAGCTGATAGCGATATCGCATCGGCGGAGACCAATGTGCCACTTATTTATATGCCTTATGTCATTGCGATATGCGATCTTGCGATCGCTTTATCGCAATGATAAAGATTGAATTATTTGACAACAATGGGTTTTTCCGAAAAGGGTTTTATAATGTTTTTTATTTGGTTTTCGGACCTTTTTCAAATAATGAAATATTGATACCAATCAACTCTAAAGGGACCCATTTCATATGATAATTTTGTGAATATTAATGATAAGAAATGGGGGGTTGTTGTAGAGCACAACAGGATCCAACCTCATTAAGGATCCAAACTCAACAATGAGTAGGCTTCAACCCGATCTAGACTACAACCTTAGCAATGAGTAGTATCCAACTTGATTAAGGCTCGAACCTCCGTCTTCAACTTCTATGTGGACCTCCAGTTCATCTCATTTTCAAAATGGATCCATTATCATATATCGTTGAATTTGAATATAAGGAAATTGTCACAATTTGCAAATTTTGCCACTACCATAAACACTACCACTGTCCGAATCACTATCTTTGCTACACATCTTGAAACCAATGAACTGTCATATAACCTATAAACACTTCATTTTTATACAACCTACAACCACAACATTGCTAGACAACCTATAACCACTACATTTCCCTGTACCAAAATGTCATATAAATCACTCTTGTTGGTTGTCATATTGTTTCTTATATTCTAATTTGATCATAACTGCAATATGGTCATTCAAACGCTTCATGTATCTAAACCACCTCCAACATGCTCATATAATTCATAAGAACACATAGGAGCTTTTGGACATCAAATATGAGTCAAAACCATGTCAAAATCATGTGGTTGCATCCATTTCTGAGTCCTTATCTCACAACTTCTTCCAAATCTCAATTTGGATAAATAATGCTCCGAAAAATATAAAAATAGTCATATATAATTATATAAATTATTAAACATTCTACAAACTAAGCATTTATAGACGCTTTCAAAGTGACTCATTGGATTTCGACACTAGCCACTAGAAAGTGTAAACAATGTGACAAATTGAAACCAAACATAATAAAAAAAACCTCACCTGCATTCCACCGAGACTCCAACCACTAACCTCAGCCTCCCATCCAAATTTCACTACCAATTTCTCAACTCCATGATGCTTGACATATCACTCTTCCAAAATGATTTTTTCATAGAGAAATTTCAAATTGCAACAATAGGGGATTTGACCTTGTCTCAGGTTACATGCTAATGGGTAACATGACCTCCTCCAATTTATAAAAATGCCTCTTAGGTCCTTTTCGTGAAATAATTACACAATGATAGGTAACATAACCTTCGCCAATTGCCAATGATGCATCTAAAGACCTTTCGGTGTTCCACAACGAGATCCATGGAATGCTTACACAGTGATAGGAATTGCACTCGGTTACCCATAACTAAACTATGATAGTTTCAAACAATAAATTGATGTAACTAGATCTCTGCAACATATTAGAACAATACCAGAACTTCCAAAACAATATGGATCGATCCATGTAGTTTTTGAACTAGATTATCTAACCATCATATCGAACCTTTGCAAAATTGTTACATCTCACAGAATTGAGTTTGAGTGTTGATTAGTTTGAGTCATAGATATATGGTATATATACAAAATGATGGTCCCTAGTCAACCATATGACCAATACTAAAAGTTTGGAGTCAACATGTCAGTGTGACCACTCGAAGTCTCTAGAAAACCATAAGACTGAGCCCATATGACCAGGATCCAAGGATCATTAGGTGTTTCTTTTTGGTAATGTCATCATGATGTCACACCTACCATGTGTCACAACTGGAGTGGTCCATGGGTCATCCAAATTTGTGCTTATTGGATAGCTAAAAATTCCATTTGTACCTGCCACTTGGCAGCCCCTGGTGGTGCCACATCAGCATGTTGATGTTAGCTAGTGATGTGTCCTCCCATATTTGTATTTATGTCATTTTCCATTCATTAATAGGTCCACATCATCGTCAAATAAAAAACTATAATGTGTCATCGTCTAGTTGTTATGATGGGACTAGTTAAACATCAAGCATCTTTACATTCATCTAGTCATTGACCCACTGGAAGCACCACTGATTATCCAAATTTTTCACATCCTTTCATAATATTAACAATTGTGCATCTCCACAATATCATGACCATTAATCATTATGCTTAATGGTAGATCCACTCCAAACTTGCACATTGTTTAACAAATTATAATTTTGGGGTTGGCCATGTAGTTTGGCCTTTCAATTTTTCCCCAACTAATATTGATTTTCAACTACCTATAACATCTCATCGAGGAATTTTTTTTAGCACAATATACTGTTGGAAAGGTATCAACAAGCACTACATGACTATGTTATTTGTAGGATATTTTGAGCATCATACTTTCATAAAAAACCTAAAAAACTTTAAGCACCCATAACCTTATGTAATGAGGCCTTGAAAAAGATCTTTGTAATATTACTTCATGAAGAGTCCTACTGATTATTTAATCATCTAGGATGGTCACACTATTGTTCTTCCATAAATCCCCTTTGACATCAACGACATATTTTTTCGTCAATGACAACAATATATGTAACACCATTATGTTATGATATGGAGTAGTAGATGAGGGATGGACGAGATGCACATGGCCTCACCGTAATCCCCTCACAGGAGTTGGGATAAGTTTAAACAAACATTGGAAGTAGAAATTGCCAAATTTGTATATTTCAAGTCTCCATTTTCGAATTTGTGCTCCTTTTCATTTGGTATTTTAGCTCCATGTTAATGGGTGTGGATTCAGTTGATTGTTGAGATAATGACACCAGGGTGAAGATATCCCTTGTGTTGTATATCTAGGGATGGGATTTTAGCAAAGGGAATCATTACTCTATTATTTCTGGGAAGTCTAGTGTAGTTACCTTTGAAGGAATTGGGACTCTATTCATACTTTTATCCTGGAATTTTTAGTTCAATTGGAGGCGTAATTTTATGTTGATTGTTAGGTTTTGGGTCTTTGTGATTGTGCAATTTGGCCTACAATTGGATGGATGTTATGTTTATGGTGTCTGGGGTCATAGCTTATCGAGATTTCATTCTTCCAATGAAGGATTGTGACCCTGCCCTCATTGTTATTGGGAGGGGGTATCTTGTCTTTAGGTAGCATAGTTTTCAGTGGTGCTTTGTGCAGTTCCACATGATGGTTGAAGGTGTTGTAATACATGGGGAAATCAGTGTTGCATTAAGTTAGATAATCTCCCCTCTAGTGCGGGGACAATTAAATTATGTTTGGTGGTGGGGGTTGCGCTCTTGTAGCCTCACTTTGAATTTGAGTAATGGCCTTCTTGTATGGTTTATTTTGTGGATTGCAGTTTGGTTTGAGTACTATCTAAGGGGAAACATAAGTTGTAGCTATAAAGCCTTGTTGACCCAGCCACAGAGGTTAGAATATTTGCAATTATAATTGGATATGCTTACCCTTAATTTGAAGCATAATAGAAATAAAATAAACCTCTTATGTGATGGATAAAATTCAAAAAATTGAGGATAAAGAAGGCAAGAAAAATGATGAAGTGGATTCCCTTCGGAGACAGCTAGAGGAGTTGAAGGCACAAGTCACCAAATTGAGAAATAGTGTGAACAACACAACCAAATCAAGCATTCCTAATATTCATAGAATATTTCCAGATGGAACTGTGTAAAGGATTATTATCTTGTCTAACGTTTCGGGTGGACACTCCACCCATCATCAGAGACCAAAGAATATTGAATGATAACATGTGAATTTTATCCATCATCAAGGACTAGAGAATATTAAATGATAACATGTGAGTGTTGGATAACACTCGCATGCTTGCATGTTATAATTCAATATTCTTTGGTCCTTGATGATGGGTGGAGTATCCACCTAAAATGTTAGATATGATAATAATCCTTCACACAGTTCCATCTGTAAATCTTCGACAAATATGAATAATTGTGGAAATATTCATTCTATTATTCCTATTGCTGTCAAATTCTTGGATCTAAATGAGTCTGCTCAAGGTACGCGTCTGACCATTATCATCAATAATTTGTAACTAATTAGTAAACTATGATGTGTAAATTTTGATTTTTTTTTTTTTTTGGGGGGGGGGGGGGGGGGGGGTAGTTTTGTAAGGCTTATACCTACAACACACCAACTTTTCTCTTAAAATATATAGTCTCTCTGGAAGAATTCGAAGCTCTAATAGTTAGGAAGGCATAAGAAGAAATATGGAAGACAAAGGTATGTAATTATTGATGTATCTATTGTGATCCAAACATGCACACACACACACACACACGCACATGAGTAACATATTTTATTGACAGGGGCTTTGTCATTCAAGGTATAAAGGAGATTTGCATTTTCTTCAATGCTTAATATGGACTTGACCTATAACATGTTAAAATTTATTAAACCAAACTAATTCATTGTATATATGTATGTATGCATGTATAATAGTGAGCGAGAGAGAGATAGAGTTTCTATCATATGGATATATGTTGGGTGCATGCATTTAAAAAAATGTACTAATAATAAAAAACAAATTAATGTGAAAAATGTGGACCATAAATATAACTTTTCAATATAAACTATGTATATATTATATAAAAAAAATGAAAACAAAAAACTTATAATTAAAACATTTAAGGTTTACACTCTAAAATAGATTTTTTCTTCAGAAGATTTGATCTCTCTCGACACTTGATAGATCTGAAGTTAACATGGATCCATGTTGGTTAAATAAATACTTTATTAACATGTTCATATATTTATATTTCTATAAATATGTAGCGTTAATGTATAAATATATTAATACATTAATTTATAATTATTTTATATATTTATATATGTATTAATTTATTAATGTATTCATTGGTATTAATAAATTAATTAATATTACTTATTTAGTGCAGATATTTTATAACATTATGGATATTTAAATATTACTATTATGGATATCTGAATATTAGTAACATTATTGCGTGTAATATTATTGTTTTCCTCTTTCAGTTATTTGTTTATATATTATTTTTTATAACACTATGGAAAAATTATTTTTAAACCAGGAAGAATGGACGTAGCTCTGAAGGCCCGTGCGACAGATAGGTTTTTGCCATAATCGGTCGATCCATGCTCATATTGCATGAATCTCCCCGTAGATCTCTATAGTGTGTCTCTTGCATCCCAACATTGGTGGATCATCATGATTCAATGAAGAAAACAATATATTTTGCATGAATGGCAGTTGGTTTGGCAAGCTCTTCCTCTCAAGTAGCTCAAGCCATGGTTTCATTCAATTCCATGCTGAAATCTAGATCTACATGAAGTGTTGTCTGTGTTCGATTTGAAGAAGAACTTCGTGTCTATTTTTGCGATGGAAGATAAATGATTCAAGGTAGCATTCATTGATGGAAAGGTAAGTACTTGGAAAATAGACCCCAAATATGCATTCAAACTTGGATTTAGGGTTGAAAGTCTCTATCTAGTTATAGGAAGTCCTTTGGGAGCCTTGACTTGCTATACTTCTCTTCAATCTGAATTATGGCACCAAAGATTTTCCCACCACCATTACAAAGTCTTCCTAGGGTAAGGAAGATGGTCACAGGTATGCCCGAGTTCAACATGAATCATGAAGGAGTTTATCAGGGTTGTACAGCTGGGAAACTTACAAGGGGACCATTCCCTTCTAGTGAAAGCCAAATTACCGATATTCTTCAATTGGTCCATTTTGACCTATCTGTTATGTTGCCTATAACATCATTGGGAGGATAATTGTACTATGCAATCTGTGTGGATGACTTCTCACACAAAACATGGATCTATTTCTTGAAGAAGGATGAAGTGTTCAAATGGTTCTGTTCTTTCAAAGCATCGATGGAAAATCAAATAAGGAAGAAAATCAAGATATTGAGGACCGACAATGGAACCAAATATGAATCAAATGAATTCAATGACTTTTGTAGAGAGGTTGGCATTAAGAGGGAGACCATTGTTCCATACACTCCTAAGCAAAATGACGTTGTTGAAAGGAAGAATAAAACAATCATGGAAGCCACTTGAGCCATGCTCCATGATCAAGGCCTACTAAAGTTCTTATGGGGAGAAGTTGCCAACGCTGATGTATATGTTCAAAATAGGAGCTTGCATCAAGCATTAGATTTCAAGATACCCGAAGAAGTTTCCACTGGTAAGAAATTTGATGTTTCTCATTTTAGAATAATTGGTCGTCCTTTGCATTTTCATGTGCCTAAAGAGAAAAGAAGCAAGTTGGAAGCATCTGGGAAGAAAGGTATATTTGTGGCCTACAGTGAAAATTCAAAGGCATATAGAATCTATGTGCTTGGTCAAAGAGATGTGGAAGTAAGCCATCTTTGACGAAGATACTGGCCTTGGTAAAGCCAAAGATATACCCATTCCAAGGGAGGACAATGATGATGCTGCGGAAAAACAGGATTAACCTTCGACAGATGAGCCTATGCCCGATATTGATGGTCTAATGGATCCTATTGATCCACCTCCTAGTGATCCCTCTACCTCAAGGAAACGATGCCGATGGCTCAAATATACTTCAAAGACGCTGAAAGATACTGCTCCAAGAGGGACATTTCGTGAAAGTAAGAAGTTGAACAGGTATCGAGGATATTTGGCTATTATGAGTACTATTGTTCAAGTTGAACCATGCACATTTGAAGAAGCTATAAAACACCAAGTATGGAATGATGCGATGAATGTTGAGTATGAATCAATCATGAAGAATGATGTCTGGGAAGTCGTTCCTAGATCTAAGGACAAGTATGTGGTCACTTCTAAATAGCTTTACAAAATCAAACATGGAGCTTATGGCAGTGCTGAAAAATATAAGGCTAGGTTCCTTTCTCGAGGCTTCTCTTAAAAAGGAGTGGAATATGATGAGATATTTGCACCGATTGCCGGATATACCAATATTTGACCTATTATTTCTCTCGCTGCCTCTAAAGGATGGAGCCTACATCAAATGGAGGTTAAGATTGCTTTCTTGCATGGCTTGCTTAAGGAGGATGTCTACTTGGAATAACTTCAGGGGTTCGAATTTCAAGATCGAAGGACACATATGCAGGATGAAGAAACCCCTCGATGGGATGAAGTGAGGCCCTAGGGCTTGGTATGAGAGGATTGATAGCTATCTTATGATGCTGGGATTTACAAAGAGTGATGTTGATCCTAACCTAGACTTCAAGGTTGAAAAGGACATGCCTCTCATTTTGGTATTTTATGTAGTTATCCTTATGAAAAGGACATATCTTTCTGACAGGTGCAAACCCTCTCATTTATCAATGAAAGAGGGAGTTGGCTTCCGAGTTCAAGATGAAGGACCTAGGTCTGATGCACTAATTCCTAGGCTTGGAGGTCTAGCAAAATCTAAGTGAGATTTTCCTTTCTTAAGGAAAATACATTGTGAAGTTTCTCGAGAGACGTGGGATGGTGGATTGCAAGTCTATGTCTACTCTAATGGAACTCAACTTCAAGAAGTTATGTGGAAGTGTTGTTGGGATCGAATTGGAAAACCCTTCTGAATATAAAAAAATTGCCAGGGATTTGATGTTCTTGGTAAAATTTCGTCTGGACATATGCTTCACTGTGAATACGTTGAGTCAATTTATTGGGTAGCCTCATCACATACATTAGATTTCTGCTAAGAATCTCTTGAGATATCTCTGTGGCACAATCAACTATGGATTGAGATACACTGTTGAGAATTTGAGGCTACATGGATATATTGATGCTAAATTGGTTGGTAGTGTGGTGGATTGTAAAATCACGTTTGGATGTTGCTTCTCATTGGGGTCCACTTCAATTTATTGGATGAGCAGGAAGAAAAAAATGGTTGTTTAAGCACCGTTGAGGCCATTACAACTAGCATGGCTTGTTGTGAGTCTGCTTGGTTGAGGAAACTCTTTAGTGAACTATTTGAGCACGTGCAAGATACCACTGTGATATTTTGCAACATCAGAGTGGGATTTTCCTTTCAGAGAATCATGTGTTCCATGACTGATCCAAGCACATTGATATCATGTACCACTTTATTCGGGATATGGTACAACAGGGAGCAATAAGGCTCCAACACATTAGGATTGATGAGAAGGTCACAAACATCCTCACGAAGCCCTTCAGAAAGGTTAAATTATTACCCTTTCGAGAGAGTTTTGAAGTCGTACAAAGACCCTCCCATGAGGGTCCCGCTTTAGTTGGACATTGAGCTCGAGGAGCTCCTCGGGTCTTGGGTTACTTCTTGGAGCAAATATTGTGACAAGAGGACTCTCCCAGAATTGGTGATTTATGTTGAGAGATATTGTATTAAATGAGATTCAAGCTTAGAGGAAGCAAGCATATCAACAAGTTTGAAGTATACCTTGATTGTGCATGCAGGAGATGGCAACATAAAAAAGTACAAAATAATATTTGAGACGAAAAGGTTCTCCAAAAAAAGAGGGATAGCATCATGAAAAGTCATTTTCTTCAGTTACCGGGTATACTTTTGTTAGAATTATTGTTTCTTTTGTTATGGAATTACATAAGATGAATGTAAAGGTCATTTTTCTTGATGAAGAAATGGAGGAAGAAATGTACATGAAACCACCTCAAGGATTTGATGGTCATGAAGGAGTCTTTTGCTCATAGAAGATTATACCTCGGAATTGGATTGATGGATCAATGTTGATCCTATATGATTTATTTCTAATGGAAGAAAAATGATTCATGTGTTAAATGGAGCAACATTAACAAAAGGATTTGCTTTCGTAACAAAGGGATTAGTCAAGGAGCCTTGTATTAGTTTCAGAGGGAGTTGACCTTTGAGTTTGAGATGAAGGACCTAAATTTGATACATTACCTCCCTAAAGAATAATATTGAGATCCCTCACATATTTTTGGGACGATGGATTGTCATTGAGATTGCCAGGCTAGATAGTTGTAGTTGCAGAGGGAGCAGCCAAGAGCACCTAGTTAGGGTAAATAGAAAGTAGTTGATTAGTTTATGATAGAGATAAGGCTTGAGGCTCAACGTGTGTTGAAGTACCAATGTGGTATAATTGGTTATGGCACAATCAGTTATGGTTTGAGATATGTCTCAAACAGTGGAGTATAGTTGTAGGAATACTTCATAGTGGGCAAAGAGTGTAGAATACTAAAAGAGTTCATCAGGATATTGCTTCAGTTTGGACTCCATGATGATTTCTTGGATGACCAGAAAGAAGAAATCTGTCACACTCAGTACTACAGAGGTTGAGTATATTGTAGCTTGGATGATGACTTGGGAAGCAGTATGGCTTTAGAAATTACATGTAGGATTGTTTAATCAAGTCCAGGAGATGACCATGATGATAGGTCAAAGCATAATGAGATCTAGTGCCAAGAAATGGTGTAGAAGGAAGCAGCATTACTCCAGTACTATTCTATAGTCAATAAGATTTCTGATAAAGCCTCTACCCGG
This sequence comes from Pinus tabuliformis, assembly GCA_031772625.1. Lineage (NCBI taxonomy): Eukaryota > Viridiplantae > Streptophyta > Pinopsida > Pinales > Pinaceae > Pinus > Pinus tabuliformis. The sequence goes on from CM062810.1 coordinate 844,136,453, forward strand.
GTTGAATCTTGTACACTTCAAGGACAAGGTTGAAGTAATTGAGCATGTATCTCTCAAAAAGAGGGAGTGATGAAATTGTAGCATCGACGATAGTCATTCTCCCTAGGTTAGGTTGACTTGGATTATGGAAAATGGTCCAGAGTGTTGATACAACAACATCAAGGATAGACATTATCCTTATGTCAAATATGTTAACTAGGATTAGGTAGAATGGTCTAATAGAGGGAAATCATTCTTCCTATGTCAAAATATTGATTGGAATTAGGAAGAATGGTCCTAGAGGCCTAGAATCACTCAATTGTGTGGGTTCCTTTTAGCTTCATGCTCAAACTCTCTAGATAGGTTGAGTGAACACATTTAGCATCAGGCTTGGAATTACTCATGAAGAGTGAGGCTTTTGGAGATTCACCATGAGTCAGATATATTGACCAAGATGATGGTGAACAAATACTAGTCTATATACGATGTATTAGAGGGAGCAAAATTATTGTGAACAGTTGATGCTAATGATGTACAATGTGTTAGGAATACCGACTATGATTATGGTGCACCATAGGTCATAAGTATAGACCAAAATTATGGTGACTATTTGATGTTTTCAATTTACCATGGGTTAGATTTGTTGGCTAGGAATATGGTAATTGAATGATGTTGAAGCTTATGATGAATTTTTATAACCCATTTTTTAGAGAAGTTTTTCAACAAGAGAAAATTTGGATAGTCATTGTGAATACCTCCCTAGCTAAGAGGGAGTGTTGAATTTTGTATCTATTGTCGGTCATCATAATTAATATTTTAGCCTTGGTAATATATGTAATGAAAATTGTGAGACAAGTTATTCATGTCATTTTCAAATGAAAAATATAAGACATGTTCTTCATGTCGATTGCAAAAGAGAAAAGTTTTGAATTTATAAAAGTTGAATTTTTTGCTCCAAATGACAAGTTGACCCTACAAAATATGAAGTCATCCCCAATGAAGGGACACAAACATTTAGGGTCTTGAAATTCCTATATATAATCCATTCATTTTCCTCACCAGAGCGAGAATTCAGATCACCTCTGATTCAAATTTAGAACCTAGATCTAAGGAAGGATATAATGAAAATTAGAGGCAATGAATAGGGTGCATCTTAGATAGAGATTCGAGTCAGAGTTTCTAGGCATACCGTGAGCAGCAAGATCGAGATTCTTGGGCACAATAGGAGGCCGAACTTTGGACCTAGTGGAACAAACCAAGTTGAATTCACTGGGTGACAGTTAGACTTGCCTAAAGGGTAGTTTGATCAGGTGTGACCAGGGCTATGTTATTAGTTAGTTTGACTTTGTATTTGACTTAGATGTATCTCTTGTTGAACTAAATAATTTCTCTAAGGAAATGTTGTTGGGTTTCTCCCCCACATGGGTTTTCCTAGGGTAAAATGTTTACATTTCTTGCCTGGCTATCCTTTATGATCGTATTTTCAATTTCTTTCTACTATTGAAGATATGATGTGTAATTTCTTAATGATTAATGTGAATACAAGAGGATTTAAAGTGAAAATCATTAGAAGTAATTATCAGCTAGAAGACAAATGAAAATTCAAAATCTACACACAACCTTGAAGTGATTAAGACTCATTAGCTTCCAAAGGTCTAATCTCAAACCTTTGCTCTGACGCCACTCTGTAACAACCTCCCCATCCCATACTAAGGGTAGAAGAGAATGTTACTATCATTGAATTGACCTCCAATGTCATGTTATGGAAATGAGGTCTAAAAATTTTGACATTTTTCAAACTCCTTGAAACTCAAAATAAACATCACCATTGTGTTCGTCTCATCGAAACCCTTCTGGAAATATAATTTTTTCCTCAATCCAAATCATGATCAAAAGATATGGTCATTTAAAGGTTCGACCAATAACCTCTTGCCATCTCACCGAGCTCTACCACATGGCACCCACATGGTGCCCAGTGGAACTCCACTTCATTTCTATTTCATCACCCGAGCGTGGCCACATCATAGGGTTGTTATGTGTTGTGCCTCAGCGGCATATGCCACTTCATCACACGTGGCCCCCCCACCAAAGCCCCTTCATGGCTTGATATTCTTCAAACTCCCGCTATAACAAATTTTTGGCCATTTCCCATTCTCCATGCCATGCAACACTTCCACTATGCAACAACCCTAGGATGCCAAATTCTTCATCGGTTGCTAGACAATTCTTCGTCAACCGGAGTATGATGATCTCATCCTTTTGGGCCCCTACGATGTCATGCATCACAGTCACACCTAATGGTTTGATACCTCAGGACATACTTTTTTCCATCAACCTCCAAGAAGGGTCCCGTTAACATCAGTTGTGAACCTTGGCGCTGTCTTATTGTCGCTCTCAGGAAATGTCTGGGATGACATCAACCCAAGATTGGAAAATTACCTCTCGCCTGTTGTGAAAAATCTCCATCACCTGGATGTCAACTTAGCCCATTTAATATTTCCAATCCCTCCAAGGCCCCAAGATGATGTTGGCATTGATATAAGCATTTCCATGTTAGAAAATAGGAAATTTTCTCATCTTGTGACATAAATCTCAACCCTTTCTTACTACCAACAATTTAGAACCACCAATATTACATCACGTCAAGATGGTATCATGCTTACATCATCCTACCCATGTGGCTTCTGCTAGGAGCACCACATGTCAACCAATTTTGAAACACTTGGCCCCATCAAAAGGCCAAATTTGGCTGCCATGTGGCACCACATCAACTCTAAACTTACATCACCTACAGTTACTATGGACTGGGTCCAACTGGTCTCGGGCCATCTTTTAACTTGAAGATTATATATATATATAAGGTGTGTCACATGCCCCCTTCACTGATCAATAGTCTAGATTTGAGGAATAGATTGATGACGAACATTAAAACAACGACCTCCCCCCCACCCCGATGCTATGGGGGTGGTCTCTTGTTGTGGTTTCATTCATATTTCCATGCCTGAGATCGGACGACAGTCCTTCAACCAAGCTAGATTTTCAGTGTTAGGATCATATAATATAGGAATCAAAGTGTGTTTGCCTCTTACTATTCATCTTGGGGGTTTGTTTGTCAATTTTAGCCTATGAGTTGCTATGTGTCATAGTCTAAACGTTTGTATGAAAAGAGAGTCAAAAGAGCTAAGGTTTTGTAAATATATGTGTTGTAAAGGGGGTCTTTGAAACCAAAATCAAATTTGTGAGAGTCTAAAGTTCATGAGGGGGTCATAATTTCAAAATTGTACTCATGGAGGGAATAGGAGTCGTTATGAGGGTTCAAGGGGTCATTTCACTCGCAACTGATACGCAAAAATCTTAGAAGCCCAAAGATTGTTAGATTTCCTTCAGTTGGAGGCTCAAGCTTAACCTATGGATTGGGATTCAAATAACTTGTTCCAAGATGATGATGAAGATCAAGATAATACCTTTAGACAGGATTGAGAAGCCAATAAGGATTTTGTTATTTACATGATAAATGTAGGGCCCAATATGTTTTTCCAAATCAAACAAGAGGATGAGGGGAATACAGAAACACATTTTAGTATTGTGGTCAAGTGTATTGTTGAATCTCTGAAGATTTGCATCATCAACAGAGATTCTGATGAAGTTGAAATATGTTTTTATAACACTAGAGTGAAGAAAAACATGCAAGAATTGGAGGGTGTCTATGCTTTCAATGTTCTTGAAAGAGAAGAACTTGACCATCCAACAATACGATTGATCAAAGACTTTAGCCATATAGGATAAGTTCAAAATGGAAATTGGGAGTCAAAGTGAAATTATTCCTGGATTGAGAGAAAATCCCTTATACAATTCTCTTTGGTTTGCACAGGGACTCTTACGCAAGGGGTCCACTCACAATTCTAATAAGCATAGACTATTATTTACCAATAATGATGATCCTTTTGGAAATATTGATGGTGGTGCCAAAGCAGACATGAGGAGGACAACAATTCAGCGTGCCAAAGATGTACAAGAGTTAGGTATCTTGATTGAGATTTTCCCTTTGAATAGGCCAGGCAAAAAATTCAATGTTGCCATTTTCTATGCTGATATGTTTGAGTTGGAGAGAAAAAAAGTATCTCAATTTATTCATGTAGTAGTTGAAAAGTTTCAAGATCTTAAAAACCAATTAAGGAAAAGGATGTACAAGAAGTTTATTATTCGAAATATTACTTCCATGGTAATAGATGGGATGTTTATTGGGTTAAATACATATGCTTTAATTTAGCATGCAATACCCGGATCAGTCACTTGGCTTGATTTTGTCACCAACATTCCCTTGAAGTCAGAAACCTCTTATATTTATGCAGACACTGGTGCCTTGCTCATAGAGTTGTTTCCACGATTCCAAATGTATAAGAATGAGAACGTAAAATCAACTCTTGATGAGCTATGAGGTTACAAGTGCGCCTTTGCGACTTGCCACCAAATTTTCTCTACCCAAGTGATGAGGAGATTAGTGGAAGCACATGTGTATTTATTGATATCTATAGGTCCATGTTGCGTTTGCAAAAATATGTCGTGGCATTTGATGGATATTCATCAAACCCTCAACTAGTTGATCTAGTTGCATGGGAAGAAATAACAAGTTCAAGTGGCCATATTGAACCTCCTAGGATGCATATGATATATCTTCCTTATTCAGATGATATTTGTCATGTTGAAAAGCTTCATATGACTACGAATGGTCCATCACCTCGAGCATCAAAGGAACGAATATACAATGTTGTAGCTATGATGAGAAAGTTCGAGTTAAAGGTCTTTTTTGTTTATCAATTCTCAAACCCTGCTTTGCAGAGGAATTATGCAATATTGCAACTTTTAGCCCTTGAAACATGAATTGCCAGAGACAAAAGATGAGACCATGCCAGATGAAGAGGGCATGCAAAGACCTGGAATCACAAAAGTTGTACTAGAATTCAAAGATGTTGTATATGGTGAAAAGCATGACTTTGAGGAAGATGAGGCTGCCCAAAGCTAAGGTGGTATAAGGAGGACATGTTCATTTTGTCATTTTTGAGGTTTTCAGTTTTACTCCATTTTGTTGAAGTTTGAACCTGTGTAACCAAGAGCCTGCTATATAAAGTTCCATAATGTCATGTTTTGATGAAACGGTGAAGGTTTTGAAAGGCTTGAAGTATGATGGGAATGTTGTAAGGTGGATGTAGATGGTTGGTTGGTCACTCATAACCATTATGGGAGCAAGAAAATTCAATATTAGTTCAAAATTCAACCTATGCTATGCATATGCTGCGAAAACTGAGAACAATCATTTTGGAGGCCTGCAAGCATGGAAGGAAGAACTTTATGGGTTCAACACCTACACACCATCATCTCAAGCACATTCATCTGCTCAATTTTGTGCAAAATGGTCAGCAACCATGTCGAGTTTGAAGACTTATACCCTCTGCTGTGTAAACATATCAATTAATTTTATTTTGGAAAATTTCAAAATTTGGAGCTTCTAGAAGTAATTTTGGTTATTGGATAAGTGTCGATAAGTTTAAAGTCATGTAGTTTGAGTTGTTAAAAAAATATTACAACTTGGTTGATGTTTCTAAATTGTATTAGTATTGATATAGTTGTTACTATTGTTCTGCATAGCAAGTAAACATGCATTGCATCTAAACCATTCAACTTTTATGAAGTGAATTTGACCACCTAGAGTGGTAATTCAAATTCCTCATTGTATATAATGGTGTAAAGACATAGAAAAGAGTTATGGTTGGTCACTGTGTGGAGAAAATACTCATTTTTTGTAGTCATCAAAATTTTCAGTGAAATATAAGGAAGGGTGGTTTTATTAGCAAGGACTCATGTGACAGTCTCTGTTGGTAATGTGTTTCCTCATGTGTTGAACTTCTTTTTATATTTTTCCATGTTATTTTACATAGATCTCATGTTTGGTTTAACTAGTAATTGATTCAGAATTCACATGGTTGTGCTTTGCATCTTGTTAACCACGTAGTTTATGTATTTCTTCTAAGTCCTTCTTCACCCTACTCTACAACGAATTTAGATCAAGATATCAACATGCTATCTATCTTTCCCTTACTTAGATATAACGATTGTTAAGTTATGGTATGTTCTGTTTACTTCTTTTTCTTATTATATTCCACATATTAGCAATCAAATGTACATAACCACGTAGTTTATGTATCTTGTTAACCACGCAGTTTATGTATTTCTTCTAAGTCCTTCTTCACCCTACTCTACAACGAATTTAGATCAAGATATCAACATGCTATCTATCTTTCCCTTATTTAGATATAACCATTGTTAAGTTATGGTATGTTCTATTCTTATAATAGATTACTTATTTTTCTTAATATATTCCACATATTAGCAATCACATGTACATAAAGTAAAGTGCAGATAGAACATTAAATGATCGACAGAAAACAAGCCAAGACAAGAGACACAAGATGTGGTGGCTAGCCAGGGACAAACCCCACAATGTGTGGGGAAACCCTTTGATCAAATATTCTTTTATCTTCAATAATTCAGCATAAATAAATAGTACAATAAATCTGATTTATATCAGCAGTAGCAAACCCTATATCAGCAACATCAGCATTAGCGGTTTCATCGTCAAACTAGGGCAGACGATATCTCACAAATCGACCATCGGATCGACTTGATTCAACCACCAAAAGTTGTAGCCTTCAGAGGAGGTTTAGATGCACCTACAACGCAGATCAGAAGAGGAGATATTCTGGTCCATGCAGGTCAAACTTTACTTCTGCAGTTGTAGCTTCAGTTTCAGCAGCTTCCGGCTTCACATGTGTGAGAGAGAGACCCTTTTCTGCGCAGTAGAGAAGAGACTCTTTTCTGCACAGTAGAGAGAGAGATGCGATGAGATGAGTGAGTGCAAATGAGGAAAATTCCTCTTGTATTTATACACAAATGGTGATGTTTGAATAGATGCGATTGTTGGGCTTCTGAGCCTACATGAGTTGTAGGTCGGCTTGATAATAATTCCACAATCAAAATAAATTCATATCTCCATGAATACTTATCAGAATTGGATTATCTTTATATCAATCTTACACCTCTCGACGAGAGGAATCTAATAAAGATATTATCAGCCATGAATAAGATGACCCACATGAAGTTTGGCCCTACTTTCCAATTTTAACACTCCCTCTCAACTAGGGAGAACTTCATCTGCAATCTGTCTATCGGTCGTTACTATTCATCCATCAAATGCACTGCCCTATACAGCCTGAACCTTGCCCTGCTCTGCTCTATTCTGCCTATTCTACTTTGTCTTGTTCTGCCCTGTACTGATCTGTATTGTTCTGCTCTACTCTTGCATTCTTTTGTTCTGCTCTACTTTTGTCCAAATTATGAAGAAGAATAAATGATCGAGGATGTATCATACTAACTCAAAGTTAGTCTCAGAGTATGTACCACTGGTCCCAGACCAGTCTCAATCGACCTGAAGTCAACGTCATAGTATGTACAACTCCTACCACTGGTCCCAGACCAGTAACATCCTCCACTGACTTGAAGTCAATCTCAGAGTGCGTACCACTGGTCCCAGACCAGTCTCAACTGACCCTAAGTTAGTGTCATAGAATGTACCACTCCTACCACTGGTCCCAGACCAGTATCATTGATCCCAGATCAATGGAGGTCATCCTAGCATAGGGAGTACGGTAGATACAACGATGCATCCATCGGTACTACTATGGTCCCTAACTTCATTTCCCTACTCATTGATCAAATGAGAGGTACTTCCCATGAGTCCTAGATTGCATGGGTAGGATGTCTCGACAGGAGAACTTAATCAATCCCATCCTCACAGGATAACACATCAATCCTTCTACAATCACCATGGAGAACACATCAATCCAGGCCACCATGGAGAACACATCAATCCATGCCTCACAGGAGAACACATCAATCCTACTACAGTCGCCACGGAGAACACATCAATCCAGGCTGCCATGGAGAACACATCAGTCCAGGCCTCACAGGAGAACACATCAATCCTACTGCAGTCGTCATGGAGAACACATCAATCCAGGCCTCACAGGAGAACTAATCATCCTGCTACACAGGAGAGCGAATCATCTTGTTCCACAAGAGAGTGAATCATCTTGTCCCACAAGAGAGCGAATCATCTTGTTCCAATTCTCACCACCAGGAGAGGGTGAGTCACCCTGTGGTCGTATGTTTCTCCAGTAAGAACCACAAGCCCTCAGAGCTCCCAGAGCTCAATGTATGCAACATGCAGGACCCTTGTACAAGGGTTTCTTGATGACTCCAAGTCGTTTAGGAAAATCACAGATTAGATCTTTCCTCGGGGCTTTGACAAGGTGTATCGACTTGTACATCATCTTAATGCGATGGAGCCTCCTTGCTCATCGACTTACCATATCCCAGATGATGTCTATCTGCTGGAGCAATCAATGAATGTGGGATTCCTCAATAATCGAATCCCACCTCTGGTTGTTACAGAGAATCACAATGGTATGTGTTCAAATAGCTCACTGAAGAGCTTCCCCAACCAGGCAGCTTCATATGAGTTCATACTCGTAGATATGTATCCGGTCTCGGCGGTGCTTATGGAAACTGACTTCTTCTTCATGCTCACCCATTATATCGAAGTAGAATCCAAAGAGAAACAACACTAAAAGTGCTTCAGTGATCCTCCACACTACCTGCCTAATCAACATTCGAATAATCATGCAGTTTCATATTTCCGGCAATGTATCTCAATCCATGAGAGATTGTGTCTTGAAGACATCTTAGAAGATTCTTGGCACCAATCTAGTGAGGCTCAACCAAATATGAGCTCACAATGCTAACTGCAAAACATATGTTCGGACGAAGGTTCACCAAGAACATCAACGCGAATGAGTTTTTGAAACTCAGAGGCATTTCCCAAATATGGTCCGACATCACTGCCATATAACTTCTGAAAGTTAAGATCCTCGAGGTAGTCACAGGCTTGCAGTCCATCATACCAAATCTTTTCAGAATCTTCACCACATATTTTCCTTGAGATAGGAAAATTTCCCTTGGCTTTTGCCACACTTCAAGTCCTTGGTTCTTCATTTCAAATTCAGAAGCCAACTACCTCTTACATTTGTGAATGAGAGGGTATGCACCTATTAGAAAGAGGTCATCCACATACAACACCAGTATGAGAGGCTTGTCATCTACAACCTTAAAGTAAAGGTTAGGATCGACTTCACTCCTAGTGAATCCCAGCTTCATCAAGTAGCTATCGATCCTCTCAAACCATGCTCGAGGTGCTTGCTTCAGCCCATAGAGAGCCTTCTTCAACCCGCATACATGAGATTTTCAATCATAAATATCGAATCCTTCGGGTTGCTCCACATAGACCTCTTCTTTGATCGAACCGTGCAAAAACGTAGTCTTGACATCCATCTGATGTAGGTTCCATCCTCGTGAAGCCAGAAGGGCTATGATCAAGGGGATGGTCGTTATCTAAACACAGGTGCAAATATCATAGTCTATACCTTCCTTTTGGGAGAAAACACAAGCAAAAAAATGAGCCTTATACTTTTCCGTACTTCCATCTACTGCATGCTTTATCTTGTAAAGCCATTTGGAAGTAACAACTATCTTGTCCTGGGGTCTGGGAACTACTTCCTAGACATCATTCTTCATAATAGACTCATATTCTTCGGTCATAGCACCCTTCCATACTTGATGCTTGACGGAATCTGAGAATGATGAAGGCTCATTTTGTATGATCGTGCTCATGATGGTCAGGTATCCCTAATACCTGTTAGGTTTCTTACTTTCACGAAAGGTTCCTCGGGGTGCAGCATGTCCTTCAGCATCATCAAGTATCCCCCTAAGCCATGAAGGCCTCTTCTTAGAAGAGGAAGACTTAGGTGGATAAATAGGATTCATGGGTTCCTCCACATCAGGCATTGTTATATCATCTACCCATAAAGACAACTTCCACAATCCTATGGTTCTTCCTTTCTGCCACACCATTCTGCTCAGAAGTATGTGGTGTAATAGTCTCCCTCTGAATTCCAGCCTTAGTTATTCTTGAGTGAACCAACTGTAATATATCGGAGGTCTTGCTTTGGCTTGAGGGGAATGGTCCCCTTTAGAGCTTTCCTTTGGCGCATCCTAGACATACACCTTCTTTCTCTACTCAGAATTCAGGCATCCCTGTCACCATTTGTATTACACCGAGTAGAGCTTTATAATGAAGGGGGGAAACCTCCGATGCCAAAGTTCGGACTGAAGAGATGTGTCATAAGACATGACACCTAGTAGACTTCCATCGACCTGATATAATGAATCAACACGAAACCCAAGAGTAGAGGCATCCTTAACATTATTTTTCCATATATGTACCTTGCCATTGCTGAAGGTTACCTTGTAGCCTTTGTCTTCCATTTCCGAGATGGAAACCAGGTTCTTTTTGAGGTCAGGTGCATTTAATACATCCTGGAATTTCTAGCCTTCTTGAATGGTTGTCCTCTTCCTTGATTGCCAACTCTCCTCTTACCTTTGCTATTGAATTTGTCATTCCTTTGATTGCCATCAGAGGGATTTTGATCATTGTCTCGGTGTGAGTCCTTTCTATCATGGCACTCCTTTGCATAGTGACCTGCTTTATCACAGATGTAACATCGTTGTTTTCTTCCACCCTTAGGTCCAACCTTTCCTTTTGATTTAGTCCCGGAATTATTTCTTTTCTTAGTATGAGAAGAAAAGGCAGCAGGAAGACCTTTAGGCATGGGCATTTCTTGCTCTTCTACCCTTATTTCTTCTTGAATGCATCTAGCCATTAATTCCTCGAAACCAGGAATTATATTATTGTTCAGAAGAGTAGTACTGAACACATACCATTTGGTTGGTAATCCTCAAAGAGTCGTAAGTGCCATTTTTCTGTCAGTAATAGTCTCCCCAATAGATAGGAGATCGTTCTTGATCTTGGTGATTCTTAAGAAGTATGCTTGCATACTTTCATCTTTACCCTTCTTGACTTCCCTCAGCTTATTTCTAAGAAGCAAAACTTGATTTGCATCATTAACTTTAAATATACTCACTAGTATATCATATATTTCCTTGGAGGTGTCTAGTTCAGAGATGTAGGCCACCAAGTGCTTGTCGATAGAGTCCCGAATGATCTTCTTTGTTTTGACTTCTCCGTTTTTCCATTTGTTCCAAGCAGTAGCGGATGCATTTGATGGAGGCTCAACAATATTGCCTCTTACATGGTCTAACACTCCTTGATCTTCTAGGCTTAGATTGATAGACATCTTCCATCCGTGATAGTCAGCTTTCTCATGGATCTTGTCTTCGGCAGGAAAGAGTGTTGACGACCCCATAGTTCTTTTATGATAGCCTTGCCAATCTTCTCTTCGGTGATTGCTCTTGCTCTTGCTTGGGCTTTGTCTTCACCTCAGATCTGATACCATGTTAAGTTATGGTATGTTCATGCTTATAACAGTTTACTTATTTTTCTTATTATATTCCACAAATTAGCAATCACATGTACATAAAGTAAAGTGCAGATAAAACATTAAACGATTGACAGAAAATAAGCCAAGACAAGAGACACAAGATGTGGCGGCTAGCCAGGGACAAACCCCACAATGTGTGGGGAAACCCTTTGATCAAATCTTCTTTTATCTTCAATAATTCAACAGAGAGAAATAGTTTAATAAATATGATTTATATCAGCAGTAGCAAACCCTAGATCAGCAACATCAACATTAGTGGCTTCATCGTCAAACTAGGGCAGACGATATCTCACAAACCGACCGTCGGATCGGCTTGATTCAACCACCAAAAGTTGCAGCGTTCAGAGGAGGTTCAGATGCACCTACAACTTAGATAAGAAGAGGAGATCTTCTGGTCCACGCAGGTCAAACTTTACTTCTGCACTTGAAGCTTCAGTTTCAGCAGCTTCCGGCTTCACATGTGTGAGAGAGACCTTTTTCTGCGCAGTAGAGAGAGAGATGTGATGAGATGAGTGAGTGCAAATGAGGAGAATTCCTCTTGTATTTATACATAAATGATGATGTTTGAATAGATGCGACTGTTGGGCTTCTGAGCCTACATGAGTTGTAGGTCGGCTTGATAATAATTCCATAATCAAACTAAATTCATATCTCCATGAATACTTATCAGAATCAGATGATCTTTATATCAATCTTACACCTCTTGACGAGAGGAATCTAATAAAAATATTATCAACCATGAATAAGATGACCCACATGAATTTTGGCACTAGTTGCAAATTTTAACAACCATCCTTGTCATTTTTCACTGAAGACTATTACTAAAGTGACTCCATGCCCAATGGATGTAATTTCCCACACCTACCTACAACTCAATCAAATCAACTTGTTTCATCGATTAACATAACTAGCCTAAGATATTTTGGAGTCAACCCATTCATTTATTGATAATTTGAGTCAGAGAGCCCTCTCCAAGGCTAAGAGGGCTAGATCTTAGCCTAAAAGTTGTTTGTGGTTACCTCTGTGATCCTCCTTAATCTTGGAGGAATTACAGAGTGATAATAGACGACATGAGGGGGATTACCCCCTCGAGGTTTGAAAATGAGGGGGGTTCCTCAATTGTGGATTTTCCCTCATGGAACCATTCCACTATCTGTTTATTTGGGGCAAGATGGACTTTGATTGCGACAACTAATAAAAGGATTGTGTCTCAACCCTTCGACGCACCAATGTGGTCTTCCCTAGCTACCACATGAGACACTACCATGGAACCATGTCAGTCTGTGTCACGTCTTAATATGACCACCTCATTCCTCTCACGTGGCTTGCTCCTAGAGCACCACGTGTCACTTCAAAATTTATTTAGTTCACGTAGACCAAAATTCTCATGATTTGTTGTGTTCATAGGGATTATTTTTTCTCCTTATGGAAACACGGATTAAAATCCATGAAAATCCAGGCCCCCTTTCCTGGCCTACCTTTCCCATGATGGAAAATAAACGTTGCACTATTGTTGTCAGCTAATTATGCTAAAGCACCCCATTGGAACCTATTCCCAGATTCCACTAGGTCACAATAAAAACTAATGCCGTTATAAATGCCCATTAAAATACCTAGAGAGCGTACACACACACACACACACATATATAACAAAATCATAGGGAATCTCAGCTTGCCCCCAAACACATGAGCATATATAAATTTCACTCATGGATAACAACTCAAATACACATAGCATAATCACAAAATTTAGCAGTAATTCATGCAAAAGAACATGTCCATGAAATTTAGTGAAATAACATCACAAAGAACTGAGAGAATAAGTTTTAACCACTTATCTTTTATTAAAATAAAAATTGGCAACTATATTTGGCACTATAACTCTCCTCCCAAACGGATGATTGCGCCGAGGCCTTTATTGTAATTATCCTCCTCCGAGCCAGATTTAGAGCTCGAGGAGGAGTGCTTTAGGGAAATAACCAGAACTCCTCACCACACCATGGAATCCAAAGATATCACAATCTCCACCCTCATAAAGCTAGGGACTCCAAAGGTGCCACCACCTCCACCCTCATAAATCCAGGGACTCTACAGATGACACCACCTCCACTCTCATAAATCCAGGGACTCCAGATGTGCCATCATCTCCACTCTCATAAAAATAGGGACACCAAAGGTGCCACCATCTCCACCCTTATAACCCAAGCAAAAATTATACAGTGACTCCACCCAAACAGAGAATCCAAAGTTCATTGAGTGCAATTGTTGACCTAAAAACCAAGCTTAGGTAGACATTATGGGCACTCTTCGACCAAGAATCCAAAGGAATAAGGCCTCCACAATAAAATATGAATTCAAGGAGCCTTTGATCTTCACCCAAGAGGAACCCACTAAACCCTTTACCTCTGCTTAAAATCGTAGATCCTCCTCTAGCAAAGTCCACTAGAGGAAATTCCAGTGGTTACTCTCATGGAATTCCTTCCTCCATGTATCCCTATCTTACTTTTCTTTTCCAGCTACTATAACTTGCAAAATTTCCCTCATTATAGGTCGTATTCACGATGTCTTCTTGTTATTTCTCTCGTCTCTAATTTGAAAAATCCTCCCCTTTGTTGTTGGTCCCATTTTTTCCCCTTCAGAATTTACTTAACCAATCAGAAGGACTCCTGCTAGCCACCCTATTATTTTAATGCTTTTCATCATCCTTGTGGACTTTTCCCATGAAAGTATGGGCCTATCATCCTTGGAGAAGTCCATATACTTCTTCCCACAACCATTAATTTCTCGGTCAACTTCATTAAATGCTCAATCCAGTCAACCACATACTTTTCATTACATGGGACACTTCCTCCAAATTTCCCAAGCAACATCCTCGACTCAAGGCTCTGAATTTGTGTCCCTTTTCCCTATCCAATTAACTGTAATTATATTTCATAATAATAATTATCAAATTGTTTACAAATTTTACAAGAGGGAATTTAACAAAATGGATTGTCATAATTTCCTTCTACAATCTTAGTGAATAGGTTTCCATATCTTACTAACACTAGATGTTGGGAAAATAATCCCTCAATATCAAATCCTTGGGTACGTTCAAACTCTTTCAAATTAAAATATTTAATTGCTTTAGATAATTTTATTGATTTTGCACTCCCGTATCTGAGTGTTCCTCTGAGTAACATGCCCTGCTAGAATATGCAAGATAACATTCATGAAAACAATCAATAGGGTGTCTAGGTGGTGGTCATGCACACAAAATTCATTCAAGAGAGCTCAATATTAGTTAACTCAAGTTGTCTGAAAAATTCTCTATGAATCCACTTCACAATTGGCCATACACTGGCTCTCATGCTTTAGTTCATATATATGCCTTAGTCCCTTCATCTCCTCCTTCATTCCCTCTTGCAAGATGCAGGCTTTGAAAGAAGAAACAATGTTTTTCCTGTCAAAATTCTCAGAAGCCATTGCTCTAGGTTCAACGACTCTTGGCAGGAAACTATTGTTAGAGAATGTGGTAGAGCCAAACGAGGAGGCTAAGGACAAGGGAATCAACCTCACTTTCACTTCCATGATGAAATGTAGAATTTTTTTACTTGGACATACAAGCATACATCCATAGCTTGGTGGCTTCAATGGAGGCTGAGGACCGTAGGTGTTTGGGAAATGGTCATTGAGGAATTTTTTAGAATGCCACCTTTGGACCTTGGAAGAAGCCAAAGGCAGAACAAAACTTAGAATGGCAAAGGTTGGCATCAAATTCAACAACACTCGTCTACTGCTACACAATCTCTCTAGGGCTATAGGCTTTGAATTCCCTCCTATCCCCCTAACTTTGAAAACCACCAGCTCGATGGAAAGCTATGTTGAATTGAATTCCTCTCCCCAGCTTGGCTCCCATCCTCTCTTTGTTCCTCCAACAATAGAAGTGAAGGACAAAGGTATTTCAGTCCAAGGATCCTCTTCCCTCTAGAAGCTTGAAACAAAGGTAAATAGTTAGTTATGAAGCCTCCCACTAGTGCAACCTAGACCTCTAAAGGTGAATCCTCTTAGTAAGGCACAAGTTCCTACTGTTGCATCATCATTGAAGAAGAAGGAGAAGAAGGCATGCCTGGAAATGTTGGAGTAGGAGAAGAAGGAAATAGAAAAGGTAAGAAAGCTTCAAGCAGTTCCAAAGTCAAGCAAGCAACATGACTAGGTCCCTCATTAACCTTCATTTGTTTCTATATTTTATCATATTACATAGTTTAAGTTGTTTGAGTTTCTACATGTTGATCTTAGGTAGCATCGGATGTGGTCTAGCCACGAAATTTGGTGGAGAGGCTGGGTCACATGAGATCTCCAATACCCAGAAAGGGTTTGGGAAGATTCTAAACAGTTTGAGAAATATTAAAATAATTAATATTTTTAATGGAGTCCCTAAGTCTAAACTTAGGGAAATTAAACTATTAATGTGGATTAATATAAAATTGTGTTAGAATTGTCTAAAATACATGGATCAAGAAAGATCTAATCTTAGCCATTGATTAGGGACTTAATCTTGGCCATTGATATGTCAACAAGAAAAGTATAAGAGGAAGCTTGAGGGTCATTTGGAGAGTACACTAGATGGTCAGTCATTCTATTCTCTAGAGCGAGGTTTGCTAAGAGAGATAGAATCATTGATTGGAGTTGCAATTGAGGGGTAGTGAGTACAGAGAGATAGAGAGGCAGAGATAGTGTTGGGAGATCAGCGCAGGAGCTAGAGAGAGTGACGCAGTAACAGCTAGGGCTCACGCAGGGCCACACAAAGGCATCCAGGAGCTGCGCAGTGCTTTAGAGAGGCTAGCGTGGTTGACACAGAGGGCCAGAAGGCTGATGTAGGGCCTCCTAAGGCTGATGCAAGCCTATTCAGGGTGACACAGGGCCAACGCTGGGCAGAGAGAGGCTGACACAGTCCAGAGACGCAGACGTTGGGGTTTCTGGGGTAGATTGGAGCTGAGGAGCTGCCGGAGGGTTTATCGGGGTCTCAAATGAGACATTTGTCTTAGACTAAGAGGTGCTATTTCATTCTCTATTGGGTAAGCCAGATTTGGCACCCAGATTGTACTCTGAAATTGCTAAATAAGAAAACCCTCAAATAGTTGCACCGATTTTCCTGAATTGGGTTTTTCCGGGGACATTGGTCCAAAAATAATGATGTCATTTTGTGTGCTTTTATTTGTTTCCTTCAAGTAATGATCTGTAATATGTTGAACATGCACTAGTGTTTATTTTCAGTATTTACATTGTAAATAACTTGTTAAGTAACAGAACAAGTAGGTGGGAATAAATCAATAAAGTGCATGGAGAGTTTCTAACTGGTAGACTTAGAAATTTCAACATGGTATCAAAGCATGGTTGTCGATCATAGGAGAACTAAGGACATCAGTCGAGCGGAGTAATAGCAACAGAAAACAGTTGTCCCAAGTGACAGAAGCTGTTCCTAGCAGAGCAACAACAAGGGAAGGGTGATGCAGTTCCTGCGTCATCAAGGGTGAGCCAGGAAGAGGCAGCGTATAGGCTAAGGGAGGCAAAGGGAGGCTCACACAGAAGCTAGGACGGCTAACGTAGTTGGCTGAGGAGGCCGAGTTGCTGGTGCTGGGATTGCGCAGAGCCTAGGAGCTCTCACCTTCAGGTTGCTGGGGTTTAGGAGGTTGTGGGAAACTTGTAAAGTGGAGCTGGCGGGGTACTATAGTCAGAACAACACCTAACAGGGAAAGGAGGAGGGAGTTGCTACTGAGGGTTTCTAGCCGAGAAATCCGGATCAGTGGTGCAATTGCATAGACAATTAGAGCAAGGGGCATCTCGACATCGGTAAAAGAATTTCCAGGAGGGAAATCGAGACTCAGAGGGAGTCACATCAAGAACTTCTAGGAGGGAAGTAGAAAAGAAGCATGACACTACACAAAGTAAGAGACCAGGACAGACTGGACGAAGCCTCAAACTTCGTAGTTTGGAAGGCTAGAATCTCATCTGTACTTGACAGAAATCATGTCAAGCACTTCGCCTTGAGGACGATAGTGATCCCAGTTGACCCAACTGATAAAGACAAGTACAAGGAGGTAATGGCGAGGGCCAAGAGCATCATCCTTGACAGGGTTAAGGACCATGTAGTACCACACATTTCTGAGAAGGAAACGACAAATGAGATGTGGGAGGCTCTAAAGAAATTGTACCAACACACTTCTGTGCAGAGAATAATGTTACTAGAAAATCAGATGAGTTCATACCAGATGAAGAAGTAAGAACTGATCGACACCTTCCTCAGTGGACTGAATGAGATCCGAGATTAGTTGACTTCCATAGGGGCCATGCTAGATCAGGAATTAATGGTGAGGACAACCCTGAATGCAGTCTCAGAAGACTGGGAAGTATTTGTCCAGAGTATACTGGGCAGAGGGACCCTTCCACCTTGGGAGGAGATCTGGGTGACTCTTTTCCAAGAAGAGATCAGACAACAGACAAAGGCAGGAAGGAGTAGTAAGGGGATCAGAGTCAAAAGGAGGAGGAGGAAGATGTTGCCCTAGCATCTGAGGGAAATCAAGAAAAATAGAAGAAGAAGGATCTCTCCAAGATCAAGTGCTTCCATGGGGAGATGGGTCATTATGCGACCCAGTGTCTAAGGAAGAAGAGTAAAGGAGAGTCTTCCGAGACTAAGGCAGCGCTAGCAAGGGCAGAGAAGGAAGTGGAGACAGACAATGACTGTGCCATGAGTTCACACACACCACTTGAGCGGAAGTGGGGATACATCGAGTTGTAGTCAGATGGGCTACAAGCGATGAGGGGAAGGATCCTCGAGGTACCCAACCTCTTGGATTAGACCTTTCTACGGGAGCCCCGAAGAGGAGTAGAAGGATTGGTTGATGTGGGTAGAGATGGATGTGGATGGAGCAGTAGAGAGAGCTACAGTGCAGGAATCCCAGGATAGTGCAAGGCTAGCAGGTTGCAACAGTGTGAGAGGCATGAGAGTGTTGCATCAGTGCAGGATGGCACAGAGAGGTGTGCAACGATGCGAGATGCAGGGAGTTGTTGCAGTAATGCAAAGGTCAAAAATGGAGCACTTGTCATCAGTAGAGGGAGCTTAAATGTCAGGAGTACTCTAGCCTAATAGAGAGGTCAGAGATGGGATATTAGTTACTTACTTCTCAGTAACTGAGTTGCAGTGCAGTAGTGGGCAACATGATGCAGCATGATGAGAGGAGTTGGAGTGCGGATGTAGTGTTGGGAGAAAATAGCAGCAACATCATGGATGCAGAGGGAGTTGCGGTACGGAAGAAACAGTGGCAGTGGCAGGGCCATGGGTAGCAGTACAGGATGCAGCAGTGTAGAGGATGTTGGGTAGCAGGCCTAGCATCAACACAGGGACCAATGCCGGATGATCAGGGTGATACTCAGTGAGGAGTATTGCTAGAGCACAGTCGTCACTAAGAGGGAGTGTTTATTTGGGGTAGCATAGGATGTTCTATAGCCACAAAATTTGGTGGAAAGGTTGGGGCACATAAGATCTCCAATACACAGAAAGGGTTTGGGAAGATTCTAAACAGTTTGATAAATATTAAAATAATTAATATTTTTAATGGAGTCCCTACGTCTAAATTTAGGGAAATTAAAATATTAATTTGGATTAATAGAAAACTGTGTTAGAATGGTCCAAAAGACATGGATCAAGTCAGATCTAATATTAGCCATTGATTAGGGACTTAATCTCGGCCGTTGATATGTTAACAAGAAAAGTATAAGAGGAGGCTTGAGGGTCACTTGGGGAGTACACTAGATGGTCAGTCATTCTATTCTCCAGTGCGGGCTTTGCTAAGAGAGATAGAATTGGTGATCGGAGTTGCAACTGAGGGGCAGTGAGTACAGAGAGACAGAGAGGGATAGATAGTGCCAGGAGATCAACGCAGGAGCCAGAGTGACACCTTAGTAGCCAAGGCTCACACAGGTCCACGCAAAGGCATCCAGGAGCTGCATAGTGCTTTAGAGAGGCCTCATATCTGACGCAGAGGCCAGAAGGTTGATGTAGGGCCTCCTAAGGTTGATGCAGGGCCTCCTGAGGCTGACGCAGGCCTATTCAGGGTGACGTAGGGCCAGTGTTGGGCAGAGAGAGGCTGACATAGTCCAGAGAAGCAGATGTTGGGGTTTCTGGGGTAAATTGGAGCTGAGGAGCTGCCGGAGGGTTTATTCGGTGTCTCAACCGAGATATCTGTCTCAGACTGAGAGGTACTACTTCTAAGGGAATTGTTTGTTGGGTAAGCTAGATTTGGCACTTAGATTGTACTCTGAAATTTCTTAATAAGAAAACCCTCAGATAGTTGCACCGGTTTTCCTGCATTGGGTTTTTCCAAGGATATTGGTCCAAAAATAACGGTGTCATTTTGTGTGCTTGTATTTGTTTTCTTCAGTTGATGATCTGTAATATGTTGAGCATGCACTATTGTTTATTTTCAGTATTTACATTGTAAATAACTTGTTAAGTAACAGAACAAGTAGGTAGGAATAAATCAGTAAATGATGATATGGAAGATAACTGAAAGTAATTGTCTTATGACCAAATGAATGGCATAGGAAACAATTACCATAAAAGAATCTATGGTACCTGGATGTTTTCCTCTTGCTGCTTACTTTGGGCTAAGATTCTTCCTTAATTCCCTTGGCTAACAACTTTGTTTTATTTGTCTTGAGATGATCAATTCTGTCATTTTTATCCTTCAATTTCCTTTTCATATCTCCCAGTTGTTTCTTGACTTCATCAAGTTGCTTTATCAAAATAGCATTCTTTCTCTTGACTTCATAGATCTAAAATTCTAAGAGCATAACTAATGATACATCTAAGTCCATATTGCTTTGATCCATCTTCTAAGGCTTAGCTATTTTTGAATATGAGTTGCCTTGATACCACTTGTTAGACCATATGTTACACTAAGAGGGGGGGTGAATCAATGTGAAGACAATTTTACAACTTCACAATATTCATTAATCATTCATTCATTTAGTAGTTATCATAAACACTATCTCATCAGTTATCACAATGCTTAATCACATAAGCATCATAATTAGAAATAACAGAAGAAATCATTACATCACATTGAGACACAAATTTTTAAGTGGAAACCCAAATGGGAGAAAAATACCAACTCTTCTTATGCTTAGTATTTAATTTATTTACATCAATTTGCAGGCCCTAGCCTACAGAAAAAAACTAACCCCAAAAATATATAGGTTTCCACTTTAAGTAGGCTACAACCTAATTGAGGCACCAACCAGATGCAAGCAGTTACTCATTGTAGGCTACAACTTGGTTGACGCTCCAACCTTTAGACTGAGTAGGATCCAACCCATTCTAGGCCCAAACCTCCTCTAGGATCCAACCTGATTGATGCTCCAACCTCGGCAATGAGTGGGCTCCAACATGCTCCATTCTCAAACTTGATTGAGGCTCCAACCTCAGCAATGAGTAGGCTCCAACCTACTCGAGGATCAAACCTCAGCAATGAGTAGGCTCCAACCTACTCGAGGATCTAACCTCATTAAGGATCCAAACTCAACAATGAGTAGGCTTCAAACCGATCTAGACTCCGACCTTAGCAATGAGTAGTATCCAACTTGATTAAGGCTCGAACCTCCGTCTTCAACTTCCATGTGGACCTCCAGTTCATCTCATTTTCAAAATGGATCCATTATCATATATCATTGAATTTGTATATAAGGAAATTGTCACAATTTGCAAATTTTGCCACTACCATAAACACTACCACTGTCCGAATCACTATCTTTGCTACACATCTTGAAACCAATGAACTGTCATATAACCTATAAACACTTCATTTTTTTACAACCTACAACCACAACATTGCTATACAACCTATAACCACTACATTTCCTTGTACCAAAAAGTCATATAAATCACTCTTGTTGGTTGTCATATTGTTTCTTATATTCTAATTTGATCATAACTGCAATATGGTCATTCAAACCCTTCATGTATCTAAAACGCCTCCAACGTGCTCATATATTTCATAAGAACACATAGGAGCTTTTGGACATCAAATATGAATCAAAACCATGTCAAAATCATGCGGTTGCAACCATTTCTGAGTCCTTATCCCACAACTTCTTCCAAATCTCAATTTGGATAAATAATGCTCCCAAAAATATAAAAACAGTCATATATAATTATATAAACTATTAAACATTCTACAAACTAAGCATTTATAGACGCTTTCAAAGTGAATCATTGGATTTCGACACTGGCCACTAGAAAGTGTAAACAATGTGACAAATTGAAACCAAACATAATAAAAAAAACCTCACCTGCATTCCACCGAGACTCGAACCACTAACCTCAGCCTCCCATCCAAATTTCACTACCAATTTCTCAACTCCATGATGCTTGACATATCACTCTTCCAAAATGATTTTTTCATAGAGAAATTTCAAAATGCAACGATAGGGGATTTGACCTTATCTCATATTACATGCAAATGGGTAACATGACCTCCTCCAATTTATAAAAATTCCTCTTAGGTCCTTTTGGTGAAAGAATTACACAATGATAGGTAACATAACCTTCACCAATTGCCAATGATGCATCTAAAGACCTTTCGGTGTTCCACAACGAGATCCATGGAATGCTTACACAGTGATAGTAATTGCATTACCCATAACTAATCTATGATAGTTTCAAACAATAAATTGATGTAACTAGATCTCTGCAACATATTAGAACAATACCAGAACTTCCAAAACAATATGAATCGAGCCACGTAGTTTTTGAACTAGATTATCTAACCATCGTATCAAAACTTTGCAAAATTGTTACATCTCACAGAATTGAGTTTGAGTGTTGATTAGTTTGAGTCATAGATATATGGTATATATAAAAAATGATGGTCCCAAGTCAACCATATGACCAATACTAAAATTTTGGAGTCAACATGTCAATATGACCACTTGAAGTCTCTAGAAAACCATAAGACTGAGCCCATATGCCCGGGATCCAAGGATCATTGGGTGTTGCTTTTTGGTAATGTCATCATGATGTCACACCTACCATGTGTCACAACCAAGGTGGTCCATGGGTCATCCAAATTTGTGCCTATTGGACAACTAAAAATTCCATTTGTACCTGCCACTTTGGCAGCCCCTGATGGTGCCACATCAGCATGTTGATGTTAGCTAGTGATGTGTCCTCCCATATTTGTATTTATGTCATTTGTCATTCATTAATAGGTCCACATCATCATCAAATAAAAAACTACAATGTGTCATCATCTAGTTGTTATGATGGGACTAGTTCAACATCAAGCATCTTTACATTCATCTGGTCATTGATCCGCTGGAAGCACCATTGGTTATCCAAAATTTTCACATCCTTTCATAATATTAACAATTGTGCATCTCCACAATATCATGACCATTAATCATTATGCTTAATGGTATATCCACTCCTAACTTGCACATTGTTTAACAAATTATAATTTTGGGGTTGACCATGTAATTTTTCCCCAACTAATATTGATTTTCAACTACCTATAACATCTCATCGAGGACTTTTTTTTAGCACAATATATTGTTGGAAAGGTATCAACAAGCACTACACAACTATGTTATTTGTAGGATATTTTGAGCATCATAACTTCATAAAAAACCTAAAAATCTTTAAGCACCCATAACCTTATGTAATGAGGCCTTGAAAAAGATCTTTGTCATATTACTTCATGAAGAGTCCTACTGATTATTTAATCATCTAGGATGGTCACACTATTGTTCTTCCATAAATCCCATTTGACATCAACGACATATTTTTTTCATCAATGACAACAATATGTGTAACAACATTAAGTTTTGATATGGAGTCATAGATGTGGGATGGATGAGATGCACATGGCCTCACCATAATCCCCTCACAGGAGCTTGGATAAGTTTAAACAAACATTGGAAGTAGAAATTGCCAAATTTGTATATTTCAAGTCTCCATTTTCGAATTTGTGCTCCTTTTCATTTGGTATTTTAGCTCCATGTTAATGGGGGTGGATTCAGTTGATTGTTGAGATAATGACACCAGGGTGAAGATATCCCTTGTGTTGTATATCTAAGGATGGGATCGTAGCAAAGGGAATCATTACTCTGTTGTTTCTGGGAAGTCTAGTGTAGCTACCTCTAAAGGAAGTGGGACTCTACTCATACTTTTATTCTATAATTTTTAGTTCAATTGGAGGCGTAATTTTATGTTGATTTTTAGGTTTTGGGTCTTTGTGATTGTGCAATTTTGCCTACAATTGGATGGATGTTGTTTTTATGGTGTCTGGGGTCATAAATTATTGAGATGTCATTTTTCCAATGAAGGATTGTGACCCTACCCTCATTGTTATTGGGAGGGGGTATCTTGTCTTTAGGTAGCATAGTTGTTAGTGGTGCTTTGTGCAGTTCCACATGATGGTTGAAGGTGTTGTAATACATGGGGAAATCAGTGTTGCATTAAGTCAGATAACCTCCCCTCTAGTGCGGGGACAATTAAATTATGTTTGGTGGTGGGGGTTGCGCTCTTGTAGCCTCACTTTGAAGTTGAGTAATGGCCTTCTTGTATTGTTTATTTTGTGGATTGTAGTTTGGTTTGAGTACTATCTAAGTGGAAACATAAGTTGCAGCTATAAAGCCTTGTTGACCTAGCCACATAGGTTAGAATATTTGTAATTATAATTGGATATGCTTACCCTTAATTTGAAGCATAATAAAAATAAAATAAACCTCTTATGTGATGGATAAAATTAAAAAAATTGAGGATAAAGAAGGCAAGAAAAATGATGAAGTGGATGCCTTTTGAAGACAACTAGAGGAGTTGAAGGCACAAGTCACCAAATTGAGAAATAATGTGAACAACACAACCAGATCAAGCATTCCTATTATTCATAGAATACTTCCAGATGGAATTGTGTAAAGGATTATTATCTTGTCCAACGTTTCAGGTGGACACTCCACCCATCATCAGGGACCAAAGAATATTGAATGATAACATGTGAATGTTACCCATCATTTTTTGTCCTTTACGTTCACGGTTGTCACTTTTTATCACCTTCACTTTAATGAGTGTCCTTTTCATGGTATCTTCATTTTTACATGTGTCACTTTCAAGGTCGTTCGCATTTTTCAAGTGTCATCTTATGTTTTCCGCCTATCGTAGGTGTCACTTTTGTTTTTTCACTCATGCATGTGTCACACCTTTGCACATAACCAAAGTTAGTTTTTGCGCACTCTTTTAGATAAGATGGTCTTATATATAATTTTAATATGTTTTAGACACATTCCTACAACTTATTGCACCTTTTTGTCATAGTTATCACTTTTGTCGCAACTTCTCTTCTAAGTGTTGTAATATGTTGTTTCAACTATTTCACTTAGAAATAAGTGTTGCTTTGTTGTAGTTTTGAGTTGTGATTGCTATCCATGGGTACTGTGTATCCTTCTGGTTTGTATTTATGGTTTTATGTGTGTGATCCATGTTTTAGTCGTGCTCAAATGCATTTCTCTCTTTTACTTTGTTGGTCTCACCCTTAGCCATTTTGGAGCCCTTCTTGGTCCCTTTGCCTAGTGTAAGGTATGGAGGTATGAACCCTATTACCAAGTGAGTAGCTTAACCTATCCATGAGCTCATTGATGTAGCATTACTCCCCAATATTGGTGCATTATCCTCCTCAAGATCACTTCAAAACTGTTGCACATTATGAACCTCCCAAGGGAAGTCACCTAATCCTTCTTACTTATACTGACTCACTACACTGAGTTTTGGTCACCTCTACCTTGCATGACACATAAATCACTCCTAGCTAACAACATGGAGCTATTTCACCCTTTTTCATAGGAAAAACATGCAATGCGAATACCCTCCTATCCTCCCAGTGTAGTGAAAACCCCCATAGGCAAAGTGGCTTCCTCCTATGGCCTTCCTCAATGAAAAGTGAATTCCAAATGGTCAAGTACCCACTATTGGGTCAAACTGTGCTAGCCTACAAGGAAAAGTGCACTCCAAATCAACAGTGACCCCTTGTTGAAGAAAATTGTGCTATCTTTCAAGTCTCCTCTCCCTTTGAGTGCATGGCACACCCTTGAAGGCTAAAGCCTCCACTCTTCCCTCTTCCCCAATGTGCTACGTGCCCAATAACAGCTTAGCCTATTCCTCTAGAGATAATCAAGTAGTAGGGAAGGCTAAATGAGGCCTCCTCTCTATCTTTGACTATTCAAATTGTGTTTTCCTTAAGGTCTCCTCTTCTTCCCAACTCATAGCGCAGTCCTCAAGCTCAAAGCTTTCACCTTACATCTTCCATTATAGCTCTGCACTCAAGCTTGTTTAGACCTTTCTCCTTAGCGCATGGAATAGTAGGGAAGGTTGAAGGAGGTATCGACTCAGCCTTGACTAGTCAAACTGTGAATTCATGTCTTCCTCTCTTTTCCTCAGAGCACATGGTGCAGTCTTGAAGCATGAAGCCTCCTCACCTTGTCCATTTAGCTTCCCCCACTGTGTTGGACCAAGGATGAATCCTCTTAATAGTGCATGGTGTAGTAAAAATGAATAGTGGAACCTTCCTAAGTCATTGATGAGTTTGATTGTGCCCTCCTAATCAAATCTCCTTCTTTTAACCCTCTCATAGGCATAACATTAGTTGATCATTCCATGAGCTAGGAAGTGATAGAATAGATGTTTTAAGCCTGATTTTACCTTATCGTCGATGATTTTCATTAGAAGGAGTACCTTCTTAACATGACAAGGTGATTCTCAAAGTAGAAATCCAAGAGAAAGCATAAATAGACACCTGCGGAGAAGAAGAACAAAAGTGGGTTATCATGGAGACATGAAGTAGATCATGGACTGAGACAAAAAAGAAGACATTGCATGATGGCTCAAAGGATTCAAAATTTCATCCAAGACTCTTTCAAGGGCGAAGATAAGAAACAAAGTTTATGTTTCATGAAAATGAAGCATATATCATATATATCATCAAGCATGCAAGATGAAGCAACATGGAATAGAGCTTGGCATTGCCATCTCACCGTGAAGTCCATGTCATCATTATCAAGTTGTAATTTGTACAAGTGTCATCATAATTGTCAATGTGTGTCCATGTGTCATTCCACATCATGTGAAATGTAATAATGTAATTATTAAAAGGAAAAGGACAAAATTTAATGTGTGAAAGTCTAAGAGTCATATGTGGAATATGAAGAGTCACGTAGTCATATATGGACAAAAGAGTTGTATAGAAGTCCAAAAGTCACATAGAGAAGGTCAAAGGACATATTAGAATTCCATTGATGAGTTTTATTGTGACCTCCTAATTAAGCCTCCTTCTTTTAACCCTCTCATAGGCATATAGTTGATCATTCCATGAGTTAGGTAGTGATAGAATAGATGTTTCAATACTGATTTTTCCTTATCATGGATGATTTTCATTGGAAGGAGTACCTTCTTAACATGAAAAGGTGATGCTCAAAGTAGAAATCCAAGAGAAAGCATAAATAAACACCTGCGGAGAAGAAGAACAAAAGAGGTCTATCATGGAGACATGAATCATATCATGGACCGAGACAAAAAGAAGATATTGCATGATGGCTCAAAGGATTCCAAATTTTATCCAAGACCCTTTCGAGGGTGAAGATAAGAAACAAAGTTTTTATTTCATGAAATTGAAGCATATATCAGATATATCATCAAGCATGCAAGATGAAGCAACGTGGAATAGAGCTTGTCATCACCATCTCACCTCGAAGTCCATGTCATCATTGTCAAGTTGTAACTTGTACAAGTGTCATCATAATTGTCAATATTTGTCCATGTGTCATGCCACATCATGTGGAATGTAATGATGTAATTATTAAAGGGAAAAGGACAAAATGTAATGTGTGGAAGTCCAAGAGTCATATGTGGAATATGAAGAGTCACATAGTCATATATGGATAAAAGAGTTGTATAGAAGTCCAAAATTCACATAGAGAAGTTCAAAGGACATATTATAAGTCCAAGATTCATAAGGGTAAACCCATATTCAAGGGGAGATGAAAGGCCATTCCCGTTGTTATAAAAGCAACCTCATAACTCAAGCAAAGGGCTTTTGAAGGCTTAAGCTTTGGAGAGCTAGTATTGGCTTCTCTACTTGGAATAGGAGAGAAAATGATTCTTTAGAGAAGCAAGAAGTGATTTAATGTTCTATTACTAGAACTAGTGCCTCATCATTGTAACTGTGTACTTGGATCTTTCACCTTATTGAAATTCAATGAGCCAACACATTTTCATGCATGTATGGAAAATGTTTTAGGACTATTCTTGGGATGTTTACTATATATGTTGTGTTCATATGTACTGAAAAAATTGAACTATGTCGGTGGCTTTGGTATTCATCTTGTTGAATGTGTGTTTTATTTGCTTTAAAAATTGTTATGTGAACTATTTGGCTAACAAATATTTTCATGCTCTTGTGTGTCTCTCTTGGGTTAGTATTATTACTTCTTTCCAGAGACTCATTCTTGTCTCCCTCTCGTGAAGGTCTCCTTTTACACATTACAATTGGTGTTTCAAAATGTCAACTTACTTGTTTGTTCAAGGTCTATGTATATAATCTCTTATGTTATATGTTGAAACCAAGGGAAACCTTTGTGTTATGGTCGTTGGGTTGATACTTTGGATGGGGATCCCACTCCAAACAGTGTGAGTTATAATTGGGACTTCACATCAGGGAGACCCCCTGTATGTTGGCAGTATCTAGCATCGTCAACATTATGGTGCTAGAACGAGGGTGGATGACAAGTTGTACCCATTACGTCTGTTTTGAATCTGTTATCCTTAATGGCTCATCCTAAAATCATATGCTAGGGGTGTTTCTATAATTTATCTAATGTCCAACTTTTAATCCCTATTGAGCCTCTTTATGACTTTTCTCAATTGAAATTTGATGGTGAGGATGGAACATCCATAGCTGAGCACATTTCTGTTCTTCTCAAATTTTGTGTATATTATGAAATCATTGATGAAGATTTTTCTTGTGTGATTTTCTTCCTCAGTCTTGAAGGTCTTGTTAGTTGATAGTTTCATACCTTACCATTTGCCTCTATTCATTCTCTTGATCAATTTCTCAAGGAGATTCAGCAAGCTTTTGATAGGTATGGTTACCGAGATGTTTTCAAAATAATTAATCAACTGAGAATGGAAAGTAATGAATCAATTGGGGAATTTTCTAATGGATTGCTTCACTTATGTTGTGAGTTTCATAGGGAATATATGGATTGGAACTTCCTTAAAATGAAGTTTCAAAGTTTGGTTCAAATATATTTACACAATGAGTCGACACCCGCTGATGTTTCTACTCTCCCAACTCTTGTAAATCACGAGACACCACTAACCTTAGAAGAGCAATATATTGTTCCTTTTGTTCCTTGTTCTCCTCCTTTTCCAGTACCAATTTGGGTGCCTCCTTATGATCATAATAAATTTGGGAAATTTGTAAATCAAATTCCTAATCCATCTTCTCAACCTTCTCCCACTTTCCATGATTCAGATCCAATGGAGGAAACCTTGGAATGGTTCATGGAGCCTAACGTGAATGATAATCCCTTGATTTATAAAGATAACATTAATGCTCATAAATTCAGTCTTGAATTTTATTTGGATACTTGTCATCCTCTATCATCTCCTTTTCTTGATCCCTTTCCCCTTGATTTTCTTGGTCAGTCTCTTCCAAATCTAGTGGGTCAGGAAAAAGGTATGATTTCTCTTCGTAAATTTCTTTATTTAACATTCATCCTTATACGATTATC
This sequence comes from Pinus tabuliformis, assembly GCA_031772625.1. Classification (NCBI taxonomy): domain Eukaryota; kingdom Viridiplantae; phylum Streptophyta; class Pinopsida; order Pinales; family Pinaceae; genus Pinus; species Pinus tabuliformis. The sequence continues at coordinate 844,165,762 of CM062810.1, forward strand.
CCTTTTTATAGATTAAAATAAGGAAAATATCGGTTAAAGTTGGATGAAAGCATTTGGTGACAAAATAGGCAAATCTAGCATAAGAAGCTGATTTTTTGCTATCTTTGTGTGTAGAAGATGTAGATTGGGCAAAAGTCGTTCAATTGACAGAGCAACACAAGGCCATAAAAGGGAAACTACAACATCTTTGGCAGAAAAGGCAGCGAGAGATCAGCCTGAACAATGCTATTTTATCACATGATCAGATTATGTATTGCGAAATCCTCATGATCCCCTGATCCTGAGGATTCGCTTTTATCTAGTTACTTTTTTATGTTATATATAGGGCCGAAAGGCAATTAGAGAGAGCTCAAAATTTGATAATTTGTAATTATTCTTTTTGAAAACATATAACATTGTTATATCAGTGACATTGTAAGCTGTTACTTGCATTAATGAAAGAAGGTTGCGTTTGATACATATTTATATTCTGAGTTCTTATTAAGCGAAGGCTTCTGGCGACTCTGGGCCCGGTCACAAGAAGTTCTACTGCTTCCTTGTCTTATAATATTTCCATTTATTCTTTGTTATTTGATTAATTTTCAGTCATTGGTTATTCCATTTATCGTAAAGATTTGTGATATTGATTCATACTGTTGTTCAATTATATTCAGAGTGAAGCCGTGTGACATAATTAAACAATGCTTTGATTGGAATGAGTGAATTAGTGTTAGTAGTAGATTGTTGTTCATTTCGAGTGATGTTATCATAGATCCTAGAGATAATTATAATTAATTTCCACAAGTTGCAATATAGATCATTTTATATTTACAAATCCTTTATTGTTGTGTGCGTTCTTGTTGTTCAATTGTTGTTTGCTATTCAATTACCATTTGTCGTTCAATTGCTGTTTTTTGTTCAATTACCGATTGTCATTCAATTACTGTTGTTGTTCAATTGAGATTGATGGTTAATTTGGATTGCTATAGGTTAACAATTATGTTCAATAGTTATAGTTTCTTTCCTTGATTGAGTGAGTTAGCCTTAAGTCTATTTGAACAAACCCAATTGTGATTCTTATTTGCATTAAGTTTCAATTGATTTCAGAACAAGTTGCATAGAATTGCAGAGTATGTTAGGAGTATTTCTTCCATAGTTAGTTCTTTCCAGAATTGTGCGGATGATCCGGATTTAAACAGGAACGCAACAAATTACAGAGATAACCATATACACAAAGATGCAGCGGAAATAATACTTCATTTCATTAATGGAAAATACTGAAATATGCTTACAACCAGAAATGGAAATAAACCAGCTAGGGCGATGGTAGCTTATCTCTGAGAAGAGATGTGATGGCTACATGCCTCTGAACTGTCTTACAATGAGGCTCGAAGGCCTATTTATTGTTGAGAAACAGTGGAAAAACCCTTAACCTTCCAAAACCTAACCCTAGAAGATGAAACGCCAAACTATGGGCCCCGTTTGGGGTAAGTTGGTACATCAACTTCCCGGGGTCGTAACTTTGGCATATGATCTCCGTTTGACGCATACAATAGCTCGTTAGAAAGATCTATCCGAGCACTATCATTGTTGGAACGGGCAACATCGGTCCATTCCATGGACCCATGTTGCCCCCGGATTCCCCAAAAAACGTCGTTTAGGGCCTCAAAACGACTCCGGAAGTTCAGGACCCGAAAAACTGCTAAAAATAGTAAGTTGTGCTACAATTAAGGAAACTAAAAATGCTGAGAAGAACAATGGTGGGGGTCCAGGTGGACTTGGCAGGTGGCCACCAATATCCACCTGGATCATTCCTCCCCCCTTAGGAAGCAATGGTCCCCATTGCGTTGAGCTCCTCCATGAGATGAGGAAACTTTTGCTGAACTTGTTCCCTGGTGAGCCACTTGCCCTGCTGAAGGAGTTGGCCTGCTTTGACAACTCGATACAGTTGGATATTCTGTTGGCGAGTGTTCTTGATCTGTGTGTCCATGATTCGATCAGTTGCAGCTTGTTCCATGCAATCTGGATTTAATTCTGTGGGTTTGAGCTGTTCTGCAATGTCGGATGTGTCTAGCAATGGTGGAAAGTATGGCCGAAGGCGGTCCACATTGAACACTGGGTGCAGGCCAAGGAATGGGGGAATGCTGAGCTCAAATGCATTGTCTCCCATAGCCTTAGTAATGGTGTAAGGACCATATCGGAGTGGTCTCAATTTCCGATAGGCTCCAGTAAGGCGTTCCTTTTGCAAATGCAACCAGACTTTGTCGCCCACCTGAAACTTGTGTGGCACCCGATGTTGATCATGTCGCTGCTTGTACTTGGCATTTGATTTCTCAAGAATGTCATGGACCTGCTGGCGAATGTGTTGGATGCGCTCAATGAAGCTGGTGGCCTTATCTGTTTCGGACTGGACATGAGCTGAATTTATGTGAGTAGCTGCAAGTGGCATGGCCACATCAATGGGGCATAGTGGCTGGAATCCCAAACCCACCTGAAAAGGGCTATGGCCAGTGGAGCTGTGAAGAGCTCGGTTGTAGCTGTGTTGAACATAGGGGAGGCTCTCGTCCCATGTGCGTGGATGCTTTGAGTTATACATGCGCAGAATGTGCACAATCATCCTATTGACAACCTATGTCTGGCCATCAGTTTGAGGATGGAAGGCTGTGGACTTCGTGAGTTTGGTGTCCAGCATTGACCAGAGACTGGACCAAAATGTGCTGAGAAACCGACTGTCCCGATATGAGATGATAGACTGTGGGATCCCAAAGTGCACCCACACTCGTTCAAAGAAGAGTTTAGCAGTGGCTTCTGCTGTGATATTCTTCTTGCAGGCCACCATAATGGCCATCTTCGAGAACCTGTCGACGACCACAAAAACACAGTCATTTCCATGCTTAGTGGAAGGAAGGCCTGACATGTAATCCATGGAGATGGATTCCCAAGGTCGACTTGGGGTAGGCAACGGGGTATAGAGGCCGTGCTTCTTAATGGTCGGTTTGGCAATGGCACAGGCAGTACATGATCTGATGTACTTTCCAACATCCTGTCGAAGATTCGGCCAATAGAAATAATTTTGCAGAACTGCCACTGTTTTCTCGACCCCGAAATGCCCAGCAGCCCGACTGTAGTGGGCTTCCCAAATCATCTTGGCACGCTCGCTTGAAGGAACACAAAGGTGACCGAGGTGGCATAATAGGGCATCCTGAAGGTGAAAATCTGGAACATGCCGACCCTCCAAGAGTGTCTGGTATGTGTGGCCGAATTCTGGGTCGCTTTTGTAGAGAAGTGGCCAATCAGAAGTCTCGTGCCCACAAGAGTTGAGCACGGTGGTTAACGCCATGATCGGTGGTCGACTGAGGCAATCTGCAACATTATTGGTGCTGCCCTTCTTATACTTGATATTCAAGTGGAACTGTTGCAGATATGTAGACCACTTCTGATGGCAATCATTCTGCAATTTCCCTTGGGTCTGTATGAACTGCAGGGGTCGGTGGTCTGTGTGGATGACCGTTTCCTTCCCCAAAATGTAATGCTTCCATTGTCGGCAGGCCTGTACAATGGAATACATCTCTTTATCATAAGTGGGGTACTTCCGGACTGTGTCTGAAAGTGTTTCACTGTGATATGCCACTGGATGTCCATGTTGAGTAAGGACTGCCCCAATAGCATAGTCAGAGGCATCTGTCTCGACCTCAAATGGTTGTTGTAAATCTGGTAACGCGAGCACTGGTGTTGTGCAGAGGCGATCCTTCAACTCCATGAATGCCTTCTGTTGAGATTCAGACCAAAAGAATTTTGCTTTCGCCCCTCCCTTGGTGACTTGACTCAAGGGCCAAGAAATATGAGAAAACCCCAACACAAACCTGCGGTAGAAGTTGGCAAGACCTAGAAAGCTGCGGAGCTCTGTTAGAGTGGTTGGAGAGGGCCAATCCCGAATGACTTGGATCTTGGCTGGATCGACATGCACCCCCTGTTCATCAATGATGTATCCCAGATACTGAACCTGGGTCATGCCAAAAGTGCATTTCTCCAAATTGGCACATAGCTTGTGTTGCCGCAGTGTTTGGAGAACCTGTCGGATGTGGTGGAGGTGCTCTTCCCAACTCTGGCTGAAGATCAGAATGTCATCCAAGTATACTACTACAAAGGAGTTGGTGAATGGCCGCAAGATGTCATCCATTAGCCTCATGAAGGTTGTAGGAGCATTCGTCAATCCGAAAGGCATAACCAACCATTCGAAGAGGCCCTCCTTGGATTTGAAGGCAGTCTTCCACACATCAGAGGGTTCGATTGGTACCTGGTGATATCCTGACTTCAGATCGATCTTGCTGAAATATTTCGCCCCCTTTAGTTGGTCTAGGAGGTCATCAATCCGCGGGATCGGGTACCTATTACGGACAGTGATCTTGTTCAGCGCCCGATAGTCAATACAGAGTCTCCACGTCCCATCCTTCTTCTGTACCAACACGATCGGGCTCCCACAGGGCGATGAACTCGGACGGATGTGACCTTTCTACAGGAGCTCCTGAATCTGCCTCTTGATTTCATCGTTCTCCAGAACGGAGCGCCGATAAATTGGTCCATTGGGTAGCGGCGCACCTGGGGTCAGATCGATGGAGTGCTTGACTTGACAGTGCAGAGGAACCCCTGCCGGGGAGGTGAAGATGTCCTCGTACTCCTCCACAACCTTGTCCATCTGTAGTTGTCGTGCAGAGGGACCCCGTCTGGAGGCCGCGGCCACTGTCTTCTTCTTTCCTTGAGGGCGTATCATCAGGAAAACAAATTTCCTGGTTTTGGAAATGATCTTACTGCATTGTTTTGCAGTAATCAAAGAGATGGCGGTAGGTGGTGCTACCTCTGGTATCCTGTACAACTTATTTCCCAATGTAATAATAACAGCACGGGGCCTTGATTCATACACAGCATGTTGCTTCCACAAGTATGGTTGTCCTAGTAATACATCACAAACTTCAAGGGGAGCAATGTCACACAATACCTCATCCGTGAAGGGCTTGATGTTGTATGGAAAGCGACACTGCTGGCTCACGCGAAGATCTCGTCCTTGGTGAAGCCACCCAATGGTGTATGGTTGTGGATGTGCTGTGGTCGGTAAGCCCAACCGCTTCACGACCTCTGCCGAAATGAGGTTCTTTTGACTCCCGCTATCAACAATGAACTGTATCGGGGAGCCCTTTACCCACATCTGGGAGTGGAAGAGACGCTCCTCCTCCTCTGGATCTTCGGGTTCATTTTTCTGGATCTTTGCGGTAGCCACAGTGGCGCTGGGATCTGCATCAATGATCTGCTTCCCTTTTTCATTCCCCTTATCGGGTTCTGACTCAGAGTCAGAACATGCATCTGATTCTGAAACCTTTAGCTCAGCCACCAGTGACTGCTTGGCCCGACACTCACTTGTGTTTTGAGTGGAGCTCTTATGGAACTCGCACCATTTTCCAGTGTCCTTTCTCGGCTTCGCGGCGCTGTTCTTTGCTTGCAGCTTCGGCTGGTTGTCTTGGGCTGTCCCGCCTTGGCTTTGTCCTTTGTTCTGTGGTTTAGGGGCACCTTTCCCCTGCTTTGGATTCGCAGATCCAAAGTCTCGCTTCTTTTGTTTAAACTTCTGCTCGACCTTGACGGCATATCGGTATGCTGCGCCGAGCGAGGAGATGTTTAGGAATTGTATTTCTTCCTGAATGTACTTGTGTAGGCAGCCACGGTATTTGAGTATCAAATGTTGCTCCGAATCCTTGATACCCAACTTTGTGTGAAGGGTATGGAAAAGATTGGTGAACTCCGGCACGTCTTGGTCCCTTCCCTGCCGCAGCGTGGTCCACTTTATGTATTCATCCTCCTAGCTTCCAACAGGGTAGTACTGCTCCTTGATGGCATCCCGGAACGAATCCCAGGTGGGTGCGGCTGAAAATAGTGAGCCAGTACTTTCATCCTTCTGCTCGCAGTAGGTTTTCCACCAGTCCTTGACGTGGGGGGCTGCTTTGAGAAGAGCAAAAACAATCTTTTCCCGACTCGAAAATTCATGAACAGAAAAATAACCCTTTAGCAGATTTAACCATTTATCTACGGCATCTGCGTCTACTGACCCTCGAATATGGGGATTTCAAAATTAACTTGTACCTTAAAGGGTGTGGCGTTTCCAGAGTAGCTGCTGGAAGCCGATGCGTTGCTTCTGGGTAGCCGCTGAAGGATCTGGGCAAAGCTGTCCATCATCGCGTTCCGTTGTCGCTCGAGGGCTTCTTCGAGCAAGATTTTGATGGGATCTCCTGCCCCCTCGTCTTTCTTCTCGTCCGCCATGGGAGGCCGTCGGGATTTGCGAGGCTGGTCTTGCAAAGGTTCAACCAGTTCAAGCCCTAACTCCTTATATCCCGACCTTGTTGGGGACATGCAAAGAAAAACAGAGAAAAAGCAGACCGCTCTGATACCACTGATCCGGATTTAAACAGGAATGCAACAAATTACAAAGATAACCATATACACAAAGATGCAGCGGAAATAATACTTCATTTCATTAATGGAAAATACTGAAATATGCTTACAACCAGAAATGGAAATAAACCAGCTAGGGCGATGGTAGCTTATCTCTGAGAAGAGATGTGATGGCTACATGCCTCTGAATTGTCTTACAATGAGGCTCGAAGGCCTATTTATTGTTGAGAAACAGTGGAAAAACCCTTAACCTTCCAAAACCTAACCCTAGAAGATGAAACGCCAAACTATGGGCCCCGTTTGGGGTAAGTTGGTACATCAACTTCCCGGGGTCGTAACTTTGGCATATGATCTCTGTTTGACGCATACAATAGCTCGTTAGAAAGATCTATCCGAGCACTATCATTGTTGGAACGGGCAACATCAGTCCATTTTATGGACCCATGTTGCCCCCGGATTCCCCAAAAAACGTCGTTTAGGGCCTCAAAACGGCTCCGGAAGTTCAGGACCCGAAAAACTGCTAAAAATAGTAAGTTGTGCTACAATTAAGGAAACTGAAAATGCTGAGAAGAACAATGGTGGGGGTCCAGGTGGACTTGGCAGGTGGCCACCAATATCCACCTGGATCAACAGATTAAATTGAAGAATTAGTCATTAGTGATTGCAACGGTTCATCATTAGATAACCTTTAGATTCACTGCATATACGTTGCTGACACACTTGAGATAAAAAGACTTACCTCAGGTTGACAACTAATGTAGGGATTGAGATTGCCTGTAAAAATACATTTTAGTGAGCCAACATTTTGGTGTCGTTGTCAGGGAGAGTGTTTCAAGTGATTTTTTATTTTATTTTTTGCTATGAAAGAATGGGGTTTTAAAAATGGAAGGTAAAAACCTATGTACCTAGCAAGTAAAGTGCTTGCTTTTCAGCAAAATCTTAGAGGTTAAATAGGAATTTGTTTTTATGAATGACTAGGAATAAAAAAATAGAAAAAGAGAAGAATCCTCCACCAAAACCCACAAAACCCAAAGGATTGATGAACCTTGGGAGAGCGACCTTTATAGACGAAATCGTAAGAAGAGCAGAGTCGTAAGCGTATGTAAAATTCCACGCTATACCTAGAAAAATTTCTACTACTATCCTTCACGCAGCAGGCTCATCATTTGCAGCTTACGCTGAGATTCAAAGCCAAGTAGGAGGATAGGAACAGATAGGAACAATAACTTAAGAGAAGGAAAAGGAGAAACTAGTGGGGCTGCTAAGGCAGAACCACAACTGTCTAAACAAGGATCTCCTGAGATCCTAGATCTAGGTAGTGCTGCAAATCCAGCTTGGGTTGCTAACTCTCTGCTTACTCAAGAAGCACCCCTTGAAGTCCCCAAAGATTATTGGCACATCTTGGACCAAATGGAAGATCGGCCACCCCAAGGTCAAACCTCGACATTAGAGTACCCCATAGTTGACCAAGTGGCCAATGCCCCCATGAAGGCTATTCCTCTGCAGAGCATCCCAACTTTCCATGGGATGATCACAGAGGATCCTGATGCTTTCCTGTTTGAGTTTGACATCTTTTGTAGATGGTATGAATATACCACCGACCCCCAAAAGCTAAAACTATTACCTTCCACTCTGAAAGGAGCAACCTTACGATGGTTTATGGGTCTAGGTGGATGAACTATCAATTCTTGGGATGAGATGAAAACCTCCTTCCTCAAAAGATACCAGGAAGTTTGTAAAACTAGGGAACTGAAAGATGAAATTTTTAAGATCACTGCAAAAGATAATGAAACACTAGAAGAATATGTAGAACGATTTAATTATAATTTGCAGAGGTCTCCACACACTGCCCTATCTAAACAATTCCTAAGAGCTATCTTAAATAAAGGAATGAAAGAGGAATGGGTAGAAACTCTAAACTTAATGGGAAAAGGAGATATTTCTCAGGAAGATTATGATGAAATTATTCGTTTCTGTATCAGGTGTTCGCGAGGAAGCACATGCACAGGAGCAGGAAGTCGAGATCCCCTGAGCAGAGGAAGTAAACCACATAGTGGAGGTGTAACATAGATGGCGATCAGAAACCTCTTGGAAGATTTTAAGATGGACATCTTGGGCACTCTTACAACACAGTTGGACGTCCTACATGCTAAACAAAAACAAGCCTTAGTAGAACAAAATTTGGCCATCTTCTGCTCACGTTGTCGAAAGAAGCATATCCAACAGGAATGCCCATTAGACATGGTAAAAATGTGTGCTATATGTACTAAAGATCATGACATTGAACAATGTCCATCATTACCAGGGTAGAAAGTAGTATTCAAAGAAGGAGAGGAAGAAACAAAGACAATATATCTGATTAACTAGCGTCGACAGTGGAAGCTAAAACTATAGGTATGTCACAAGACACATCCCAATTCTTTCCTTCCTCGTAGTTTAATTAATAACAAAACCTTGGGGAAGCCTGGCAAGGCCAATCGTCCTACCCAAATTGGCAGAGCCCGCCATTCCCTATGACATCCTAACCAACACAATATTTTTCGGGAAATGGCTGGCCGAATTCTCCTTTTACTCCTGTTTGGGAAGGCAATCCCTATTAATCCCAATGGCCTACCTCCACCTCTCAAAATCCAAATTGGTCTACAAATTGGTAGCGACCTCTGGGGATATCCAATGTACCTATGGGGACAGGCCCTCAGCCTCAACCTGCACTATCAGCTTCGTATACATTACAACATAATTATCAACCTCTTCTGCATCCGCAGTTGCCAGCTCAGTGGAACCCGAATCCTAATAATAGACCGATCCAGTTGGTACAGATGATTGAAAACCCAGAGTATGAGATTGAGCAGAAAGAATGTAATGAGCTCAGATTGAGGTCAGGGCGTATCATCACCCCTAAGGAAAACCGGAACCAACCTTCAATTGAAAGTGTAACTCCACCTGTACATATTCTACCACTTATAAATAATACTGAACCAAAGCAAGGGGAAGAGACAGATCGACATGATGACCCTAAAAAACTTATAGCCACTTCTCCTCCATTCCCTGAAAGACTAACAATACCCAAACTGATCGCCTACCCTAATTTTGATCTTGTAGGGGAACTAAAAAAATTGTGTATTAAGATACCTCTCCTCCAGGCTATTCAAGACATTCCCATCTATGCCAAAACAATCAAAGAACTGTGTGTAAGGAAGCCTGCGAGAAAGGTAAAAACCTCGCCCACTATCCATGTTGTAGGAACCTTATCTGATTTACTCTTGGGAGAGGAAACTCCAATAAAGTATGAAGATCCTAGAAACCCCATAGTAACAGTTCAGATATATGGCTGCTCTTTTCCAAATACACTAGTCGAACTAGGAGATGCGATTAATATCTTAACAATAGAAACTTGTCAAGCACTTGGTATTACAGCCCTGGAACTAACCACCACTTTATTAGAACTTGCTGACCAATCGATGGTGAGACCAAAAGGGACTTTACAAGATATCATAGTTTTTGTTGACTCATGGAAATATCTATTAGATTTTCTGGTTATAAACCCAAGGAGTCGGTTGGATGGGCATCCTCTGATTCTGGGCCGACCTTGGCTAGCAACAACTGATGCATATATTAGTTGCCAAGAAGGAAACATGACTATTACAAAGGGGAATGTTGTAAAAAATATTGTGTTATATCCTCCTGCCAGGCCAATTTTTCCCATTGTAAAAATATGTAAGCAACCACCAGCGTACCTGGAAGAGAGCATCTGTTCACCACTCGTAGTAGCAGAGGCACTGGAATGTAAAGATCAGACTGAGGATGACATTATCAAAATTTTTATAAATCAACTAGCTAATGTGAGCAATGTACAGTGTCAGATGTTGAAAGAAATCCTTGATAATGAGGCCATGGAAGATCCTCTGAAGGATACAAACGACCAACATATTCAGACGACTGATGTTCATAACAGCAAACCCGTTGAGATCAAGCCAGGCAAAGTTCTAAATATTAATGATAGTCTGGATAGTGAACAACAGTAGAAGCTTATCTAGGACTTACAGAAAATAAAGAGGCTTTTTCCTGGGGTTATCCTGATATGAAATGGATAGATCCACAACTATGTACACACCACATCTATATAGAGAAGGATGCTCGACCATTCGGTAGCCTCAACGGAGGTTGAACGCAAACCTCAAGGACGCCGTGAAAGAGGAATTACAGAAGATGCTGGATGTAAACTTTATTTATCCTATCTTGGATAGTAAATGGGTCTCTCCATTGGTGGTCGTCCCTAAGAAAAATGGGAAGTGTTGTATTTGTGTAGAATATCGGGAGTTGAACAAGGAAACACAGAAAGATCACTTCCCCCTCCAATTCATTCATCAAGTCCTCGATACATTGGAAGGGAAGCAGTTCTTCTCCTTTTTAGACAGTTTCAGTGGCTACAATAAAATTCAGATTACCCCTGAAGACCAGGATAAAACAACCTTCACCTATCCCTAGGGCACATTCACATAGAGGGTATTGGCATTTGGCTTGTGTAATGCCCCAACCACGTTCCAGAGAGCTATACTCAACATCTTTTCTGATCTAATAAATGAAGGACTTGAGGTATATATGGATGACTTTACTCTATATGGGGATGACTTCGATCAAGAATTGCAAACACTAGAAAAGGTCTTAGAACGATGCATTGCTACCGGTTTATGTTTAAGCAATGTCAAGTGTCACATGATGATGATTGAGGGCGTGATCCTGGGACATTATATCTCTGCAACAGGAATATAGGTAGATCCAACAAAAATACAGGTAATTATTTTACTGCCTACCCCCTGCACTCAAACAGAGGTACGTAGCTTCTTGGGATATGCAGGTTATTATCGTAGGTTTATTAATCACATATTGTTGCACCCTTATATGCTCTAATTGGAAATTTTGATTTTAGTTGGTTTGACAAGTGTGCCACAGCTTTTACAGGTTTAAAGAAGCTAGTCTCGACAACACTGGTATTAATGGACCAAACTGGGAGTTTCCTTTCCGCATATCCACGGATGCATCAATGTATCTATAAGCATTTTCCTCAGCCAGGAGGAGGACAAGAAACCTTATGCTATATATTATATTAGAAAAAATCTCACTCCTGCATAATTTAATTATACAGTGACACAAAAATAATTCTTAGCTGTTATTTATGCAATAAACAAATTTAGACACAATATAACCAACTACCAAGTCTTTTTGTACACTGATCACTCTGCCATTTGGTATCTAGCTAATAAACCTATCACAAATGGTCGAGTAACACGATGAATATTTCTTTTGCAGGAGTTCAACATTACTATTAAAGATCGTCCGGGGAAGGAAAACCAAGTTGCTAATTTTCTATCTCAAATCCCGAAGGTGAATGATCCACTAGCAGTAGATGACCAATTTCGAGATGAAAACCTGTTTTCCGTGGCAGTCAAGAAGCCATGGTATGCAAATGTGGAAAATTATCTGGCAGTAGTTAAGCTACCTAAACATTTGACGACAAGAGAAAGAAAACTGATCGCTCATCGCAACACCCAATTCTCTTGGATAGGCAAATATATTTTTCATACAGGGGCCGAAATGTGTATACGCAAATATATCCGCAAGGATGAGATCCATGATATTCTGAAGGCTTGCCATGATGAGCCCTATGGGGGCCATTTCGCAGATAAAAGGATAGGACATAAGGTATTACAGATGGGTTATTATATGCCCTCTATTTTTAAGGATTCTAAGAAATATGCCTAGGCCTGCGATAGCTACCAAAGGATGGACCGACCTAGCCAATCTGATGAAATGCCTCTGCAGTCCCAATTAGTCATAGAACCCTTTGAGCGTTGGGAATTGGACTTTGTGGGTCCATTTCATCCGCCATCCAATTAGAAGGCCTACATACTGGTAGCCACGGATTATGTGACAAAATGGGTGGAAACAGTAGATTTACCAAGAGCCACAGAGGAAGCAGTGATTAAATTCCTTTTTGGGCTATTTTTGCGGTATAAATTATCGCGAGAAGTGATCACAAATGGGGGGAAGCAATTTACAGGGCACAAGATCACTACCACTCTTAGAAACCATCATATTACGCAAAGGATCACTTCTCTGTATAACCCGCAGGCGAACGGGCAGGTCGAAAGCACCAATAAGGTTATAGAAGTGATTCTGACCATGACAGTCTCAACACACTAGCGAGATTGGGATGCTAGACTTCCAGAGGCCTTGTAGGCCTATTGTACGACTTAGAGGAATACTACTAGATACTCTCCATACTATCTTGTGTTTGGAAAAGAATCAATTTTTCCAATCGAATTCGAAATAAAGACTCTAAGAACAGCCCAGGAATGGGGTTGGATTTAACAGAAGCCCAAACCAAGCGACTTCAGTAGATCAACGAAGTAAATGAGGCTTGATTGCTTGCTTTGCAACGAACTGCAATAATTCAACAGTAAAGGGAAAAATGGCACGATAGCCTTATCAAGAAGAAAACGTTTCAAAAAGGGGATTGGGCACTCCTGTACAATTCCAGGATTTCTCAGACAAGTTGCAAACAAGATGGCTTGACCCTTATGAGATTCAAGAAGTGCATAATAATGGTACTCTGACCTTGACTACCATCGATGGATCCAACCATTCTTTTAAGGTAGACGGGCACCGAGTGCGCCTCTATCATCAACCGCTTACCAAGGAGTCTTTCTACGAGCAGGTACATGAGGACCCCTCCATGCAAATTCCAGCTGCAAGGACCAACAACTTTTCCTTCAAAAAATTGAAATTGCTTTAGAAATTGTAAATAATGTACATATCCTTTTTAATTGAGATTAGGCATTACCATGTAAATATGAATTTTTTAGGCAAGTTTCACAATTTTTATTTTTTTTTTATTTTTATTTTCCAAAAAAATGAACGCCTGTTGTTCAATTGATTGAACAACACATTTTCCTCTTTTTTTGTTTTTCGTTGTTTAAACAGTTGAACGTATGTCGTTCAATTGATTGAACAACACATTTTTATTTCTTTTGTTTTTTTATATTCAAACAATTGAACGTCTGTCATTCAATTGATTGAATAACACATTTTGTTTCTTTTATTCTTCGTTGTTCAAAAAAATAAACGCCTGTCGTTCAATTGATTGAACAACACATTTTGTTTCTTTTTCGTTGTTCAAACAATTGAATGCTTGTCGTTCAATTGATTGAACAAGACAATTTGTTTCTTTTTGTTTTTTCATTGTTCAAATAATTGAATGACTGTCGTTCAATTGATTGAACACCACATTTTCATTTTCTTTTTTGTTATTCACTGTTCAAACAATTGAAGTTTGTTGTTCAATTGATTGAACAATACATTTTGTTGTTGTTGTTGTTTTTTAATTTTTTTTTTTGTTTGTTTGTTTGTTTGTTTTGTTTGTTTTGTTTTGTTTTTTGTTTGTTTTTTGTTTTTGTTTTTGTTTTTGTTTTTATTTGTTTGTTTGTTTTTGTTTTTTGTTTTTTTGTTTTTTGTTTTTGTTTTTTTGTTTTTGTTTTTCGTTTTTCGTTTTTTGTTTTTTGTTTTTTGTTTTTTGTTTTTTGTTTTTTTGTTTTTTTGTTTTGTTTTATGTGTGTGTGTGTTTTTTGTTTTTTTTTTTTTTTTTTTTTTGCGTTGTTCAAACAATTGAACGACTATCGTTCAATTCATTGAACAACACATTTTCATTCTCTTTTTTTTTTTCGTTGTTCAAATAATTGAACGACTGTTGTTCAATTGATTGAACAACACATTTCGTTATTTGATTTCATTGTTCAAACAATTGAACGACTGTCGTTCAATTGATTGAACATAACAATTTGTTTATATCTGATTGAACAACACATTTTGTTTTTTTTTTCGTTGTTCAAACAATTGAATGACCGTCGTTCAATTGATTGAACAACATATTTTGGTTTTTTCGTTGTTCAAACAATTGAACGACTATCGTTCAATTGATTTAACAACACATTTTCATTCTCTTTTTCGTTTTCGTTGTTCAAACAGTTGAACAACTGCCATTCAATTGATTGAACAACACATTTCGGTATTTGATTTCGTTGTTCAAACAATTGAACGACTGTCATTCAATTGATTGAACAACACAATTTGTTTTTATCTGATTTCGTTGTTCAAACAATGGAATGACTACTGTTCAATTGATTGAACAACACATTTTTTTCATTTGATTTCGTTGTTCAAACAATTGAGCGTCTGCCGTTCAATTGATTGAACAACACATTTAATTATTATTTGATTTCATTGTTCAAACAATTGAACAACTGTCGTTCACTTGATTGAACAACACATTTTGTTTCTTTTTAATTTCGTTGATCAAAAAATTGAACGCCTGTCATTCAATTGATTAAACAACACTTCTTGTTTTTGTTGGTTTCATTGTCCAAACAATTGAACGAATCTCATTCGATTGATTTAACAACACTTTTTGTTTCTCTTGATTTCGCCATGCAAACGATTGAATGATTGGCCTTCAATCAATTGAACAACACTTTTTCATTTTCTATTTGATTTCGTCTTTCAAACGATTGAATGATTTTCATTCAAACAATTGAATGATTTCTATTCAAACGATTCAACCACTGTCGTTTAATCGATTGAACAACACCTTTTAATAGCATAAATTGTGAATTTTTCTCATTTTTTTTATCATTATGCCATTCTCTCTTCTTCTTTTGTATTGCAAATAAACACCATTTGAATTGATTTGTGCCTCTTCTAAGGAAAAATGGTAATAATAATATCATTATGACTTCTAAAGCCTTTTGATGGTTATCTTTATTCATAAGCTAATACGGTGTATATTTAGAATGACCGCTTGAACATATTTTCTTTTGGACACATCATGAAATGATTCATTATTCTTAATCCATGTTGGCTTTTGTTTATACTTCCAAATGGATAAAACTCATTAATATGATGATAAGGGGATAAGAGTATAACACTTTCGTTGGCATATTTTTACTTCTTACACCGTCCTGACTCTTGAGGAGAAAATGAGCCTTCCTCTTTTTACAATAAGAATTGCAAAAGAAAAATGGAAATACTAAAATATGAAAATGCTCGAAACATTGTCTTAAAGAGGATAGGAGGTCTCATTTCGAGCCAGCCTACCATGATCATAAGGATGTAATAGGTGACATTCCAATTTGGCCACCAAACCAAGGTAATGACCTTCTTGATTATTAAAATTGTTAGAAGAATAGGGGCTCTCATCACAAGCCAGCCTGATCACTTTGTTACACCCTGGTGAATGGCACTATGGTTATCTGGTCACCATGCCAGCATAGTGGTCTATTTATGACAAGAAAATAAGAATTAATTGTAAGGAGGACCCTGGCTCATTTGGGGGGGCTAAAAAGCAACCCTGTCGAGGCTATGAACATCTGCTGGCAGCAGTAGCTCTGCTTGTGGTATTGGAGTATCACCTTATATTGCCATATGTCCTTTAGCTCTTATCACCCATGGATTTGTTTCTAAAGAGAATTTCCATTTGAGAAGCACTCTTACAAGCTGAATAGCATGGTGACTTATATCTATATTCATTATATTCAATATATGTCCAATCATTAAATGACAGTCATTAAACACATACCGTTGATTATGCTGATGTGATTTATACCGATCATGGTGAAGATCTTTGACGTAATGAATTAAAATTGTTGTTTTTATTTGATTTGGCCAATTCACATCCGACGACGAATATTGCTTTAATTTCTTTACCGATTTGCGTGCTGTGTTTTTTTGAGATTGGTTGCTAGCATTTATTTAACATCAATGTATTTGCTTGCTTTTCGCGTGATGAAAGGATGTGGACGATTTTCTCGTCAGAGGGGGGATGGCCTGCGTATGCACGAAACATGTCACAAGTATGGATAACTATGTGACAATCATTCGGATTAACTCCGGAGTACGAACCACATGATGAGTATGAATGTGTAATAATTAACAAGTATTTCCGATTGGACGAAGAATGACAACCATTATGGCTGGCATGCAAACTTACGATCCTATGTTAAGTATGGCTGACAGGAAAATGACTTAACTAAATATGATAATAATCTTCCAAACAACTTCATTTCTCTATTCATTGTTGTAACATACTCTGCTGCTATTATGAATTACAGAAGTAACACACTATTACATATAGGTGAACCAGCCACATGTGTAGTAGCCATAGGCAGAAGAGCTGTCTGGAGTGAACCTCTAGTGCTGATGGTATCGGATCAAGCTTGTGCAATCCTTGAACGCGTTGGCTGGTTGTAGCATTTAAATAGATTGCAAGGGTTTCATGAGAAGCTAACGCTGGAATTTCTCCAGAATCTGCAGAATGGTAAGACAATGGTAAAAAGGCAAAAGTATAATGGTTTCTGAAGCGGTCCTAGCCAAAGTCACTGGACTTCCGGCAAAGGGGGAAAAATGGACAGATAAACATGTCCTTTTATACATTGCAATTGAAGTATTCTAGGATCCGGGCGAGCGATTGGTACGAATAGGGAAAGGAATTCATCCTTCAGCGTTATAGCATCCATGGCAAGAAATGGCGATCATTGTCCAAAGATACATTACCTATGATAGTCGACACGATGTGGTAAAGCCCTAACAACTGAAATTTATAGCCATTTTAAAACAAAGAATTTAAGTTAATTTACCGTTTTATCCGAATTCCCTGATACATGATGTTGCCCGACGAGTTAGGACAGCTAAAGACCCACACAGTGTAGTCAGTCATCATGAGTTGATTAAATTAATTATCACAAATAGATTGGCCCAACAGCAATTAACATGGGACAGTATCATAAATCCTACTTTGGCTCCACCCCTGGAAAATGCAGTAACAGAGAAATAAGGGCCAAGAACCCTAGGCTTGAGAAGAATACTAAAGAGAAAGAATTCCTTTATGCCCTTGAATCCAACAAAGCGTAAGCGCTCTGTGCAAGTGAAAGCCCAGTGACGCATCCCAATTCAAGAAGATGAGGCCGAACCATCCCGCACACCACCTCATAGTTCGCAAAATCCGCCTTTGCAAGACTATGAGGAGGAAGTGGCCAGGGTTTTGGAAAACATGGGAATGTTTGCCGAGGATAGAGAATAGCCAGGGAGCATTGAAGAGTAGAATTGTATCCCCAACCAGTCTGCCCCTGCTGACAACCTTGGTCATGAGTAAAACCCTCCATTCACTGATGCCATGGAGGAATAGAGGGAATCAATTCCTTTTATGGAAACACCCCTCGAAGCCGAGGAACATGAAGGGGAAGCTATCAGAGAAGAAATTCAGATAGTAGGCACCGATCCAATGGACCCCCCAGCTGATGGAAAACCTGAAGATGAAACCCTGGGAGATGCCAATCAACCAGGTAATACTCCCTTTTCTAAGTCCCCTGAGGATGAGGCCTACCTAGGAGAAGACCCGGAGAACGATAATTGTTTAGGAGGTACCATTGCATTTGGATCTCCTGAAAAATAAATACATGATGTAGAAATTTCTGTTTTACCACCCCGGTTTTCATTTTCTCCTTATTTCTCCCATATAGTTAAATGCCCTTTCCCATAACCATACATTTAACAAGCTGAAAAAAATAAATTTGCTGAAAACACAAATTCTGGAAATTTTACAGAATGCTGGAAATTGCAGAAATAAAAATCAGCAGTAATAAACAGCCATTAAAACACATTTAAACACTGAGATTTTTGGTCAATGTGACCCTGGAAAAACCCCCTACAACTCTTGGGGAAAACCAGTTTGAGAGCTCTTCTTTATTTCTGAAAATTGCCTTTTTACAGTGAGAAATTTTCAGCAAAAAATCAGCAAGCAAATTTACAACTTATCTCTTTTCTCGTGCCTCACAGCAATCTGGAAATTACAGTAAACAGGACAACAATAAATGCTGTACGACCTCCTCGATTTTTGTGCCCACTTTCAGCATTAAATGCAGCTGTACGGACATCATTAAATGCATTGTACGGCCCTCATTTTGCATGCAGAAAAATCAGCAAACTGCTCCTCGATTTTTTGTGCAAACCACTCCTCGAAAATCGTGCCAAAATCTGCCTTTCACTGTGTGCTGAACCAGCTGTACAAATCTGCTCAACTGCTGCCTTGGAATGTGTGCCAAGTTGCTGTCTCCTTCTCCTCCCTGCTTAGAAATCTCTCTTGCTCTCTTGCTCTCCTTCTCCCAATCTGCTCATGAAAGAATTGAATCGAATGTGATCTTTTCCTCCTTTTCCTCCCTTAATATAACTCCAAATGACTGTTGGGTGATCCAAGTGACTTTTGGGTGATCTCTAAATCCAATGGCTGAAATAGATTTAGATCAATGGCTGAGATTAAATACTTATTTAAATCTCACTTTTTATTTTTTAATTCACCCCACTTTAATAAAGACCCACTTAGTCATTTATTTCCAAAGTCACTTTTCCTTTCTAATTTTTCATTGACTTTATAAAAGTCACTTTAAAATTAGACTTAGTAACTTTATCACTTAAAGTCACTTTTAAATTAGATTTAACTTTATAAAAATTATAAAGTTACTTTAGGAGAAAAATTAAATTCTTTTGAACACTTTTCCCTAGGCCAAAGATCAAAGCCTAAGGGAACCACCTGTCCTCCGGTACCAAATTTCAACACTCCCTCTTACCGAGGAAGGTGTTTCTCACCACACCCATCTTGTCTCTGAAGTAGACATGCTTGCCCCGTGGTAAGGCTTTGGTAAGGATATCTGCAACCTGCTCATCAGTGGAAATATACTCAAGTTTCACAACTCCCTTCTGAACATAGTCTCTGATGAAATGATATCTGATCCCAATATGCTTTGACCTGTCATGAAATACTGGATTCTCCGTGAGTTTAATGCAACTCTGATTATCACAGTAAATCACTGAAGGTCTCAACGGCTGATGAAATAAGCCAAACAACATCTTGCGAAGCCAGATAGCCTCACAACTAGCTAGACTTGCTGCCATATACTCTGCTTCCGCTGAACTCAGTGCTACTGACTGCTGCTTCCGGCTGAACCATGACACTACTACTGAACCCAACCCAAAACAGCACCCTGAAGTGCTCTTCTTATTAGAAGCACAACCTGCCCAATCAGAATCAGTGTATCCTGCCAATCTCACTCCATCTCCCTGCCTGTAGTCCAGACCATAATCCACTGTCCCCTGCAAGTATCGAAAACTGTGTTTTGCAGCCACCCAGTGAACCTTCCTAGGCTCACACATAAACTGACTCATCGTGTTGACTGCAAAATAGATATCTGGTCTAGTGTTGACCAAATACATCAAGGAACCAATCAGCTGCCTGTACAATGTGGGATCCACCAACTCGGAATCCGAAGCATGAAGCTTCTTCCAGTTGGTGATCATCGGTGTCGACATGGGTCTACAATCCTCCATGTGGAATCTGCTAAGGATGTCCACAATATACTTCCCCTGCCCCAGGAAGAAATGCCCCTCCTCCTGCCACACCTCCAAACCCAAAAAGTAATGCATCAAGCCGATGTCCTTCATCTCAAACTCCGTCGCAAGATCTCTCTTGTAGTGCTCTATGAGTCTCTCTGCACCTGTAATGATCAAGTCATCCACATACAACACCAGAATGCGAGGCTCCTCACCAATCACAATAAAGTAAAGGTTCGGATCTGCCTCACTCTTTGTGAAACCCATCCCCTGCAAATATGTATCTATCCTGGAGTACCAAGCTCTGGGAGCTTGCTTCAGGCCATAAAGGGCCTTCTTCAGTCTGCACACATGGGACTCCTTCCCATGCACCTCAAAGCCTTGTGGCTGCTCAATGTACACCTCCTCCTGTATGAAGCCATTGAGAAATGCGGTCTTCACATCCATCTGGTGGATCTTCCAACCCATCTCTGCTGCTATCGATATAATGGAGCAGATCGAAGTATATCGAGCCACGGGAGCGAAGGTCTCCTCATAATCAACTCCCTCTACTTGGGAGAACCCTCTAGCCACAAACCTCGCTTTGAATTTCTCAATGCTGCCATCTGCAGCATGCTTTACCTTGTAAAGCCATCTGGAAGTAACCACGGATTTGCCCTCAGGCCTCGGCACCACCTCCCAAACATCATTCTTCATGATAGAAGAATACTCCTCCTGCATGGCCTCTCTCCAGACCTGCTGGCTAGCTGCCTCCTCATAGCTAGAAGGCTCAAAGTCAAGGATGCTGGTAACCATCGCCATATAGCTACAAAACCTCTCAGGTGGTCTACTCTCTCTGACCGGCCTCTTTGGCTCAGCAATAGATGTGGCATCTCTCAAGGTGTCTTGAAGCCACTTGGGCTTTCTCTTCCTTGAGCATGCTTCTCCCATAGGAGAATGAAACTCCTCCTCCTCCTCATCACCATCAGTAGCCTGAACTCCTGACTGTCTGTCTGTTGTCCTCCTGCCTGCACCTGAACCTGTAGAAGCTGAGGCACCATGTGAACTGTCCATCAATGGACTCCCTAGTGAACTGCTCTGCATGTTGCCCGGAGCACTACCCCTCTGGCTCGGCGAGCCACTGCTCACTGACGGACCTGACATCCTCATAGATGTACCTCCGGATCCTCCTGATCCCTGCCCACTGGATCCCTGCAACTGACTCAACTGCTGCTGAGGGTCTGGCTGATGCAGATACTCTAACTCCCGTGACCTCCTAAAGGCCCTGTCCTCCTCGAACTTCACATCCCGTCTGACAACAACTCTCCTCTGTGCAGGAATGTAAATCCGAAAGGCCTTTGAGGTCTCACTGTAGCCCACAAGGATACCCTTCTCTGCGGTGGGCTCTAGTTTGGTCCTCTTCTCCTTGGGTATATGAGTAAGTAATGCATCCAAAGATATGAAGATGACCAATATCAGGCTTCTTCCCAGAGAAAGCCTCCTCCGGAGTCATGTGCCCCAAGGCACGATGCAGACTCCTGTTCTGCAAGTAAATAGCTGTGTTGCAGGCCTCTGCCCACAAGAACAATGGCAACCCCTGATCATGTAACATGGCTTTGGCAGCCCCTATGATGGATTTGTTCTTCCTCTCCGCAACCTCGTTCTGCTGGGGGTTGTAAGGAACAGTGAACTCCCTCCTAATGCCTGCCTCCGCACAATAGTCAACAAACTCTCCAAGGGTGTACTCTCCTCCATTGTCCGACCTCAAGGACTTGATCTTTCGACCTGTCTGAGTCTCCACAAGAGCTCTGAACTCCTGAAACCGCTTGAAGACCTCACTCTTGGTCTTCAAAAAGTAAATCCAGGTCCTCCTGGAGTGATCATCAATGAATAAAACATAGTACTCATATCCACTCAAGGAAACATGAGACATCCGACCGCTCACATCGGAATGAATCAAATCAAGTATCCCCGTCGCTCTGCTGTCACTGCTGGGAAAAGGGGATTTGGCAAATTTTCCCATCGCACAACCTCTGCAAGTATCAAAGTGATCAGTACTGAAATCTGGCACACCTGTAGTGATCTCCCGCAATGTCCTCAAGGCTCCATGATACATATGTCCCATCCTGCGGTGCCAAATCTCACACAGCTCAGAACTACTAACTCTGCTGTCGGTACTACTGCTCAATGCCAAAAGGGGTTGGAATGCAAACTTGTACACCTTTGCATGGCGTACACCTATCACTCTAGCTGAATCAGCTGGAGTGCCCTTGGGATACATCAACACCTGTCCTCCCCTGAACAGTACCTCATATCCTCTGTCCTCCAAAACTGAGATGGATATGAGGTTCTTCCTTATCCGTGGCACATAAAGAACCTCTGACACCTTCAAGGGAGGTTTGGACTCCCTCTGAAATGTCACTGTCCCCACCCCGACTGCTCTAACAACTCTGTCATCACCGAGTACTACCTCAATATCAGTGCCACTCTCTGAAAGCTCTGAGAAGTACTCACGGACTCCTGTCATATGACGTGAAGCCCCACTGTCCACATACCAGATACCTGAAGATGCTCCGCTAATCGAGGGAAAAGCATGCTCCCTCTGAACCTGTGTGGCAGGTGATCCTGCACTAGAGGACTCACACGTAGTGAACACAAACTCTCGGTCAAAACGAACAGCAAAGTCCTCAATCTCTGCTGAAGCTGCCACGTCCTGGTTCTTCCCCTTCTTCTTCTTCTCCGGACACACAACTGCATAGTGTCCCATCTTTTGACAATTCCAACACTTCACCTTGGAATAGTCCTTCTGTGTGTTCCCATGTTTACCTTTACCTTTGCCTTTGCCCCCACCACTGCTTGTGGAAGCCTGCTTCTTCCCTTTGCCTTTCTTGCCTCCTGCCACCAGTGCTACATCCTCATCCTGCTCAACTGGCTTGACTGCCCCAAGCTGACCTTTCCTGATCTCTGTCTGAATGAAATCATCCCAAAACCTCTCCCATGTGGGAAGGGTCTCACGTGCACAAACCCCATCAGCAAAGTTCAACCATGAACGGGGGAGGCCATTCACTGCAATCCGCACCAACTCAGTGGGTGGAATGGCCTCTCCAATCGCTGCCAACTCATCTCTCACATTAGTAATCTTTGTGAGATATCCAGCTGCACTATCATTACCCATCTTAATGTTCTTCAGCTTCTCCTTCAGGACCATTTTCCGGTTCTCATTGGTACTCTGGTAGAGATTGGACAATGCTGTCCACATCTCATGGGCATTGCTCTTTCCTCTCACATGAGGAATGCAATGGTCTTTGATTCCGTCTAGAATCAACCTCTTACCCTTGTTGTTCTTTTTATTATAAGCTGTCAACTGAGTAGCATCAGTAGGCACAACAACAGGGTTCTGTGTGGTATGCACCATGATATCCCAGACTTCTGCCTCCTCAAAGATACTCTGCATTCTCTCCTTCCAAACGCTGTAATTTATATGCCCATCCAGCCTATCCTCCACCCTCAATCCCAATGACATCCTGCTGTCCTAAAACTGAAAAATAGCACTGCTGTAGTAAAGATAAAACTGCTGTTTATGAAAAAATCATCTTGCTGGAATTTTCTGAGTGAAAAATCAGCAACTGTAATTTTTCCTTTTGCTGTCCCAAACTGCCCTTCAGCACTCAAGCTCTGACACCATGTAGAAATTTCTGTTTTCCCACCCCGGTTTTCAGTTTCTCTTTATTTCTCCCATATAGTTAAATGCCCTTTCCCATAACCATACATTTAACAAGCTGAAAAAAATAAATTTGCTGAAAACACAAATTCTGGAAATTTTATAGAATGCTGGAAATTGCAGAAATAAAAATCAGCAGTAATAAACAGCCATTAAAACACATTTAAACATTGAGATTTTTGGTCAATGTGACCCTAGAAAAACCCCCTACAACTCTTGGGGAAAACCAGTTTGAGAGCTCTTCTTTATTTCTGAAAATTGCCTTTTTACAGTGAGAAATTTTTAGCAAAAAATCAGCAAGCAAATTTACAACTTATCTCTTTTCTCATGCCTCACAGCAATCTGGAAATTACATCAAACAAGACAGCAATAAATGTTGTATGACCTCCTCGATTTTTGTGCCCACTTTGAGCATTAAATGCAAATGTACGGACATCATTAAATGCGTTGTACGACCCTTGTTTTGCATGAAGAAAAATCAGCAAACTGCTCCTCGATTTTTTGTGCAAACCACTCCTCGAAAATCGTGCCAAAATCTGCCTTTCACTGTGTGCTGAACCAGCTGTACAAATCTGCTCAACTGTTGCCTTGGAATGTGTGCCAAGTTGCTGTCTCCTTCTCCTCCCTGCTCAGAAATCTCTCTTGCTCTCTTGCTCTCCTTCTCCCAATCTGCTCATGAAAGAATTGAATCGAATGTGATCTTTTCTTCCTTTTCCTCCCTTAATATAACTCCAAATGACTGTTGGGTGATCCAAGTGACTTTTGGGTGATCTCTAAATCCAATGGCTGAAATAGATTTAGATCAATGGCTGAGATTAAATTCTTATTTAAATCTCACTTTTTATTTTTTAATTCACCCCACTTTAATAAAGACCCACTTAGTCATTTATTTCCAAAGTCACTTTTCCTTTCTAATTTTTCATTGACTTTATAAAAGTCACTTTAAAATTAGACTTAGTAACTTTATCACTTAAAGTCACTTTTAAATTAGATTTAACTTTATAAAAATTATAAAGTTACTTTAGGAGAAAAATTAAATTCTTTTGGACACTTTTTCCTAGGCCAAAGATCAAAGCCTAAGGGAACCACCTGTCCTCGGTACCAAATTTCAACACATGATAATGATGAGCTAGAAGGTGAAACTCCACCAGGAGACACAGTTCCAATTGGGACCATCCCTGATGCTGACACAGTACGTCCTATACAGGAACCAGAGGATAACACAGCTAACCCACCGTAAGATGGAGGTCCTAGAGTAAAGAAGTCCTACAGAGATAGGCTTAGGAATATGCTCAAAATTTATAGAAGACGGAAGCAAGTAATTAGGCAGCTAAAACATTGGTTAAAAGAGGAAACCAGGACCAGGAAATTGAAAGTAGAAATGGAAACCATAGGAACACAAACAGAACAATGTTTTGGGAAAGATGTTGAGACCCAAACAGAGTTTCTTGTGGTATGTCCAAAAGAAACTCAGACTGAGCCATGTCTGGTAGAGGACACTGAAATGCAAACTGAGGACCCCTAGTCTTTTCGCAAGAGACCCAAACAGACCACCCCACTATGGATATTGTTGTCCAAATAGATGTTGAAGAAGGCATTCAAATTGATTACATAATTCAAGAGGCATTTGAAGCTGTTGTGCAGATCGATCCTATGGAGACCAAGGATGGAGAAGCCAAAACAGATGAGACACCCGCTTACACTCTCTTGGTAAGAGAGGTTGTTATCAGAAGGTTGTAGAATGAGCTATTGACAGTTCAACAGAAATTGGCTTAGCACAAAGAAAAGGTGGTCCCCTTGCATGAACATCAAGGGTTGAGGAAGAAGTTTGAAGCACTTACTATGACTGAAGATGATACTTTTGCTCAGTATAAGGCTGAGAAAAATAAGGTTGAAAGATTAAAGGGTAAATTGCAAAAGGATAGAGAGAAAATGGAGATTGTCTGCTCTCTTTATTCATACACCCTATCTTGCAGGGCCCTTGCTATGAATTATACCTTATTCCTCATGGAGAGATACCTCCTACTAAAATTCAAAGCCGCTAAGGCTGGAAAACCGGTAGAGATAAAAACCACCCCGGACTTTATCAAATGCTTCAGAGAGCATGATGAGAAGGTTCAATGCCTCCTCTATGAACTTTATATGCATAATTTATTTTTAGAAGATGACAGTGACAGCCACCCTGGCTCTTTTATAGGATATGTCCAATTTCAGGAATTTCTCTAATTTGCTACCAACCAACTCAAGTGGCCCGAGGATCACAATACTTTCAGAAAATGTGAGTATGGCATTGACCTATGGGTTAGAGGGGAGCCCACACAGCCATTACTCCTATCTGTCAGGCATAAACAATTTATGAAGCAAGCCGGTGTTGTAGGCAAATTGGGCCCACTCCATACCGATATCATTCAGGCCAGAAAGGAATATTTCCAGGACATTAAGGAAGAAACCTTGTCTGCATCAAGATATAGGTGGGAAGTATCCAACAACACTGTGAGGAACCGAGAGCCATTTGCATATCGGAACTTCAAAGCTACCTCCTCTTGTTTCTATAAATATAGTAATATGATTTTAACGATGGGGCCTGATTGGATAGGATGCCATTACAGACCCCCAATCATATGGTATCCTCCTGATCAATACCGTAGTGACTATAACTTGAAGGATCAAGAGGTAACCCATGCTTTCTCTATCATTAAGCAGAAAAATGGTTCAGGAATTACAAGGAGGAGGTATATCCTACTTATTCCCTAACTCAGTTGCATCTAAACTACTCACTTGCATGTGGACATGCAATAAGGTAAGCTAGGGAGTATGTTGGGTTAGGAAAAACGTATGATTTCTCTTCGTAAATTGCTTTATTTAACATTCATCCTTATACGATTATCTATGTTTATAGATTAAAATAGGTAAAATATTGGCTAAAGTTGGATGAAAGCATTTGGTGACCAAATAGGCAAATCTAGCATAAGAAACTGATTTTTTTCTATCTTTGTGTGTAGAAGATGCAGACTAGGAAAAAGCCATTCTGTTGACAAAGCAGCATGAGGCCATAAATGGATGTTGAAAATAACAACAAGAAATGATAAAAATAGAATCCAAAATATTCCAATTTTAATTTGTCCTTGAATTAAAATTCGAATTTAGTCTCGCTAGCTACTTGGAAATAATTAATTAATTCATTATGGATTAATTAGTTGGAGAAATTAAAGTTAGAAGTCTTTCTGCAGTCATGCAACAATTATCCATTAAATTAAGGAGATTATCCATCCGTGGCAAGAATTGGCGATCATTGTCCAAATATACATTACCTATGACAGTCGACACGATGTGGTAAAGCCCTAACAACTGAAATTTATGGCTATTTTAAAACAAAGAATTTCAGTTAATTTACCATTTTACCTGAATTCCCTGATACATGATGTTGCCCGACGAGTTAGGACAGCTAAAGACCCACACAGTGTAGTCAGCCATCATGAGTTGATTAAATTAATTATCACAAATAGATTGGCCCAACAACAATTAACATGGGAAAGTATCATAAATCCTACTTTGGCTCCACCCCTGGAAAATGCAGTAACAGAGCAATAAGGGCCAAGAACCCTAGGCTTGAGAAGAATACTAAAGAGAAAGAATTCCTTTATGCCTTTGAATCCAACAAAGCGTAAGTGCTCTATGCAAGTGAAAGCCCATTGACGCATCCCAATTCAAGAAGATGAAGCCGAACCATCCTGCACACCACCTCATAGTTCACAAAATACCCCTTTGCAAGACTATGAGGAGGAAGTGGCCAGGGTTTTGGAAAACATGGGAATGTTTGCCGAGGATAGAGAACAACCAGGGAGCATTGAAGAGTAGAATTGTATCCCAACCAGTCTGCCCCTGCTGACAACCCTGGTCATGAGTAAACACCTCCATTCACTGATGCCATGGAGGAATAGAGGGAATCAATTCCTTTTATGGAAACACCCCTCGAAGCCGAGGAACATGAAGGGGAAGCTATCAGAGAAGAAACTCAGATAGTAGGCACCGATCCAATGGACCCCCCAGCTGAAGGAAAACATGAAGATGAAACCCTGGGAGATGCCAATCAACCAGGTAATACTCCCTTTTCTAAGTCCCCTGAGGATGAGGCCTACCTAGGAGAAGACCCGGAGAATGATAATTGTTTAGGAGGTACCATTGCATTGGGATCTCCTGAAAAATAAATACATGATAATGATGAGCTAGAAGGTGGAACTCCACCAGGAGACACAGTTCCAATTGGGACCATCCCTGATGCTAACACAGTACGTCCTATACAGGAACCAGAGGATAATACAGCTAACCCACCGTCAGATGGAGGTCCTAGAGTAAAGAAGTCCTACAGAGATAGGCTTAGGAATATGCTCAAAATTTATAGAAGACAGAAGCAAGTAATTAGGCAGCTAAAACATTGGTTAAAAGAAGAAACCAGGACCAGGAAATTGAAAGTAGAAATGGAAACCGCAGGAACACAGACATAACAATGTTTTGGGAAGGATGTTGAGACTCAAATAGAGTTTCTTGTGGTATGTCCAAAAGAAACTCAGACTGAGCCATGTCTGGTAGAGGACACTGAAATGCAAACTGAGGACCCCTAGTCTTTTCACAAGAGACCCAAACAGACCACCCCACTATGGGTATTGTTGTCCAAACAGATGTTGAAGAAGACGTTTGAATTGATTACATAATTCAAGAGGCAGTTGAAGCTGTTGTGCAGATCGATCCTACGGAGACCCAGGATGGAGAAGCCAAAACAGATGAGACACCCGCTTACACTTGCTTGGTAAGAGAGGTTGTTATCAAAAGGTTGTAGAATGAGCTATTGACAGTTCAACGGGAATTGGCTTAGCACAAAGAAAAGGTGGTCCCCTTGCATGAACATCAAGGGTTGAGGAAGAAGTTTGAAGCACTTACTATGACTGAAGATGATGCTTTTGCTCAGTATAAGGCTGAGCAAAATAAGGTTGAAAGATTAAAGGGTAAATTGCAAAAGGCTAGAAAGAAAATGGAGATTGTCTGCTCTCTTTATTCATACACCCTATCCTGCGGGGCCCTTGCTATGAATTATACCTTATTCCTCATGGAGAGATACCTCCTGCTAAAAGTCAAAGCCGCTAAGGCTGGAAAATCGGTAGAGATAAAAACCACCCCGGACTTTATCAAATGCTTCAAAGAGCATGATGAGAAGGTTAAATGCCTCCTCTATGAACTTTATATGCATAATTTATTTTTAGAAGATGACAGTGACAGCCACCTTGGCCCTTTTATAGGATATGTCCAATTTCAGGAATTTCTCTAATTTGCTACCAACCAACTCAAGTGGGCTGAGGCTCACAATACTTTCAGAAAACGTGAGTATGGCATTGACCTATGGGTCAGAGGGGAGCCCACACAGCCATTACTCCTATCTGTCAGGCATAAACAATTTATGAAGCAAGTCAGTGTTGTGGGCAAATTGGGCCCACTCCATATCGATATCATTCAAGCCAGAAAGGAACATTTCCAGGACATTAAGGAAGAAACCTTGTCTGCTTCAAGATATAGGTGGGAAGTATCCAACAACACTGTGAGGAACCGAGAGCCATTTGCATATCGAAACTTCAAAGCTGCCTCCTCTTGTTTCTATAAATATAGTAATATGATTTTAACGATGGGGCCTGATTGGATAGGATGTCGTTACAGACCCCCAATCATATGGTATCCTCCTGATCAATACCGTAGTGACTATAACTTGAAGGATCAAGAGGTAACCCAGGCTTTCGCTGTCCTTAAGCAGAAAAATGGTTCAGGAATTACAAGGAGGAGGTATATCCTACTTATTCCCTAACTCAGTTGCATCTAAACTACTCACTTGCATGTGGACATGCAATAAGGTAAGCTAGGGAGTATGTTGGGTCAGGAAAAACGTATGGTTTCTCTTTGTAAATTGCTTTATTTAACATTCATCCTTATACGATTATCTATGTTTATAGATTAAAATAGGTAAAATATCGGCTAAAGTTGGATGAAAGCATTTGGTGACAAAATAGGAAAATCTAGCATAAGAAACTGATTTTTTTCTATCTTTGTGTGTAGAAGATGCAGACTGGGAAAAATCCATTCAGTTGACAAAGCAGCATGAGGCCATAAATGGATGTTGAAAATAGCAACAAGAAATGATAAAAATAGAATCCAAAATATTCAAATTTTAATTTGTCCTTGAATTAAAATTCGAATTTAGTCTCACTAGCTACTTGGAAATAATTAATTAATTCATTATGGATTAATTAGTTGGAGAAATTCAAGTTAGAAGTCTTTCTGCAGTCATGCAACAATTATCCCTTAAATTAAGGAGATTATCCCTTAATTAAGGAGATAAGATTGAGTTGTAATTAGTTAGCTCAGTTTACTAAGTTAAGTCCAGTTAAATTAGTTCCAAACTGTTTGAGGAACTAATTGTGAGTTATCAGTCAGTTGATGCATGCATGCACTCAACCAGTGTACTCCAGATAACTGAAGATTCCCTCATCAAAAACTCATGCATGTCTATTCTGAGAAAGACCCAGTTGAGCTAAATGTCAAGGACAATGTACTATCAGTTGCATCTTTTCTCCTATAAAGGAAACTCCTGCATGCAGTCAAGGTAAGGTTCCTTGAGGATTGCGCAGTTCTAACAAGGTGTAGGACTAGTGTGAGTGATCAGTCTTCCCCTTAGTAACAAGAGGATCACCTAAAGAAACTACGCAAGGAAATATGAACTTGGAGGGCATAGGAGAAGGCTTGTGAGAAGCTTTGATTGCTTGTGAGCATCTAGGAGGATTGTACTGAGAGCTGGCTAGCTGTGAGAGCTAAGGCTTTGTATAATTATGATGTATTTCCACCTTGTATGAAAATACATATAGTGGGGTTTTTAGCTAAGGCTTTCCCCTGAGTATTTTTTGTGCTTCATGTGCATTGATTCTTCTTCTTATGGTTATATGTGTTCAAATCGATCTTTCTCTATCTTTAAGATTCCGCAAAGCACTTTGATAGTAGAAGTAGATTATAGTATTTTGCTTTGGTATATTGCATTATTGGGTTAATCTACAGTCATATTTTCTATAGAGATCTCAGAGGTATATTTGTAGAGAATTTGCAGAATTTCTGCATGGTATCAGAGCTAGCTGATCTATAGAGAAATTTCTACATGGTATCAGAGCTGAGTTTATCGGAGCTGTGAACAGTATATGGAGAAGAGAATTCGAAGTTTGAAGTTCGGGGTTGCGGGTGCAAAATACTTCAAGGTTGGCCAATGGAATTCTATGGCTTGAGATTCGAGTATGCATTGAAAGGAAGCTCGAATTACATAGCATGGAAAAATCGCATGGAGGCTGTATTAGAAGACAACGGCTTGAAGGATTTCATTGATCAAGAAATCCCAAAGCCAGGTTCAACTAATGCACGAGAGTTGGCTGAATGGAAGAAGTCTGTGGTGAGGGCGAGGCGGATCATCCTTGAGGGAGTTCGAGACCATATTTTCTCGAGTCTCCATGGGAAGGATACTCCATATTCAATGTGGAAGACGTTGAAGGACCTCTACTAGAACAGTAGTGACAAGAGGAAATTGGCACTCAAGGATAAGCTTTGAAGAATCAAGATGGAGAATGACAATACTATTTCCACATATTTGAACAAGCTCACCACCTATAGATATGAGCTTGGAAGTGTGGGAATAACTACTGTCGATGATGATATGGTGAACCTTGCTCTCCTTGGCCTTCCAAAGAGCTGGAATAGCTACCAAGACTCTGTGAATGGAAGGGAGAAACTACCGGATTGGGAATGACTGTGGTCGGATCTCATGTAGGAGGAGATTAGGAGGATCACACGAGATGGTTCTTCATCCAGGATGATGATGAAGAAAATCTGGCCTTAGCGAGTAAGGCAAGGAAAGGGAAGGGGAAGGCGTCCCATTCCGAATTGAATTCTTCTCATGGAGGGAAGAAGGGTGACAAGTCTAAAGTGAGATGCTTTAATTGTCATGAGATGGGTCATTATGCGACTAATTGCCCATCGAAGAAGTCCAAGAAGGGATCCTCGGAAGGATCAGAAGGTGAGGCATTGGCCTCTCAGTTTGAAATGGACTTTACTCTCATCGCATGCATGGTGTCATTGATGATGGGTTGTGGTTGGTATCTTGACAGTGGAGCCTCATTCCACATGACCGACGATAAAAGTTTATTCAGTACCTTGGAGGAGAAAGACCTCAAGATGCACATAGAGATGGGTGACGATGAAAGGTTTAATGTTTCAGGAGTGGGCACGGTTGCTTTTCAAAGGGAGCATGGAGATCCTATCACCCTGACCGATGTGAATTATGTGCCTGGACTGAAGAAGAACTTGGTATCGGTCGCGATGTTGGAGGACAAAGGCTACGATGTTGTTTTTAGTAAGGGAAAGGTTTTCCTTAGACACATCACCACGAGACAGGTGAAGCAGATCGGTTCATGAGTCAGGAACCTCTATGCTCTTGAGGTTCAAGTTGCATGCAAATCCTTGAGGAGCAAGGCAAATGTTAGAGACTTGGTGGTTGAGAGGGAGAGTAAATTACCTCTCAAACTTGCAGCCCCAGAAGTATTAGACAATTGTGGAGGAGCCACAATTGGAGAAGTGGGCAGAGGGATCACATGCAGCCATACCTCCAGATGTGAGGTGGGGTGATGTGAAGTGATAGTCTCAAGAAGGCTGAAATTAGGTAGGGTCCATTGAAAGGTTTTATCTCATGGATCATACCTTGTTACAGGAGCCCAAAGTACATAGTAGCAGGAGGAATCAATGGGATTGATGCAGTCAGAGATCAAAGTGATAGAGGCTAGAGCAGTCAAATACTGAAGAGCGCAGAGAAGGATTGAAAACAATACAGAAAGGTTGAGTCAATAGAAGCACAGAGTTTTCAGTTGACAGAGGCAATAGCAATCAGAGACTTTGATGACGAGGCAATAGCAATTAGAGACTTTGATGACAGAGGCATCATTTTCATTCAGGTTGGATGTTTTTTGTTTCTGAAGTTGCTGGAGCAACAACAATAGAGAGAAGTGTTGCATGCAGAACATTCCAAAGGTTCAGGATCAGGATTGAGTTGAATTCCATTCTTGTTGAGAGGGAGTGTTGGAAATAACAACAAGAAATGATAAAAATAGAATCCAGAATATTCCAATTTTAATTTGTCCTTGAATTAAAATTAAAATTTAGTCTCACCAACTGCTTGGAAATAATTAATTAATTCATTATGGATTAATTAGTTTGAGAAATTCAAGTTAGAAGTCTTTCTGTAGTCATGCAACAGTTATCCCTTAATTAAGGAAATAAGATTGAGTTATATTTGAGTTGTAATTAGTTAGCTCAGTTTACTGAGTTAAGTACAGTTAAATTAGTTCCAAACTGTTTGAGGAACTAATTGCGAGTTATCAGTCAGTTGATGCATGCATGCACTCAACCATTGTACTCCAGATAACTGAAGATTCCATCATCAGAAACTCATGCATGTCTATTCTGTGAAAGACCCAGTTGATCTAAATGTCAAGGATAATGTACTATCAGTTGCATGTTTTCACCTATAAAGGAAAATCATGCATGCAGTCAAGGTAAGGTTCCTTGAGGATTGCGCAGTTCTAATAGGGTGTAGGATCAGTGTGAGTGATTAGTCTTCCACTTGGTAATAGGAGGATCACCTAGAGAAATTGCGCAAGGAAATAGGAGCTTGGAGGGCAGAGGAAAAGGTTTGTGAGAAGCTTTGATTACCTGTGAGCATCCAGGAAGATTGTACTAAGAGCTGGCTAGCTGTGAGAGCTAAGGCTTTGTATAATTATGATGTATTTCCACCTTGTATGATAATACAGATAGTGGGGTTTTTAGCTGAGGCTTTCCCCTAAGTATTTTCTGTGTTTCATGTGCATTGATTCTTCTTCTTATGGTTATATGTGTTCATCTCGATCTTGCTATACCTTTAAGCTTCCGCAAAACACTTTGATAGTAGAAGTAGATTATAGTATTTTGCTTTGGTATATTTTATTATCAAGTTAATCTATAGTCATATTTTCTACAGAGATCTCAGAGGTAGATTTGTAGAGAATTTGCAAAATTTCTACATGGTATCAGAGCTAGCTGATCTATAGAGAAATGTCTACAGGGGAAACTACAACGTCTTTGGCAGACGAGGTAGCAGGAGATCAACCTGAACAATGCTATTTTATCACATGATCAGATTATGTATTGCGAAATCCTTAGGATCCCCTGAACCTGAGGATTCGCTTTTATCTAGTTACTTTTTTATGTTATATATAGGGCCGAAAGGCAATTAGAGAGAGTTCAAAATTTGATAGTCTGTAATTATTATTTTTGAAAACATATAACATTGTTATCTCAGTGACGTTGTAAGTTGTTACTTGCATTAATGAAAGAAGGTTGTGTTTGATACATATTTATATTTTGAGTTCTTATTAAGCGGAGGCTTTTGGCGACTCTAGGCCCGGTCATGAGAACTTCTACTGTTTCTTTGTCTTATAATCTTTCCATTTAGTCTTTGCTATTTGATTACTGTTCATTCATTGTTTATTCCATTTATCGTAAATATTTGTGATATTGATTCATACTATTGTTCAATTATATTCAGAGTGAAGTCGTGTGACATAATTAAACAATGCTTTGATTGGAATGAGTGAATTAGTGTTAAAAGTAGATTGTTGTTCATTTCGAGTGATGTTATCATAGATCCTAAAGATAATTCTAATTAATTTCCACAGGTTTCAATGTAGATTGTTTTCTATTTATAAATCCTTTATTGTTGTGTGCGTTCTTGTTGTTCAATTGTTGTTTTTTGTTCAATTAACATTTGTCGTTCAATTGATGCTTGCTGTTCAATTATCGATTGTCGTTCAATTACTGTTGTTGTTCAATTGAGATTGTTGGTTAATTTGGATTGCTATATATTAACAATGATGTTCAATAGCTATGGTTTCTTTCCTTGATTGAGTGAGTTAGCCTTAAGTCTATTTGAACAATCCCAAGTGTGATTCTTATTTGCATTTAGTTTCAATTGATTTCAGAACAAGTTGCATAGAATTGCAGAGTATGTTAAGAGTATTTCTTCCATAGTTAGTTCTTTCCAAAATTGTGTGGATTAAATTGAAGAATTAGTCATCAGTGATTGCAAGATTCATTATTAGATAACCTCTAGATTCACTGCATATATTGTTTTGACACTCTTGAGATAAAAAGACTTACCTCAGGTTGACAACTAATGTAGGGATTGAGATTCCCTGTAAAAAGACATCTTAGTGAGCCAACAAAATCTAAGTATTGATCAGGAGCAAGGTAGTCACATTTGACAGGTAGAGGATAAAAAGTGCGAGGATTCTTTCAATATTTCTTCTCTTTTCCAAAATCCTCCATTTCAAGATAATGTTCTTTCATCCTCGGTTAGTTTTGAATCTAGCAATCTCAGTGATGACTCAAATGAAATTGATTTGCCTAATCAATATGAAGTCTTGGACAACCATCATCTTGATGATTTTGAATCCATTATTGTATGTGATGATGTATGCCCAAGTGTGCCATTTGATCTTTCAGTTTCTCAAGAATATTTTGTTTTGGAAGATTTAGACCTCAAATCTCATTCGCTCCAAGAAGATGCTCTTATGGAAACTTCCTCTTCAACCCACTATCCCTTGTGCTCTACTGCTTGTAATGCATTTTCATCATCTAATGAGTTGGATTTTGAATTGACACAAGGTAGTGAGATCATTCATGATCAAGAAGAAGGTAATGAAATCATTGAGTATCCTTTCCATCCCTTGTCATTTTCAATTTTGCATGAAGAAAATTCTTCTATTCAGGTTACTCATGAAATTCATTCAATCTATTCATCCTTAGATGTGCAATTAGAAGAACATTATGACTTAGGTAATATGTTTGTTGAATATGTAAGTTCTAACCAAATCAGTGATGTAGATTGTTTCCATCAAGATAGTAGTGATCTAGTCAAAATTATTGGCGGTAGTTGTCCACACACCATGCATGGTCTGATTCAATTTCCAAAATGCAATTCCACAATTCTTGAAAGTTCCAGGACTCACCAAGAAATCAAGGCACTTCAACTTTCGTTGATGGTTGTGTCAGCTTCTCACGACTCTGATAAGCTCCATGAACTAAATCATATTTGGATATTCTCGCATAATTCTTTCCTTTGCATGGTTTCACTAGATGTAAATTCCTTCTTGAAAGTTGTGTGGTATTTCAGATATAAATTTTCAAGCTTTCAAGATTTTGTCTCCGGTCAGATTGAGAATTATGTTTCAATTGATCATTCCTCATGTAAATCTCTTATATCAAACTTGGATTTGGAATGTATACCTTTCATGGATGCAGAGAGTTGTGAAGATGATCATTCCAAAGATTATATTTCGCTGAAGGATTAATACCTGTCACATTCATTTGAAAGTAACCAACTCCTAATCCTTCTTATGAATATTATGATATTAATTATTTTCTTCTTGACACCAGATATCCTCTTTAGTGTCAATGAATACTTGTGTTATTTGTTGAATCAAGTTCCTCTTTTTCATCTGTTACATCTCTATTGGTTTCATGTGTTTTCTATATTGGCATTCCTTTTTAATGATTATGATGTTAGTTCGGGTTGTAGTTAGTCACAAGTAGATGGTTTGTCACATTCAACATATGAGGAATATTATTATTTCATTCAAATCATTTGTATAGTTGTTCAAACTGATCTATATTTTATGTCTCCTAACCGAGAATCTTATGCCTTAATCATTCTATCTGATCATGGTTCTTGTTCTAACAATTGTCATTCAATTGATCATTTTCCCACTAGTTTACCTAATTATGATTGTTTTACATGAGCTCATATTTATGTTTTATCATCTTAATATTTAGACACGTGTCAAGTAGTTGAGGCATTTTATCCTCCGTTGATGGTTATGGCAGGCCCTCGCTATCTTGACAAGATTTCTAAATATGATTAGATTTATTTAACCTCACAAGATTCTCATCCTGATTCCACACCATTAATTCAAAATTATTTCTCTAAAGGATTACAAGACCTTCAATAGGATGTTTTTGAATTTCATGATCCAATATATCATCATTTATAATCATATTACTTAGTAAGACCATTTCCCATAAACATGTTTCAATTTTTCTTGATGTTTGCTATGAAAGATAGTATCGATGCAGGTTCAGGTGTATTCACAAGAAGCCTTCTAGGTTTGTTTCATTGTTAATATCATAAAAAAGGTAAGGTTGTAGGTTGGTTAAGGATCACACAAATCTCTACATCTAAGAAAGGCCTTCAATTGTTTGTGAGGGATTTTCAAGTTCATATCTTCTTTGTTGGACATTATCATATATCAGTTGTAATTTCTCTTATCTTTGTGTTTGTAGGTCAGGACCAATTATAGTGGCTTCATTTGAAATATCGTTACACTTAGCCCTGGCCTACTAGCTGGTTAGGTTAGGAGTAGGCTTAGTTGCATTTAGTTTCCTTTGCATTGCATCCACTTTATTTCTTCCTATCTATCTAGTCTTTGCATTTGTTTTGTTTTTGTATTATTATTTTGGGTTCAACCTCCATTTACTTGGTCTCTTATTTTTTCTTTTTTCTTTGTTATGTCCCTTTGTTCATGTTTATTTTAATAATACCTTGGATGAAGAATACTCCTTTTGGCTCAAAAGACAATGTGGAAAAACTTGAAAAGGGAAATTGTGATGACAAACAATGTTTGGCTAATGTGTTACCTCTTCTCTATTATGGGTCTACATGTATTTAAAGTAAATGATGTTTGAATGGAAAATATGATCCACTAGAATGGAAATCCTTTGGTCAAACTATAAAACCTACATCTATTCTAAGATACTCATTCCTCAACTCAGAATTGTAAGTAATAGTGTTTTTTCTTGTTGATCAAATCAAGTAGAGAAAGGAAAGGGAAAATAAATTAGCGAACAAACCAATATCATAGGTATATATTACCTTCTCTAAAGGAACATGTTATCCTTATCTCAATAAGTCTGGATCCATATTCCACTCGTGAAATAAATATGTTCCTAATCATAGTTCTATAAATAAAATAAATAAAGGGTGAAAGAAGAGAAAGGCTTCATGTGCACAGAGTTGAATCAAGTAACCCCGTCAGGGTATTGTTTAGGCTCGGTGGCAGCGAAGCAATGCTTGTGTTCCTGTAGTGACTCTGTCAGGGTATTGTCTAGGCCTTCTGGCAGTGTAGTAACACTAGAGATGAAAACTCATACTTTGATTATCTTAAACTCACATTTCTATATTAGCCTTTCCTAGATCGAAACAATCGTGATTTGGCAAGCCTTGTTATGCGTTTAACCGAGTAAGGGAATGTAAGGGACTATATTTCTAATTGGGTTAAGTGGGGAAGCCAAGGTAATCTGTAAGATGAATAAATACTTCCTAAAATACTGAAACTTTTCACTTAAAGAAATAAACTTCAACAAAGAAGTTGGAGTTCTACCAGTGTGTCGCCAAGTGTTGACGCTGTGATCAACACCCTCCAAAAATTTTCTCACACTTGAATTTTGGAACCTACTGAGGATCTTACGATATGTCGCTCTATGGTCCCTTCATGATTAAATGATGTTTTACAAAATGTTTAAGTCTTATTCCTAGTTTTAGACTGTCGAGTCACTTGCTCACACACATTCTTAATCTTCGATGAGTTCATGAGCACACTTCCTTATGCAAGCATGAACAAGCATAGAAATGTCCATCAAGAAAGTTCCTGTGTGATGTTCAACTCATGATCACAGTCAATGCATACCTCCCATTGACATTTTTCCTCATTTCGGTTGTGTTTTTACTTATATTTCAATGAGTTTTCTTAATTGTCGCTTTTGTGCACCATCACTTTCACAAGTGTCGCTTTTACGTTCACGACTATCTCTTTTGCTCACCTTCATTTAATGAGTGTCATTTTCATGTTATCTTCACTCTCGCATGTGCTGATTTCAAGGTCATTTTCATTTTTCAAGTGTCGTCTTATGTTTTCCTCCTGTCACAGGTGTCACTTCTGTTGTTTTCACTCTTGCATGTGTCACAACTTTTCACATCACCAAATTTAGTTCTAGTGCACTCTTTTACATTATATGGTCTTATATATCATTATAATATGTCCTAGGCACATTCCTACAACTTAACACACATCTTGGTCATAGTTGTCACTTCTATCGCAACTTGTGTTCTAAGTGTCGTAATGTGTCGTTTCAATTGTCGCACTTAGAAATAAGTGTCTCTTTGTTGTCGTTTCGAGGTGTGATTGTCATCCATGGGTCCTGTGTATCCTTCTAGATTTTATTGATGATTTTATGTGTGTTATCCATGTTTTAGTCTTGCTCAGATGCATTTCTCTCATTTACTTTGTTGGTCTCACCCTTAACCATTTTGGAGCCCTTCTTGGTCCTTCTTCCCAGTGTAAGTTGTGGAGGCATGAAACCTCTTACCAAGTGAGGATATTAACCTATCCATGAGCCTCATTGATGCATCCTTACTCCCCAATATTGGTGCACCAAATCCTCCTCAAGATCACTTCAAAAATGATGCACATTATCAACCTCCCATGGGTAGTCACCTAATACTTCTTGCTTATACTAACTCACTACACTGAGTTTGGTAACCGTTGCTTTGCATGACACATAAATCACTCCTAGAATGCAACATGGACCTCTTCCAACCTTTTTTAGAGGCAAAACATGCAATGAAAAGACCCTCCTATCCTCCTAGTGCAATGAAAACATTCGTAGGAAAAGTTGCTTCCTCCTATGGCCTTCCTCAATGAAAAGCACATTCCAAATGGTCAACTACCCAATGTTGGGTCAAACTACACTATCCTAGAAGGAAAAGTGCACTCAAAATCAATAGTGACACCTTGTTGAAGAAAATTGTGCTATATTTCAAGCCTTCTCTCCCTTTGAGCACTTGGTGCACCCTTGAAGGTTGAAGCCTCCACCCTTCCCCCTCCCCCAATGTGCTTTGCGTAGAAGCCTAACTTAGCCTCTTATTCTAGAGCACATTGCATGGTATGGAAGGTTCAAGGAGGCCTCCTCTCTATCTTTGACTGGTCAAACTGCACTTTCCTTAAGGCCTCATTTTCTTCCCAGCGCATAATGTAGTCATCAAGCCTGAAGATTTCACCTTCCATGTTCCCCAATGCACAATGCACTCAAGCTTGTTTAGACCTTCCTCCTCAATGAAAATTGTAGTAGGGAAGGCTGAAGGAGGTCCCCTCTTAGCCTTGACTAGTAAAACTACACTTTCAAGTATTCGTCTATTTTCCTTAGAGTGCATGGCACAGCCTAGCATGAAGCCTTCTCACCTTGTCCCTTCAGCTTCCCCCACTGCGTTGGACCAAGGAGAGATCATATTCATAGTGTATGGTGTAGTAAAAATTAACAATGGAGTCATCCTAAGCCACTAATAAGTTTGACTGCACCCTCCTAATCAAGCCTCCTTCTTTTAACCCTCTCATTGGCCTATCATTAGTTGATCATTCCATGAGCTAGGTAGCGATAGAATAGATTTGTTAAGACTGGTTATTCCTTATCATGGATTATTTTCATTGGCATGTGTACCTTCCTAGTATGACAAGGTGATGCTCAAAGCAGAAATACAAGAGAAAGCATAAAGAAACATTTGCGGAGAAGAAGAACAAAAGAGAGGTATCGATGAGCCCCAAATTTGGTAACATTTTGGGCTCATTTGGCTTGACTACCCTTGCTCAACCCTTCATTTTTCATAACTTATGCGTCATTTTTTAGTATATTTATGTCATTTGTACGAATGAGGGAAGTCACTATTCCTAGGTGGCTAACACGTGCTTATTTCAGGTTTTTTGACATTTAATGGAGCAAAACCACGCAGATGAGGGCTAGGAGACAGCCAAGATGGGGTTGAGGATTCGTAGGAGGGTTGTCCACAACATTAAATGGCCCTCCTCGGGATTTTCACCCCCAACTCCTAGCTCTGACAGCCACCACAACCGGATCTAGAAGGCAGCCAAACGGATTTTGAGGAAGCAGCAGTTCACTCTTAGTTTGGTCAACCAAGCCCCACT
The DNA here is from genome assembly GCA_031772625.1 of Pinus tabuliformis. NCBI lineage: Eukaryota > Viridiplantae > Streptophyta > Pinopsida > Pinales > Pinaceae > Pinus > Pinus tabuliformis. Next base: position 844,206,451 of record CM062810.1, read on the forward strand.
GATTTAGGAGGCCAGCTTGGGGCCTTAAGATGTATAAATGATAGGGCTTTAGCCTTCGAAGAGGACTTTTGAAACCTTGTTACACATTCTGAACTACGAGTTGCTAGCTATGTTTTGCTCTTTTGTAGCCATTATTGGCATGTTATTTGACTTATGATTATTATCTTTTAATGGAAAGCAGGTAGATTTGAGTTCAGTTCTGAGTTCTTAAAGGAGCCATAGCTCTCGGGGTTGGGCCCAACCTGAGAGCCTAAGGCCTTCTTCCTTTGTATTGTTATCTTTCTTTCAGCATTATGTTTTTTTCCTTTACATGCATTTGAAACATAGTTGTTGAATCAGATTTCTTGGTATGGTTAAGTAGGTCATTAGTAGAAGATAGAGTTGCTTTAGCTGTTTAGAATAAATTGAAGAGATTAGAGTTGATAAAGGTTCCAGAAAAGGGTTGTTTGCACATTCATTTTCACCTCTTTCTAGGGGCTGGAATTGCAGACAGTGATGCCCACCAAAACAATTGGTTTACACGTTCATGCAATCTGTGGTGTAATATTTTCGTTTGAAGAAGTGTCCATGCGTTCAGATCTCTTGGAATGTTTCTTTGTTTCAGTACCATGCATGATTCACCTTAGGAATAACGTTACTGTTCATTGGTTTTATTAAACAATTGGAATAAGTTAATAAAATTTCGGTTATGTGCAGGACGTGGATGATTTGTTTCGTTTACACTGTGCAACGCTACTCCCTCACTCTCTTGTCCTTCTAAGCTGTGCCCAGGCTGACTACTCATCTCCCAATCAGACCCCTTGTCTCTCAACTATTCTATTACCCTCGTTATTCTACCTTCTTCGGCCTTCGATTCCCTCTACCCTCCTTTAGACAAACCAGCTTAGCACACCCCCTCTTCATCTCATCTCTCTGTCACTGAGTCCTTACAAACTCCCCTCCTACCTCCCTATCCATCCATGCAGCCTCTTCCACTCACCCATCACCCAAGAATCCGATTGTAGAACATCCTGTAGGAATTACTGAACTTCCTGTAGAAATTCTGAACATCCTGTAGAACCCCTGCAGACTTCCTGTAGAAGCTCATAAACACGGTTGCTTGGCATCCAAACTTTGTGAAACTCTCTAAAAGGATGTTAGGGACTCCTTAGACCCTCTTTGAGCCTTCCTGGCCTCTTCCAAGCATTTCCCCCTTGATCTATCCCTGCACAGTAAAGACCCAGTTAGAAGCACATGCATAATAATTCCAACAACTTGAACAAAAATACAAAAATATGTTTTCTTCAGATCAAAGTAGTCTAGACACATGCATCTCACCTTCCTAGAAGTAATGGCATCTCTTTCAGTAGTTTGCATTCCCACCTTTGCATCAGTAGGACTAGCTGGTAGAAGTAGGGTTTGCTAGGGTTTGTGTTTCTTGTTGGCTTTCAGTTCCTTCCTGCAGTAGGTTAATTTCCTTTGAGTTAGTTTTCGTTCATCGGTTAAAAAGCTTCTTCTAAGAGCTCATAGAAGTTGGCTTGAGCCCTAGCGGACTTGTGCCAGCTGACCAAGTGACAGCTGCGGCAAGAGCTAGTACTTGTGCATACAGCACCGTCGCTTCCAAGTTTGTTATGAACTACCGGGTTGATAAAATTAAGAATGAAGCTCCAGGAGTTGTAGCATTATTGCTACAATACTGGAGCCCACCAGGTATCACGAAGACATGAAGAAAATCATGGACCGAGACAGAAAGAAGATATTGCATGATGGATCAGAGGATTCCAAATTTCATCCAAAACCATTTGTAGGGTGAAAATAAGAAACAAAGTGTACATTTCATGAAAATAAAGCATATATCATATATACCATCAAGAATGCATGATGAAGTAGCATGGAAGACAACTTGGCATTGCCACCACATCGTGAATTCCATGTCATCATTGTCAAGTTGTAACTTGTACAAGTGTCATCATAATTGGCAATGTGTATCCATATGCCATGCCACATCATGCAAAATGTAATGATGTAATTATTAAAGGGAAAGGGACAAAATGTAAAATGTAATGTGTGGAAGTCCAAGAGTCATAAGGGTAACCCTAGAGTCAAGGGGAGATGAAAGGTCATTCCCCTTGTTAAGAAAGAAACCTCATAACTCAAGCAAAGGGATTTTGGAGGCTTAAGCTTTGGAGAGCTAGTCTTCGCTTCTCTACTTGGCATAGGAGAGAAAACAATTCTTTGGAGAAGTAGGAAGTGCCTTAATGTTCCACTAGTGGAACTAATGCCTCATCATTGTAATTGTGTACTTGGATATTTCACCTTATTGAAATTCAATGAGGAAACACATTTTCATGCATGTATCACAAATGTTTCAGGGATATTCTTGAGATGTTTACTGTATATATTGTGTTCATATTTACTGGAGAAATTGAATTATTTCGGTGGCTTTGGTACTCATTTGGTTGAATGTGTTATGTATTGCTTTAACAATAGTTATGTGAACTATTTCGTTAGCGAATATTTTCATGATCTTGTGTGTCTCTCTTAAGTTAGTACTCATTCTCGTCTCCCACTCATGAAGGTATCCTTTTACGCATTGCAATTGGTGTTCCATAATGTCAACTTAACTGCTTGTTCAAGATTTATGTATGTAATCTCTTATGTTGTCCGTTGAAACGAAGGCAAGCCTTTGCGTTATGGTGGTTGGGATAATACTCTAGATGAGGCTCCTACACCAAATGGTGTGAGATATAATTGGAACTTAATGTTGGATAGGTAAATCCCCTCTGCGGACAGAGGCGATCCCACTAGCCTAAAACAGAACTAGCCACAATCAAACCACGCTGCTACGCAAGTTCCTAGTTATGCATCAAAGGTGAATTAAGAAGACCAACCTGGAGTCCAACGCTATGATTGAAGCAGAGTTGATATTCCCGCTCCCTTGCTCCAGCAGATCATAAATGAACACCTGCACATGCAAAGGAAGGGACAGATACCAACATAAAATCTACCAAGGCACAACTATATTTCAGTCAGAAAGGAAATAAATCAACACATCACCATAATAGACAATGGGATTGGAACTATAATAGCAGTCACTCATTAATTAATAATAAACAGGAAAAGTTACAACCATGGTTATGACGTTGAACCTCTCCTGGCTGGGCGAGTAACTATATGTGTCTTGCAATGCATCTCCTCTCTGGCAGCATAACCTCTCTAGCATTCACTAGCATTCCTCCAAGAACTCAAGAACTCAACATCTAGCACTCCATGACTAATGACTCTCACTCTAGCTTGTCAAATGCATAAGGACAAGCTTATATAGACGAAGAAGGGAGGAGGATACGATGAACCGGGACACCTATTGTGGATTAACATTATCCCCAAAAGCCATTAAAGATGGAGATAGGATAGAGCTCGTCATAAGACTGATTTTTTATCCTCAAAAAGCTCCATGTAATGAAGGAAACAACAGTCGGACGTGCGTTAAGGCAAAAAGCATGACCAAACTTGGTTGGCGCGACTGCTGCTCTAAGACAGAGCGCCAATGATTGCGCCTTCTTTTGAGGATCTCCATGATTGGCGCGGGTAAGATACTGTGGACATGCGCCAATGGAAAAAGAGCACTTTTCAGGGATAATCTGTAGAAGGTGTCTTCAGGGAACATGAAGTACATACTCAGGGGAACATAATATGAGTGTTTTTAGACTTTGTCACTTCTTATAACTCCTGGGATGAGTCCTCCAAGGTACGACAAGAGGAGTAACAGGGATGGTGACAAATTACTGTGTAACAGATGCCCCCTAAAGCATGAAGTCCGAGAGGTGGAGAGGGGTGAAATGCTTTACAAGAACACATAAGAACACATATAGTTACTGCCGCCGAGGATCTGTGTTAAGAGACATGACTGATAGTTCAATTACATGATGTACGTGGTATGGTCGCAGCCATCCATAAAAGAGTACATAAATAATCTAGATCCATAGTATGGACGCAGCCATCTGGTTAGGATCAATGAATTGACTCAGGTATGGTCGCAGCCATCCAGTGAATGAGTCAAGTATCAAGAATCACGCCTGGATTACAACAGACACAATCCAGGGTCTTGCGCTCCATCTCGTCCCAAACAAGAGTACAAGTTCAAGCATGTGAATATATGAGCTGAAGTCGAACATGCATGAACATCGTCTGATTACCAGTCAATAGTGGAAACTGTTAACAGACGCGAGAGGTACCACCAATAATGACAATGGTCCTCAAGGTACTATAGGTACAATCTACGGTGCGTGAATTAATGATCTGAAGTCGAACGCCCGTAGAATCATTCGATCGGAGGTCAATGATGAAAACCTCACGTCGAACACGAAGAACCTGCCATTGAGGCATGCAGGCTCCAAGGCACCGGAAAGGAGTCTCTAGATCAAATCCTGGAGAATGAGTTGAAGTCGACAGGAAGTGACCTTGATCGAAGGTGGGCCATAATGTTTCCCACATCATCGACACGAGACAGAGAGATAATGTTGTGAATCAAGATTGTGCGAACTATCAGAGGGAGGTTGTTTCTTTGCAAAGGTCAACTTCTCTTGAACATATCGGCGACACATTAATGGAATTGGCAGTATTCGACATCAATGTATCAAAGGTCATGATGACGAGGCAATGAGTGGATGAGAGGTCAAATAAGATACCCAAGTCCATGGAAGCAAGTGAAAGATATGAGATGAGATATCCCCACCCCGGACACGAAAGCAGAAAAGTGCCATGTTCAAGAGCGACATACTGCCGTCACGGTAATAATTATGGTTCAAAAATTTTCTTTTCCCCCGCCATTTCTGGCGAGTACCCCAGTTATTTTTATCAAGCTTGATGGGGATAGCATATGCTTGTGTTGTGACAAAATCCGATGTCATTAAGTTTTAACGAGTCTGACAAAGGAATAACTCGGCATCTTTTCATGTTTAGAGAGTTTGAAAAGACAGCAGAAAAGGAAACTCCAGGGATGTCCTTTTTCGTAAAGTTGTGTCTCTCGGGCCCGAAAAAGTATAAAATAATACCCGAAAGAACCGCCCGATCATTATGATCGAGGAGTACTTTTCATAATTAGTGATTTTGACCTGAAAAAGTAAAAAAGTGGTCAAAACCACGTCGTTTCGTAACCATTAACGAGTTTGAAACGACAAAAACCCGGTAATCTTTTTATGTTTTAACGGTCGACGAAAAGAACTTAAAACGACCGCCCCTTATCAACATTTAACGAGTCAAGAGGAGCGACTCGGCAATCTTTTCCTCTTTTAAATGGTCAGAAAAGAGCTGAAAGCAGACCTCCATTTTTATTTTCTTTAACGAGTCAAAAAGGAAAAATACTCGGCAATCTTTTCATATTTTACGAGTCAGAAAAGAGCGTAAAGGTGACTCGTCCTGAAGGAACGAGTGGTATAAAGGGTAGCGACTGGTTCCGGTAATGGTGGAACTTGCTCGAAACATGTAAAGGTTAAGAGTCTGGCTAATAAAACCACTCATCGCTGCGGTTCCTCAGGAAAGGAGAAACAACCAAGTGAAAGCATATGATCGGCCAAAGAGATGGTGGCGATGGAATGAAACAACCAAGGCTCATCTAGCAGAATTTAGCAGATAAAAGGCAATCACGGGATGTAAATCAGGTATGGGTTCATTTTTACACAAGCTTGAACCATGGAGAACTTTGCTTGTTAAATTTTTTGTTGCATGCCCCTAGCATGATAATGCAAAATCAAGGTACATGCAAAATCGAGGTTATAATGCCCCCCAAGCTTCATGGCATTCACGGAGTGGATGGAATGAAGGTTTACTTGGAAAGACTCGATTTTGAAGGAGGATGCATGCCCCCCCCCCCGGGCCTCAGTCACGCACCCGGGTCAGCTGCCGTCATCAGAATGACGGGGTGGATGCTGGGGCATTTCCTGTGGAAATAAGACCATTTAGGAATGGTAGATGACTATATGTGAAGTGTGAACCGGGGAATGAAAGTTGGTCTACGACCTTGATCGTCCTTCCTTCATGCGGAAAACACATCACTCTGAAGAGTGATGACACAATTGCACGTATGCGATAAATATAGTCTCGTCCAAGGAGTAAATTGTAATCTAACGGACCTTGGACTACCATGACGCCCATTTGAACGGTCTTCCCTTCTAATGTGATAGGTACATTGGGAAGAATTCCTAAAGGTCGAGTGGTTTCTCGATAGAAACCTGTAAGGTTTCTCATCTCAGGCAGAAGCAGTGGGGAACCAAGTGCTTCCCAAGCTGTTGAAGAAAGGATACTCACAGGAGATCCCTCATCAATGATTGTACCGGCCATAACCATACGGTAGACTTGGACTATAATTCGAAATGGTATGGAGGCTGGTAACCGAGGATTGACTAGTTGATCCCAATTGAAGGAAACAACTAGGTTGCTTGGAGGTGGGACTGGATAGACAGCCATATATGATTCTGATGGACTTTCTTCCTGGTGTGAAGGAATGAGAGGGATGCTCACTTGATCATTAGAGTCTATGTTGATGAATAGAATTTGAACGGTGGGATCTTCATTCTTTTCAGTGATAACATCATTTGAGGAGGTAACTTCTGAAGGCGAAACCGGGTCACTTGTAAGCTGGACCTTTTGACTTTTGTCTGGTTTGGATTCAGGTGTAAGATCATCTAAGGATGGAACTTCTGAAGGTAAAACCGGGTCACTTGTAATCTGGACCTTTTGAAAGACCGGGTCAACTGTAATCTGTAACTGTGGACTTTCGTTTGGTTTGGACTCAGGTAGTTCATCTTTGATGATAGAGTGGTGCGTAGATGATGAATGGAAATCAACACTCGTTCCGACCAGGAACTGGTCTGGAACAGGCGGAGCACGGCTAGGTTCAGGAAGAGAAGGCTGGACCAAAGAGAAATCATGCTTGATCACTTGGTTAGTGGAGAGATGATCTGCAGTTGCAAAAAGACGCTGATATCCAGCGGGTAGTTGGGGTAAGGGAGCTGACAGACTTTCCAAAAGATGGGAGGCTTCACCCATAAGTGGACAAAGGCGAAGGAGATGATTACCTTCACAAAGTTGACAAGGGAAACGAACCTTCCCTTTTCTCTTACCAACTGATAAGGTATCATCGATCTGCGACGACAAGGGGTGAGTCGGGTCACGGGACCATATATTTAGGATCCTGGGAATACCAGGACAATCAGAAAGAAAATGGTCCTCCTTGCATAATCGACAAGGAGACTTAGCCTTCCGCGGAGGAGTAGAAGGTGGTTCCACTTCAGATATTTTCATGGTAGATGCGACCTTTCCCTTAGGAGACTTCTTCGTTTTGGTCTTTTTCTTCTTCTTCTTAGCCACCTGGTTACTGAAATCCAAGGTTTCACCAGGCGAAGTAGAAGATGAGGACGCAACAATGGGCGAAGAAGGGAAGGGGTCCACCTTAGAATAAACATGGTGTTGTTCGGGTGGAGGAGGTGGTGGCGGAACAGGAGTTATTACACTTGAGACCACCGAGTTTGAAAACAACCATACGGGTAAACCAATGGTCAACCCAGGCAAAGACAATGTTGCGATATACTGAACACCGACATTTCCAACAGAAGGAAATGGACGAGGGTTCCCATCAGGAGGAACACCTTGGCCGGTGGGTGCCGGGAAGGCTGCCATCGAACGAGAAATAATCCTACTCAAGCTAACGCAAACAGAATCTAATTGGGTAGATGTTATCGTGGCCAATAAATTTTAAGACACTGAACTTAACCTTTTCATTTTTTAAGAGTCGAGAAAAGGATAAAAGATGACTCTAGTCTCCTTCGAATATTTAATGAGCACGAAGTGACAAGACGCTCACAGGCACCTTTTCGTTTAAGGAGTCCGAAAAGGATCAAAAGTGACTGCTCTGGAATTCTAGGTAGAGGGTGTGCCAAACTTTTCGCAAAACCACAGAATACTTTTTAGGGTACGGGTGGTCAATCTTCGTGAATGCTGTGTTCACTGCATTGCGAATCGTAGGGCGGCTGACACGGCTTCCTATGGATAAAGGCTTTATTCCTATAGGGGTCTCCCAATATATACGCGACGGTACGTGGGAGCACAGTCCGTATTGGCACCTATCGTTTCACCGTGGAGGAATCACCCAACCACTCGACGATAAACTACCAGGTTTAAAGACGCCGGAACAAGTCTCTAACCTAGACCTCTAGAGTATTTGCGTTATGTTCCAATGCGTTGTTATGTTCATTGAGTTTATTTTAAAGTTTATCTTCGATTATGTTTCAGTTTTTTGGTCCTACCGTATGGGATATCTCCAAAACTTCTTAAATGCAAACTATATGCCAAAATTATATCATTTGATTCGATGAATTCTATCTACAGGAGGGTTGAGATTTTTACACAAACGAAATGATCACTCAACAAACAACAAAGATCCTAATGCAGTTAATAACAAGAAATGAAATTTTTTCTTTTTCTTTTTAATAGCAACAAACAACAACAAATGCTAACTAATATGATGCAAAAGATTTTTTTGTTTTTCTTTCCTTTAAGATGGCATGATGCATTTAAACAGATTTTAAGAGATATGCACAATCCAAGTTCACTCAATGAAATAGAACCAACTCTGAAACACCAAAATGAACTATGCAAGCAAGGAAAAACACAAAGACTTTCACTGAACCATGTAATCTAAGTTCGAATGAAGTCAAGTGAAATCCAAAGAGGTTAGAGGTGAATCACTCAGAGTATAGAAGATCAAGCTTTAACAAATCACTGGATAGGTGCAGAACACAACCAACAAATTGACTGGATAACCAAGAGATCAAAACTTCCCACAGAAGGCTAGACATGCAAAGTCACTAGATGTCCTAGGGCTGAGACGAAAATCAATAGAAATAAGCAAACAACTGAAGGATAAAGGCTAAGACCAGTCAAGCAGAGGTTCAACACACTTCCAGAGGCTGTAAGAGATATAAAAAGAGACTGAAAGAGCTTTCCACCCACACACAGGCAAAATTTACAGGGCTGGCGCGACTGTCAGCCTGCAACTTGCGCTACCATAGGATTGGCGCGAGTTGCTTTCGAGCAACATGCGCCAACTGGCGCGACTGTCAGAGTAATAACCGCGCCAATTAAGCTTGCCGGCTAGAAAAATAAATGATACGACCTTAGGTCGGGTTGACAGTGCTCAGATGGGTCAAACAGTAAAGAATAAACTCAAAACTGACTCAGGAAGCTCATTCACTCAAGCAAGCAGAAGAAAATTAACATGCAAGACAAATTCCAAATAGCTTCTCCCCAGTGGAGTCGCCAAATTGTTGGATAGGTAAATCCCCTCTACGGACATAGGCGATCCCACTAGCCTAAAACAGAACTAGCCACAATGAAACCACGCTGCTACGCAAGTTCCTAGTTATGCATCAAAGGTGAATTAAGAAGACCAACCTGGAGTCCAACGCTATGATTGAAGCAGAGTTGATATTCCCGCTCCCTTGCTCCAGCAGATCATAAACGAACACCTGCACATGCAAAGGAAGGGACAGATACCAACATAAAATCTACCAAGGCACAACTATATTTCAGTCAGAAAGGAAATAAATCAACACATCACCATAATAGACAATGGGATTGGAACTATAATAGCAGTCGCTCATTAATTAATAATAAACAGGAAAAGTTACAACCATGGTTCTGACGTTGAACCTCTCCTGGCTGGGCGAGTAACTATATGTGTCTTGCAATGCATCTCCTCTCCGGCAGCATAACCTCTCTAGCATTCACTAGCATTCCTCCAAGAACTCAAGAACTCAACATCTAGCACTCCATGACTAATGACTCTCACTCTAGCTTGTCAAATGCATAAGGACAAGCTTATATAGATGAAGAAGGGAGGAGGATACGATGAACCGGGACACCTATTGTGGATTAACATTATCCCCAAAAGCCATTAAAGATGGAGATAGGATAGAGCTCGTCATAAGACTGATTTTTTATCCTCAAAAAGCTCCATGTAATGAAGGAAACAACATTCGGACGTGCGTTAAGGCAAAAAGCATGACCAAACTTGGTTGGCGCGAATGCTGCTCTAAGACAGAGCGCCAATGATCGCGCCTTCTTTTGAGGATCTCCATGATTGGCGCGGGTAAGATACTGTGGACATGCACCAATGGAAAAAGAGCACTTTTCAGGGATAATCTGTAGAAGGTGTTTTCAGGGAACATGAAGTACATACTCAGGGGAACATAATATGAGTGTTTTTAGACTTTGTCACTTCTTATAACTCCCGGGATGAGTCCTCCAAGGTACGACAAGAGGAGTAACAGGGATGGTGACAAATTACTGTGTAACACTTAACATCAGGTAGACCCCCTATATGTTGGTAGTATCCAACACCGTCAATATTCTAGCGCTAGAAGGAGGCAGATGACAAGTTGTCCCCAATGAGTCTATTTTGAATCTCTTATATTTAATGGCTCATTGTCAAATCATATGCTCGAGGTGTTTCTCTAATTTATCCAATGGTCAAATTTTAATCCCCAATGAGCCTATTTATGACTTGTCTCAATTGAAATTTGATGATGAGGATGGAACATCCATAGCCAAGCACATTTCTAATTTTCTTAAATTTTGTGAATATTATGAAATCGATGATGAAGATTTTGCTTGTGTGCTTTTCTTCCTCACTCTTGAAGGTTGTGTTAGTTGATGGTTTCATACCTTACCATCTGCCTCTATTCATTCTCTTGATCAATTTCTCAATTAGCTTCAACAATATTTTGATAGGTATGATTACCGAGATATTTTCAAAAGAATTAATTAAATGACAATGAAGAATATTGAATCAATTGAGGATTTCTCTAACAGATTCCTTCACTTGTGTTGGGAGTTTCCTGGGGAAGATATGGATTGGGATTTCCGTAAAAGGAAGTTTGAATTTTTTGTTTAAATTTCTTTACACAGTGAGTTGAAACCCCTTGATGTTTCTACTCTTCCAACTCTTGTAAATCATGAGACACCACTATCTCAAAGAAGGAACCTACTATTCATTTTATTCCTTGTCTTCCTCCTTGTGAGATCATTCATGATCAAGAAGAAGGTAATGAAATCATTAAGTATCATTTCCATCCCTTGTCATTTTCAATTTTTCATAAAGAAAGTTCTTTTGTTCAGGTTGCTCATGAAAGTCATTCAATATAGTCATCCTTAGATGTGGATTCAGAAGAACCTTATAACTAGGGTAATATGTTTATTGAATATGTAAATTGTGACCAAATCAGTTATGTAAATGGATTCCATATAGATAGTAGTGATCTAGTCAAAATTAATGGCGGTAGTTGTCCACACACCATGCATAATTTGATTCAATTTCCAAAATGAAATTCTACAATTCTTGAAAGTTCCAGGAGACACCAGGAAGTCGAGGCACTTCAACTTCCATTGATGGTTATTTCAGGTTCTCAGGACTCTGATAAGATCCATGAACTAAATCATATTTGGATATTCTCATATAATTCTTTCCTTTGCATGGTTTCACTAGATGTAAATTCCTTCTTGAAATTTGTGTTGTATTTCAGAAACAACTTTTCAAGCTGTCAAGACGTTGTCTTCAGTTAGATTGATCATCATGTTTCAATTTATCATTCCTCATGTAAATCTATTATATCAAACTCAGGTTGGAATGTATACCTTTCGTGGATGAGAAAAGGTTTGAAGTTGATCATTTCTAAGATTATCTTTGGCTAAGTGATTCATACCTATCACATTATTTTGAAAGTGACCAACTCCTAATCCTTCTTGTGAATATTCTAGTACTAATTGTTTTCTTCATGACACCAGATAGCCTCTCCAATTTTAATGAATGCTTGTGTTATTTGTTGGATCAAGTTACTCTTTTCCATCTGCTACATCTCGACTGGTTTCACATGTTTTCCATATTGACATTCCATTTTAATGATTGTAATGTTAATTCAGGTTGTAGCCAATCATAAGTAGATGGTTTTTCACATTCAACATATGAGGAAGATGATTCTTTCATTCAAAGAATTTGTAGATTTTTTCAAACTGATCTGTCTTTGATGTCTCCTAACCGAGAATCTTATGCTTTAATCAGTCCATCTGATCATGGTTCTTGTTCTAACAATTGTCATTCAACTGATATATTTTCCACTAGTGTACCTAATGTTGGTTGTTTTACATTACATGATATTTATGTTTTATCATCTCAATATTCAGATACTTGTCAAGTAGTCAAGGCACTTCAACCTCCACTGATTTTTATGTCAGGCCCTCACTACCTTGACAAGTTTTTTGAATATGATCAGATTTATTTTCCCTCGCAATATTCTCACCTTGATTCCACACCATTAATTCAAAATTATTTCTCTGGGGGATTATAGGATCTTCAAGCAGATGTTTTTGAATTTCATGATCCAATCTATCATCAATTAGAATCATTTTACTTAGGAAGCCCATTTGCTAGAAATATTTTTCGATTTAACTTGATGTTTGCTAAGAAAGACATTATAGATGCAGGTGCATTCACAAGAAGCCTTCCAAGTTTGTTTCATTGTTACTCTCGTAAAAAAGGCAAGGTTGTAGGTTGGTTAATGATTTCATATCTATCTAGATCTAAGAAAGGCCTTCGATGTTTTGTGCAAGATTTTCAAGTTCATATCTTCTTTGTTGCACATTATCATATATCGATTGTAATTGCTCTTATCTTTGTGTTTGCAGGTCAAGACAAATTACGGTGCCTTCATTGCAATTAGAATTACACTTATCCCTGAACTTCTAACTGGTTAGGTTATGAGTATGCTTAGTTTCATTTAGTTTCCTTTGCATTGCATCCACCTTCATTCCTTCTCTCCATCTAGTCTTTGCATTTTTATTTCTTTTGTATGATGCTTTTATGTCCAGTCTCTTATTTCTACTTTTCCCTTTGTTATGTCTTTTATTTTGTGTTTATTTAATAAGACCTTACATGAAATATACTCCCTTAACTCAAAAGACAATGTGGAAAAACTTGAAAAGGGAAATTGTGATGATGAATAATGCTTGGATAATGTGTTATCTCTTCTCTATTATGGGTCTACATGTTTTTAAATTCAATGATCTATGAATGGAAAATATGATCCACTCAAATGGAAAACCTATGGTGTAACTATAAATCATGTAACTATCTTAACTCTGGAATGTATCGCTTTCAAGGTTGTTCGCATTTTTCAAGTGTCATCTTATGTTTTCCTCCTAACGCAGGTGTTGCTTTTGTTATTTTCACTCCTGCATGTGTCAAACCTTTACAAATCACCAAAGTTATCTATGGCACACTCTTTTGCATTAGATAGTATTACATATAATTATAATATGTGCTAGACAAATTACTATATCTTAGCGCAGCTTTTGGTCACAGTTGTAACTTTTGTTACAACTTGTGTTCATAGTGTCGTAGTGTGTCATTTCAATTGTCGCAATTAGAAATAAGTGTCACTTTGTTTTCGTTTTGAGCTATGATTTTTATCCATGGTTTTTGTGTATCCTTCTAGCTTGTATTTATGGTTTTATGTGTGCAATCCATGTTTGAGTCTTGCTCAGATTCATTTCTCTCTTTTACTATGTTGGTCTCACCCTTAGCCATTTTGGAGCCCTTTTTGGTCCCTCTACCCAGTGTAAGTTGTGGAGGCATGAAACCTCTTACCAAGTGAGCAGATTAACCTATCCATGAGCCTAATTTATACAACCTTACTCCCCAATATTGGTTCATTAAGTTCTCCTCAAGATCACTTCAAAATTATTGCACATTATTAACCTCCCAAGGGCAGTCACCTAATCCTTCTTGTTCATACTAACTCACTACAACAATTTTTGGTCATATTTGCCTTGTATGACACATAAATCACTACTAGATAATAGCATGGACCTCTTCCACCCTTTTGTAGAGGCAAAACATGCAATGAAAAGAGCCTTATATCCTGCTAGTGCAATGACAACCCCCTTAGGAAAAGTGGTTTCCTCCTATGGCCTCCCTCAATGAAAAGCGCATTACAAATGGTCAAGTACCCATTGTTGTGTCAAATTGTGCTAGCCTAGAAGGAAAATCACACTCCAAATCAATAGTGAACCCTTTTTGAAGAAAAATGTGTTGTCTTTCAAGCCTCCTCTCCCTTTGAGCGCATGGCGCACCCTTGAAGGCTAAAACCTCCACCCTTTTGCCTTCCCCAATGCGCTTTGCACCCAAACCTAGCTTAGCCTCTTCCGCTAGAGTGCATAGTGTGGTAGGGAAGATTTAAGGAGGCCTCCTCTATGCCTTTGACCAATCAAACTACGCTTTACTTAAGGCCTCCTCTTCTTCCCAGTGCATAGCACAGTTCTGAATCCTAAAGCTTTAACCTTCCCTATTCCCTAATGCACTATGTGCTCAAGATTGTTTAGGCCTTCCTCCTCAGCGCGTGGTGTAGTAGGGAAGGCTGAAGGAGATCTCCTCTCAGTATTGACTAGTCAAACTTCACTTTCAAGGCTTCTTCTCTTTTCCTTAGAGCGCATAGTGCAGTCTTGAAGCATGAACCCTTCTCACCTTGTCCCTTTAGCTACCCCAGTGCACTGGACCAAGGAGAGCTCCTCTTCATAGTGTATGGTGCAATAAAAATGAGCAATGGAGTCTTGTTTAATCAATTCAATGTTCTTAAATTGCTTAAACAAATTATCGACCGAAGTTGGTAAACTTGTGAAGTGCAAGTGCACTATATATGCTAGAAGCCTTTTATAGTTTATTAAGATAATGATTGTGGATGGTTTTAAGGATTTTATTTGTTCCTATGTTCCTAATGAAAACTATATATTTACAATACAAACAATTCTTGAAAAGGAAAGTAAGAAAAGCTACCATGATCTTCTTTAACTGAATATTGTTAGTTACTATGTAAAATGATAAAAATGGAGCTACCTAAATTAATGTTCTAGAAAGATAATTACTTCTATTCAAGGATAAAATTTATAAAACAATCTATATTAAGATCTATGCACTGTAATTAACAATCTTACTTGAAATAATAAAAACAAATGCAGAAAGGATGCAATCTAAACAAACATAATTACTTATAAAAAGAAGGAGATTTATATACACAGTCCTATTTTAGAAAGCATGTAAATGATCTGAAATCAACAGAAAACAAATGAAATACTATAAACAAATAATTACAAAGAAATGAAACTACGATAATGCAATTTTGGAAAAATAATGAAATGAACTGAACTGGATAATAAGGAAATGAATGAACCTTGACTGTCTACAGGGGCCCTCCAAAAAACAGTAGGTTTATAACTTTGATCTCAACAACTAACTTCCCGTGATATTCATAAGAATACTTCTTCAATTAAAAAGTAACGGATTCATGGAACTTCAAACTATCAATTACAAATTACATATATGTCTACATGTCCTTTTTTATGGTTACAAAGATATATATATATATATATAGCATTCGCGCCCAACAATTTTGAGACTTTCATGCCTTAAAAACTTAAAATAAATCCTAATCTAAATGCTAATCTGATAATGGAAATTTTAACGCTTCTCGACGATTTTCTATTTGGAAATAAAATCAGAGAGTCGTGATTGATTTCAACTCTCGCTGCTTTGTTCATCCACGCGTTGAATTTCTTCCTTGATTACGCCACTGGGAGATTCCCTTGATGATTTGGCTTAGGTGAATAGGAGGAGATCCATGAGAAGATCAATCTCTATCTTCCCATGTGCTTCTTTTCTTGGCTGGCGTACTGGAATTCGAAAAACCATGGAGATAGTTGCCGAATCATAAAACAATTGCATATTCATGTTAATTTCATAGCTATTACAATCTTTGACTTAATAATAAGGTACATTAATAAATATGAAAAATAAGACAATTGAATACCTTACCATGTCAAAATCTATATTTTTAATGTTTATTTGAGTTAATAGCAATGATGAAAAGAGGAAAAATGGATGGAAATGGTGTAAAAAACAAAACAGTGATGAGACTCTACATTCCCCCATGATGAGGTCTTTGCATGTCCTCATGCAAAACACAAAACTGATGTCTCATGTTTAACTATTGCATTTCTTTTGAAACTTTTGCAAGTACATCCAACTTCAACTTTTTCCCTTTCTTTCCACCCACTTCCATCCTTGGATTTTTCATGAGAATCTTGTACTTTAGGTTTATGACTTGCCTTTGTAGAGCTCTGTTTTTCTGTTTCAGCTTCTTGTTCTTCTTGTACCACAAACTTACATGTAAAAGGAGATTTTCACTCTTAGCCATGTGGATTTTACTTTGCGCCTTTAGGGTTTGATTCTCCTTTTGAATGTACCTATTTAGTGTCTCCATCTCGAAAATTTCTTGTTTTAAAACATTTAATACGAGGGGTTTTTGTGGTTTACTAAACTGGAATTCTTATTGATTTGAAGCTGATGTTTTTGTCGCATCTCTTTTCTCCATAGACTCAATATAATCATAGATTTCCTGTTGTACAGGATCAATTTCAGGTGTTTTTCATCCTGGACTCTGAGGACGTGTGATGAAAGTTGGCAAAGAAACCCTTGAATCTTTCTCTTCTTCTAGGTCGATATGATCCATACTTTTTGACGGTCGTTCTTTTATTGTTGGATTAAGTCTGGTACTTTTTCTTAAGCTTGTCACGGGAGGCTTTTGAATTTTGTCTTCTTTCTTTCTATCTTAGGTTTCTCTATTTTGGGTGTGCTCTCTGTCTTTTGGCTAGCTTTCTTTATTCTAACATCATTCTTGTTCATATCTCTAAAATTTATGCATTGAGAGGAATGTCATCCTCTAACTGCTCCTATGATTGTTGTTGCCCTTGTTCTGTTGGTCCTTCAGATTTTATTTTTCTTCCTTTCTTATCCTTGCTACTGCTTCATTGTCCTCATTCTATTGGTTTTTAAATTTTTATTTTGCTCCCTCTCTTAGCCTTATTTTTGCTTGGTTGTTCTTGATTAAATTCTTTAAAATGGTTCCTCACCAAAAAGCTTTCCCAATTATCACCCACATTATTAAGATGGAATTCAACAAGGATTTTAATGAGACCATGGTGATACATGGTGTTTTCTATAAACTGAATTTTTCTTTGGACATTCCCTGGCATCTTTCTTAGACTATTAAGTAAGAGATAAGGAAGATTTATTTCATTATCCTCAATAAAATTCATCAATAGTCAAATATGATAGAAAAACATGCATCCAAAACTCCCTTCACAAGTAATTTTTTTTTGAATTATCATAAGAAAATTTCTCCACTTACTTTTTAATGCTTTGCTCGAGATGCCTTTCTTGAAAATGGTGGTGTCCATGCTAGGGTTATTCAGAAAAACTTTCCATTCTTCGCTCTCAATACCTCTATTTTTAAACTATTTTTCTCCAATTCGAGGCAATCCAGTAGCTTCGGCAACAAAGGATTTTGTCACTGTGAATTTTATGTCCCATATCTTGAATTCCACTCCATCAAAGGATCTGGCGAATGACTTGATTACTTCCTTGTGGAATCTGTTAAATTTGTCTACAAATTCCAGCCAATGCAATTTCTGCAACAATTCCCTTGTCTGTGGATATCCTTTCAAAAAATTTCTTCCTGCTGGTTTTGTTCTGACTATAAATCCCATGGCTAAGAAGCTTTGTCTCAAGACTGTTTTTTTGACAAGGTATGATGGCTTCAGAGGGTTTTCAGAGTAATGAGGATGAGAGTGTGAATGATAAGAGTGTGAGTGGTAAGGATATGAAGAAGTGTGATATAATTTAACCGTTGAGAGAATGAATAACCATGATTTGGGCGATTGAATCAATACAAATTGAGATGTAGGTTGGAGCGTAGGTATAATGGTGAGGAGTGAATGGCAGATTAGATCCAATTTGACATGATACTATCAACTTTTATTAATGATGATTTTGAATTCGGTAGTACGATGTCTATATAATTCATACTATTAATGTTTTAATCCCTATTATCAAATTAAAGAATTGCATACCTTTGAATTATTGCTTCTAATTTAATTATATTATTAATAGAAAATAAATTAATAGCTATATTAGTAAAGAGTAAAAAAAATTAATAAAAGGTAAAAGGAAAAATAGGGGAATACAAATAAATAAGTAAAAAAAAAAAAAACTTCAAAAAAGGTTGGTTGGTGATACATTTGCCATTTGGCCCCAAGGCGGGAAAAACTTGAATTCATTATGCATCATATTAATATCCTTTTTGAATTCATTAAATTCATGATGGAGATTGAAGTTAATGCCATCATTCTCTTTCTTGATGTCCTCATCACCAAGAAGGAGGATGACTCCATCTCCCATAAGGTTTCCACAAGAAGACTCACATCGAGCAATATCACCATGCCAATTCCTACCATCACCCAACCCAAAAAATTTAGCGTTTTGAACATTCTTGCTACCATAGCCCTAAGGATTTTTTATGATCTTCATATCAATGATGAGAAAGCTCATCTTTTGGAGGTTTTCATGAATAATGGTTATAGAAAGCATCAAGGCCTGAAAGCCTTCCAAAAAGAGGAAAAATGACTGAGGGCTAAGACTGATCCCAACAATCCTATTTCCAATGTTCATCTTTTTTTTATTCAAGGAACTACCGAAAATTTAGATCATATTTTTAAGAAGAATAATATCTCTGCCACCTTCAAGTCGCTTAACACTATTCGGTATTCCCTTAGGTATGTCAAAGATCAGATTGACCTCTTTAACTCTAAAGGTGTTTACATGATCCCTTATTCATGTGCAAAGCCTTATATAGGTGCAATGGGTCATTCTATCAAGCATAGAATTTAGGAGCATGGTGTAGACATTAAGCATAATCGATCTCACTCTACGGCTTGTGCTAAACGTTCTCCAAAGACTAAACATCACATTTATATTTAAAGATATTCATATCATTGCTAAGATCTCTCATTATCATTACAAAAGCTACAAGAGGTCATTGAGACAAAGAAGCAGTCTACCAATAGTCTTAATAGGGATGATGGTCAAAGAATCAATATAAATTGGATCCTTTCCCTCTCTTCAAGTCATTCTTCTTCTTAATTTTAATCTATCTTTTATTTTTCTAATTTTATTAGTACTTACTTATTTTTATTCCCCTCTTTTTCTTTTTACCTTTGATTATTTTATTTTACTCTTTACTAATATGGCTATTCATTTTTTTTATTAATAAGATAATTTTTTATAACATTAATATTATTAATATATCTATATTATTTACTTTATTTATCTATAATAATTTTTAAATTATTATATATTTATTTGACCTTTAATCAACATATTCACATACTTAATCACCACAAATATTAAAGATGATCTAATTGTCGCTTGTGCCTCTCAAATACCGAATCACCCATTTCTTCTTGCTAATGTTATTTTCTTGGACTTTCCATTAACCTCCTGACAACTCCAATTGCATGTGAAATGTCAGGTCTTGTAGAAACCATGACATACATTAAGCTACCCACTGCATTAGCATAAAATACACAAGACATTTACTTATTTTCTTCATCAGTACTAGGACACAAACTCAAACAAAACTTAAAATGGGAAGCCAAAGGGACATTAAAAAGTTTCACGTCGTTCGTCTCAAACTTTACAAGTATATTCTACATGTGCTTTTGTTGTGATAACCAAATCTTTCCATTTTTCTTGTCTCTGTGTATCCCCATGCCCAAGATCCATTTTGCAGCTCCAAGATCCTTCATATCGAATGTCCTAGCAAGCTAAGCCTTTAACCTGTTAATCTCTTCCATGTTTTTTCTTGCAAAAAGCATACTGTAAACATACAAAACCAAGATAATGAATATACCATTGAAACTTTTGAAGTACACAAAATGGTCATATTCACTTCTAGTGAAGTTCTGGGTCACTTCTTGTACCATTTCCTGGGTGATTATCTTAGGCCATATAATGATTTCTTGAGTTACAAACTAATCTCCTATTGCAATCTTGTACAAAACCTTATGGCTTTTCCATATAGATCTCCTCATCCAAATCTCCATGAAGAAAAGTTGTTTTAACATCTAACTACTCTAACTCAAGGTCAAGTAATGTAGTTAGTGCAAACATTATACAAATAGAAACAAGTTTTACAACTAGCGAAAATTCCCACGAAAGTCAATACCGTTTGTTCAAGAATACCATTTTTCTACCAACCTTGCTTTATATCTTTCAATATTTCCATCAACATCTCTCTTCAATTTGAAGAAGCATTTATTCCAAGAACACTTCTATCTATAAGAAGTTCTACAAGGTCCTATGATCCGAATGGAAAATGGCATCAACCCATGGTATTCATCCACCCATGGAATTTACCTATGGTATTGTAAGTGGCATCCACTCATGGTATTGTAAGTGACATCCACCCATGGTATTTGCCCATGGTATTGTGGCATCCACCCATGGTATTCATTCACCCATGGAATTGACCCATGGTATTGTGACATCCACCCATGGTATTCATTCACACATGGAATTGACCCGTGGTATTGTGACATCCACCCATGGAATTAACCCGTAGTATTGTAACTGAAAAATACTATAAGTAACAAGTCACATTTTGTAAAAGGACAGATGGTCTGCCACAATGTAGCCTTTATAACTATTATCGGTTTTAATAAAAAGTTTCTTTGTGGTTTTATTTACTGTGTGTTCTGTCATTTTCTTTCTAGCATTGCAATTATTTAGATCTTGGAGGCCTCTCCCACAAAATCCATTTCAATCTTTTAGATCTTGGGGACCTCCCCCTAAGATCCAGATCAGTGGTATCAGAGCAGGTTACGATTCCATGGGAATGAGAGTTTCATGCATATTTCAGTTTCAAATTTTTGCAGCAATATTCAACAAACTTCAAGCATGCGCTATGACCTCCACAAAGCACTTTCTTGGGCCAAGGAGGAAGAATTTTTCTTTTTTCATTTTTTTGCAAGAATTGTTTTTGGGCGGTGAGTTTACAGATCAGATATGAAACATTTGGTATAATATTTACAAAAAAAAATAACATATCGGGATTCCTTGTGCAAAAATACCAAAATTCAAAAAAAAAAAATCTGCCAAATTGGAGTCTGGATGAGGGAGATATCGCTAACTTAAAATCAGCTATGTTGTAGAATTTTTTCTGATGACAACTGGTGGACGGCGACTCTCCTATCTTTTTTTGAAGATTTTGTGCAGAATTTCAGAAAAGGGATTGTAGATCTGAGCTCCTCTTGGAAGATCACCCAATTTCAAAAAAAAAATGGGTCGAATCGGAGTTCGGATGTGGGAGATATCGCTCATAGTATGAGGATGTGGGTGATAATTTTGAAAATGTCAGTGCACTTATAGCATTTTTTAGTTACAATAGCACGGGTCAATTCCATGGGTGAATGAATACCGTGGGTGGATGTGGGAAATAACTGTTTACGAAAGCCCTGGTGCGTAAACAACATAGTGCAACGTGGTAGGGTTTTTAATTTTAAAAATGTTGGTGCACATCATCACCACACACATCCTCAACATGGAAAATTTTAGGGGCTAATATTCGCAGGTGGGATAATTTTCTAGGATTTTTCTCCAAAAAATATTCGCCATTTCCATTTTTTCTAAAAATGATTCGCCCAAATTTTACAATACAAAATTATTTTACCTTAAAAATCATCAACATTATATATAGAATATATATAAAATCATTATAAATTTGAATAATTTTACAAATATATCAATAAACATTTTTTAGTTTGCATACTAGGGACTAGTGAGATTCGCCAATGTTTTAAACTTCACGATAATTTTCCATCTTGAAAATTTTCCCTGATCCTCAAATATACATCTCATGTCAAACAACTACTATAACATACACATCTATCTGCAAGCACATTAAATGAACATATCTAACATGACCTAACAATATACACATCAACACGAACTTACAAATTATGTACATCAACATGAACATAAAAAATGCACCATATATATATATATATACATACAAACAAGTCAAATAACGCCTGTAAAATATCTGGTGGTCCAACCGATGTGATAATCATTTCTAGTATAGCAGTACTAATGGATAGTACAACAATACTAATGGAAGCCTAGTATGTAGTAGAAGATGATGGATGGTCAACTGCTTCAAGAGTCGAAGTAGGAGGTGGAGGAGGGGGTGGTTGGTATGCTCTCTGAGAAGAAACATGCAGTGGGTGCGGTGAAGGAGGAGGAGGTGGAGGAGGGGGTGGTTGGTATGTTCTCTGAGAAGAAACATGCAGTGGGTGCAGTGAAGGAGGAGGAGGTGGAGTACTACTTGAAGGATCACCACCTTGATCATCATTCGATGGGGTAGTAATGGGTGAAGACAATGTATCTGCATGAGCATCCCTCCTCGCTACTAGTAGGTCGGTAACTTCAATGATATAACGCATAAGACTCATCATTTCATGTGACAAGTCCCTTTATAGCTTTAGGAGCCTAGGATATGCCCTAATGTCTCGAACCATCACAAGGAAGACTCCCTCCCCAACCAAAAGTGTAGCTATTTGGTCACCCAACTCCATCTTGAATCTAACATCATGCCTACGCAACTGCATGCCCACGAGTATATGCATATGAGGACGTCCCTCACCCATTGTAGCCTCAACCATCTCCACATATTCATCTGGTGGGGGAGGAGGCATGTCCCTAACGAATGCACCAATATCTAAAAAATATATGGTACATAACAATAATTAGACAATTTCGTTAAACAATTTAATAAAACAAGTTAAAGAACGTGATAGAATAAATTTTATTCTAATTAATTAAGATAATAAAATGAAACTAGATTAATTTAAATAAAGCACTAATGTGAAGAGGATTATGAGATCATGCTAGGTGAAGAGGATGTTGGGACACTATCTCCAATCCATCCCCACATAAGGACACAACACCATGAAAAACATGTGGGCGTCCTCACTAGTTAGCATCCCAGTGCGTTGATGGAAATCCTGGCTGAATACTCCGTCTGGCCCCTCTGGGGAATCATATCACCCCACATGTGCATATGTAACTTAGTCATCAACCTAGGAGGGTGATGGTCAAAAGTAGGCCTCATCTTTGGAAACCTCCAAAAAATTAAACAAAATAACTCTAAGGGACGTTCGACCTCCCATGCATCATAACACGACATCTATCTAAAACTATACAAAATTTTCGTGAAAAAATGACAGACCATCTAATACATTGTGGCCTCTGCACCAATGAATCAACATAAAATAAAAGCAGGAAACTAATGTGCTTCCTATCATTAGTAGAGTGCGTAATGGTAGTCACCAATAGTGAGAGCCACCTAACCTCCACTGCACCAAAAGAAGAGATTTGTAGTTTTCCACCAAGCACCTAAAAATCCGCTAAAGAAACTACGTGATCCCCAACATATCTCTGAGAGTAGATAAGTTGAATCTCTATTGCAACACCTAAGGGGACATAAGGGAACTAGGGAAAATCCTCCCCTATCTTGGATAGGCCAATGATAAAATAGACGTAGTCCTTAGTGGGCTGGTACCACATGTCAAGGATGACATAGAAAGTCTACTAGTGGACATCCCACCAACAAATCCACTACACCAACAACCCAGAGTGACCCTTCAAGGATGTAGCCTCCTCGCAGTACTTAAGGAGGCCTACATTTCTCAAGAGGCCTTGGGTCACTTTCGTAATAGGGTGATGGTATAAATATCTCTCCCTCTCCTATGCCTCCCACTCTTGCACCATATTGTATTGGTCAACCCTTTTCTTCTGTTGTTATCGCTTCTTTCTCCATTGACGTCTCTGCATGATTGACATATAAAATACATCAACCTCTACATAAAACATAAATTTTTTTTATTAAATGAAAAATGTGTTTATAAATACGGACATATAAATTTCAATTAAAAAAAATCAGGCTCAGTGCACCAAAAAAATAGGGATGCACCAGACATGGTTTGTACATCAACTTGACGCACCACTTTTAGTGCACATACATACAAAGTATTACTTATTTTTATTTTTCAATGCAGTGTGTTGACATAACATTTCACACTAATGCGTTAATTTTATGTTGACACACCAAAACAAAATGTTCAGGTTAACAAAAGAACCAAGCTATAATTTTTTAATATTATGCAGTGGATTTGGTAAAATAAAGTTCACACTAGGAAGTTACTTTTACTAGATTCACTGACAATAATAATAATAATTTTTACGACAGTGCGTCCTCGGACATAACTTCCTAGTTTGTTAATCTTATGCACTGGTTAATGGTACTTTCAATTTGCCACCCGATGCACCACCTAAAAAATTAAAATTTTTAAAGCAGTGGGTCATGGAACTTCATGGCCTGGTGCATTTCCATTTACCAAACACACCACATAATATTAAAAATTATGATGCATTAACTTTATGCACCGATTTTTGGTGCACCCTATAAATTTAAAGGGTGCACTATCGATCCGAATTGGATCATTATATTGTTTGTCATCCATATCGATGCATTTGGAGTGGAAAAGTGGAGGAATAAGCTCATGGGAATATTTTTACCAACGGAATCCAGTTTGGCGAAACAAGGTCTAAAACCTTCCGGGAGAATTTTGAGGCATCAAATGATATTTTTGTGGGTAAATCATTTCTTCTTTATCTTAGCACCTTTTATTTCTATTCTACACACAAATTCCTTTCCAACAACGCAAGAAGCATGTCAATCATAGTTTGTATGCAAAAGTTATGCCACTAAGAAGTTGACCTTCCTGTTTTCACAACTATAGTTCGGAAGGATGTCGCATTAGCCCCCATTATTCATGGAAAAGGCGCTAGCCACATGTTTATGATGTAAAAGACTCTAGAAGAGTCTATTCTGTAACTCTAGTTAAGAGTTGATGTAGTCAACTTAACCACTAGTAGGCTATCCAGTTGTGTTATAACTAGGCCACTAGGAGGAAGAGGCATTCCATTCTTTCGAGAGAATTTTGTTCCATAGTTGAGCAAAGATATTTAGGAGAGATAGGAGGTAGAGCACACAGAGAGGATTTGTGCACTATAGCAGCCCAGGGGCCACAGCCATATTTTCAGATAGAGAAAGAGTGCAAAACAACCTCACCTTCCAACTCAATTTTCTCCTAAAAGGGTTTCCCAGAGAGCATATATTGTCTCTTACGTGTGTGTGAGCTTATTTTTTCATTCTCTACTTTTCTGCATAATTTATATTCACACGCATGCACTAATTATAGTTAAATCCACATATCTTAATGTTTAATAAACTATAATAGTGTATATTTTTCAGAGTTTTAATATAATATTATTAGATCTATTGTGACAAACTGTCGAGTGAGATATCCATGAAAATTTACAGTTCACCTATGAATGATGTGAGATGAACCTCTTGAACGCACTGTGCAGAAAAAAATTTGAAAAAAAATTACATAAATAAATAATGAAATAAAATAAAATTTTAAATAATGAATTTTTTTACTTAATTTTCAATGGTAAAAATGAATTTTATAGCAGGTAAGTTTTTTTTTTATCTAACCCTATTCGAATGTGCTCGCGTACCTCATGCACCTGTGCGAATTATGTACGAAGTGCACCACCATTTTTTAAATTAAAAACCTTGTCGCAGTGCACCATGTTATTTATGCACCGGGGCATTTCCAAATAGGAATAGCACCAGTGCTGCGAGGGAGTATAGCACCAAAATTGTAAAAATAAATTTTATGACCAACATTTCTCTAAATTTAACCCTTTTCTCATGCTATCGAGTGGTATACACACCGAAGCTTCCTATTTACTTAGCGCACCATTGCTTTTTCATTTTACAAAAAAATAACCCTCCAATGGTGCAACATTTTCTATTAAGGATTAGGGTCATCAATGTTGGCTATGTAAGAAGAGAACCACTCATTTTAAATTAAAAACCTTTCCATGATGCACCATGTTTTATAATCACCGAGTCATTTGGAAAAAGGAATAGCATTGATTCTTTGTGGGAGTATAATACCGAAATGGTGAAAATAAATTTTACGACTAACATTTTTTGAAATTTAACGCTTGTCTGGTGTTATCAAGTAGTATATGCACTGGTGCTCCAAATTCACCTAGCGCACCACTATTTTCAAATTAAAAACCCTACAATGGTGCACCATGTTGTATATGCACTAAGGAGTTTAGAAAATTTCATAGCAGAACTGTAAGCAGAGCCAGTATCCCATATTCAGTTTCTTGATTGCTTAGCCAGTTTCCATTTGGACGCTCTGGGTCTCTACGAAGCCTCGTGATGTGTTCTTAGCTAGAATTCCATACTTAGCATCCTGTTTGACTAGCCATCTCCTCTAGGATGCTAAATTCCTCACCTCATCCTGATGTTACCTCACACAATTGTGAATTGTCCCTGGGGCTCAACGAGACCCAACCCACCCTAGAAATCCCAATGGTGGTCAGACCACTGAAAGGCTAGATCCCAAAGGATCGTAAGATCGTATATATCTTTGGACTGATGGCTCACCCCCAGAAAATCCAAAAACCTAAGTCCCTGACACCATTTGGTGGTTGAGGATGAATCTTGCACTCTATGAAGCCGGTTGAGTTCTACTCCCCTCATGTGAAGCTGAATTTGTGGTTGAGTTCTACTCCCACTCATGAAGCTTATGGTTGAGTTCTACTCCCACTCATGTGAAGCTAAATTTGTGCTTAAGACAAAATCATTCCACTCTTGTTAAGAAGGGGTTGGATTTTCACCCATCTAGGTATAGGAGTACTCTGTTAAGGCCACTAGCAGGCCATCCACAGGTAAGGCAAGGGGTGGTGGCCACACATTACCTTACTAACTCGCATTTAGTTTTACCTGATAGGGTTGGTAGCTTGAAGTAGTTATAGTTTGTTCCTAATGAGAGAAAATGAATAAAAGGTGTTTTACCTTCTCTTTTATTTTGTAAGCCAAAAAAATAGAAGAAAATATTCTATATGCACATTTAGCTTCTCATAGTTTGGGTTTTTACAGAAACTTCGCATAATCTTCCATCAGAGAAATGAGCAAATATTTAGTACTTAATATTCTCCATTTTTCTGTCAAGGTGATTGGGTATTTTTCCACTCCCAGAATATAAATAACCTAAAACTCTATCGGTGCGTTGAAGTGATGTCACAATGGGGGTTGGACTTCTTCCCAACTTATTAGGTTGTCCTTATGCGTGACCCACCATCTATAAGAAGTGGACCTCAAGGTTGAATTTAGTGTAGAAACTCACTTTTCTTCAGGGATCATTGATCTCGTGTCATCCATGTACTCCTCCACATCATTGGTACCATCAAAAATTGGAGGGTCCCTCAACTCTATGCATTTCTAATGGAATGACTTGAACATGGTGCAATGATGAGATGAAATCTTCTGGTTGCACTCTTGCCAATCTGAAAATGATTCTTGGATTTTTGAATCATAGGAGAAAATGCTATGTCAGCTCATCGCTCCATTTGCTATGGGATTGACATAGTAATCCCACATTTTAGTTGTTAAGTTGTACAACTAATCTATCACTGCATTATCCATAATGTCGTTCATTGGCTCTATGTATGGGGATCCTTTGATAGGATTAATGTCTTGTATCACTCTAGTTCCACTAGCTTCAAAAGACATTTCCCCCTCCAAGGATGGTCTTGCTATCATTTTCCCATTCAAACCCTAATAGGGCAGGGTAAGTATTTTGATCATCTACAATCCCAATGACCTCGAAATACACCATTATCTTCACAATTCTAAGTTTGGATTTCACATTTTCCATATGGCCAATATGTTGAATTTGATAATGATTTTCTAGCCTCAACTGGATGAGTGAACAAACCAGGTCTGCACTCCCCGTCATTTTCGACAACTTCTTTGGAAGGATGTTCACATTGGACCCCAGGTCTAACACGACATCCTAAACTCTCATACCCATGGATCTAGGCATCCATATTAAACTCTTAGTTAGTCTTGGGCCTCTTCCTTTGACTAACTCATATAACTTGTCTTTATGGCAAAGGGGCATAGATGGGTTCCTCCTCCCCTCCCTTGATTAGCTTATCGAAGGGTGACCGCATAAATGATGCAATGGTTTATTGAGGAATCATTTTATTCTATTATTCGAAATGATGCAACGAGAACCTTCCCGATATATTACGATTCCCACCTCTCGATCCCCTATGGTTCCCCACCCCTAACACTTAACACCTAAGAGCGATGATCATTGCTTCTACCTATACTTTCTATCGGTTCAGTAAAAAAAATAAAGGAATGCTATCTAACCCGCTTGATGCTTCTACCTCTACTTTCTTACCTTCCTTATGTTAGGTAAGTCGTTCCTCCTCACCGGGGATTGGGGTGGGTGGGTAAATAGATGTCAGGTGAGCCATTCCTCCTCAAGATCCCTGTGAAGAAATGCACTCTTCATGTCAATCTGAGGAACTTCCCAGCATTGAACTACATCAATGGCTAGCACAAGTTGGATCGAGTCCATCTTTGCAATTGGTGCAAACGTCTCATTGTAGTCAATGCTAGGTACCTCTGATAAGCCCTTTCCCACTAGCCGAGCTTTATGCTTATTTACCAGACCATCCACTGCAAACTTTGTCCGATATATCCACTTACATCGAACAAGCTTTCTTCCTGGAGGAATAGAAACTAGATTCCAAGTGTGGTTCCTCATTAGCAAACCGTACTCCTCCTGCATTACTGCATCCCACTCAGGAATACCAGCAGCCTCTTGAAAAGACTGCGGATCTTTAGTAGTGGAAATATAGCAGTGAATTGGTAGAAAAGGTTCTGTAGTAGAGAGAGCCTGTGGATTACCCTGAAACTAAGAACGTGTATGCCCGGTGTCTGCTGGATTGCTAACCAGATCATCAACTGCCTGTAGCGTTTGATGTGCCCAAAGTGGTCTCACTGTCAGATCTGTAGCATCTTCCTCTTAATAATCATCTGTAGCATCATCTGAAGTGGTAGAGGAGGAATCCGTAGCAACAGAAGTAAAATCTACAGGATTCTTAGCAACAGAATTCAGACCTGTTGGATCCGCAACACTTTCATTTTCAGCATTGAACGCATTGTCTGAAGAAGTACTTGAATATCCCTCCTTGAATAGAACACTTCTAGCAATGATCAGCTGATTGGTCATGGCATTTATAAGCTGATATCCCTTAACACCATTAGGATATCCCCCGAAAATGCAAGACAGGCTCTGTGGTTCCAATACCTTATGTTTCTCTACAGGAATGTGAACCCATTCTTGAGAACCAAACACTTTGAAGTGTTTCACTATAAGTTTCCGACCACTCCAAGCTTCAAAAGGAGTGACTCTAGATTTCTGAGTCACTCTGTTCTGGCTGTAACAGGCACAATTAATAGCTTTTGCCCAAAATTTCGAAGCAAGAGATCAGAATTGCATCATACAATTTGCCATTCCCTAAAAAGATATGTTCTTCCGTTCAGCCACTTCATTCTGCTAAGGAGTGTATGGAACAGTACACTGCAATTCAATGCCTTTAGAGACACAAAACTACTCAAGTTTTTGTTCACATACTCCTTTTCTGTATGCAAAATTTTCATGGCCTTCCCATTTATCTGCAAGTGATTTGAAGTCCTGAAAATGCGCCTATAATTTGGGCTGAATCAAGTAGGGTATACCTTGAATGATCATCAATGAAGGTGAGGGGATATTTGACTCTGTTGATCAAAGGATGAGGAAATGGACCCATCATATCGCTGTGAACAAGCTCCATAACTTCTGTAGCTCTCCATGCTTTGCCTTTGTCAAACTTATCCTTCGGATGCTTGCCAAGAATGCAACCCTGGTAGACACCATCAGAAAACCTTACATCCGGCAACCTTGTAACCATGCTCTGCGTGCTGAGTTGTTGCAAATAGCAGTAGTTGAGATGGCAAAACTGCTCATGCCACAATCTGCTCACCTCATCTAAATGAGTTTGTAAAATAGCAGATGGAGTCTTGGGAAAAAAGTTTGAGAATAGGTGCAATCTGGATTGATGATCAGCTTTACCAACAGCAACTGCAACACCATTTTTCATCTCACTAATGACCATAGAGTCGGCTGTGAACTCAAATCGCCTGCCTGAACCAGAATGAGTGATCTGGTAAATAGAGAGGAGATTGGTTGACAATGAAGGAACAAAAATAACATTCTAAAATGTCCCGTCATCCATATCAATAGATCCTCTCCATAGACCTCAAAAGGAGTATTATCTCCCATCAAGATAGTCAACATACTACGGGGCTCCAAAGATGCAAAATCATCTCGAGATGAAGCCATGTGGTGTGAAGCACCTGAGTTAAGCACCCATGAGGAAGGTTGAGATGCAACAGCTACAAGTGCCAGAGCTAGATCCTTTCCCTTCCCTTTGTTCACCTGCGCCTTGGCAGACTCTTCAGCCGGTGAACTCTTTTTGACAGAATTGAGCGATGTTCTTCTTATAAAGAAGATGAGTAAGATGATCATGCTACTTCTTCATGCACTTGTGTTCATCATGCACGAGCTTGTTGCAATAGACACACTTGACCTTCTCAAAATTTGGCTTTTCACCTTTTGAATAAGAGGTATCATGAGCAGATTGACATTTCTGCTCTTGCTCGGTGCAAACAAGCAACCAATTACCTTTTCCTTTTTGCCAATTCCATACAGTTTCAGCTACAACCTCAATGATTTCAATTTGGTGAAGAAATCTTGGATAGTTTCAAAGCTGCTCGGGCTCAAGCTGATGAGCTCATTCCCAAGCCAGTTGTTGACCTCTTAACACATCCTGCTTTCCAAATAGTCCTTCTAGCATGGTCCAGACTTCATTGGGTTAAATTGTAGATTCAATGCAGAAAAGGAGATCGGGAGATACATAAAGACACAACAATCCATATGCTTCGTCACATTTGTTGAACCACTTCGGCTTTTCAGCATCAACTGTGGGTTCAACTTCAGTTCCCATTGTTCTTTTTGAACAAGCCTTTGCTCTTCAGATTCGATTTCCACTCATAGTCATTTCATGGCGTAAGGAGGGGAATCTGAGTCTAATCCATTGCTATAGAATGAAACTACTGTTGGATCCATAGCAAAGTGAAAACTGTTGTAGAACAAAGGTCCATAGCAGAATGGAGGAACGCCTTCAAGGCTTACGAGGACGCTGCAAAACAGGTCTTCCTGTAGCTTGTTAGAAGGATGTTCAAACTACTTCAGCACAAAGAAAATCTACTACAGAACCAAAGTTGATGTAGCGTATTAGATGGGCGCTGGAGGAATTAAAACAAGGCTGCTACATTCTGTAGCAGACTTCAAACAACTTCTATGTCAATGGAAGGGATGGCTCCAAAGCATGAAGACACTGCGAAACAGGGATGAAGTCGCTCGACCATAAGGGCCGCCATCGATTTCTTGCTCATCCATCATATGGGTCAAGGCCTTCAATTGCTTAATAGAAGAGCATCTTCAGATACTATGAATGGTTGCACAATGATGAATTTTGATGCTACTGAACAAAATGTCCTATAGCTTAATAGAGGGGATGACTCCAAACCATGAAGATGCTACAAAACAAAACTTTTAGTAGTACGACGATGGCCACCTTCAAGCCATGAACTTCACTCTGGTTTGTGCATGAAAACTCGCCAGCACTACGAAGGATTGCCCTAGTTGAGGAAATGATATTTTTAGTGACCTTCACATAGAACGCACCAGCAAAATTGAGCACAATGAGCCCCCCAGAATATGATTTTTCACTGCAATGAAACACTTCTATTTAGAATGTCCAAGGATTTGATACCATGTGAGATTTGGCTCAAACCTGGACCACCCAAGATCTAGAATATAAAAAGAAAAACACCACTCAAGAAGTAAAACCAGATTTGTAAAGGTATTGTTATGCTCAAGCTTTGAGGGGAATAAATATGAGTGATAACTCAAGTAAGTGATAACCTGGGCTATGCTTCTCTCTAATGAGATTAGCTTGCTTGCGCGTAGAGGTACAAATCCATGCATTTGTTGTCTATATCTGTAGAGGAACAGTATGATCCTGGACTAGCCTCTTTCATATGACCTGGAGAGGCATAGGTCCGTGCTACTAGAAGGCCTTCGAAATCCTCCCTCAAGACACTGGTTGCCATGGGGACAGGGTAGCCCCGACTTCCACAGGTCCTTGGTTCAACCTCCTAATGGGAATTTAGGTCCTTGGGCCAGCGTGTATGAATTTGTGTTATCCATGCGAGAAGGCACAGCATCAAGTTATCACTTAAGCATAGTGGCAGCGGTAAGGCCGAAAATGAATGAGAGCCTTGAGTAGAGCTCAAGTAAGATCGAACTTTGCTATGCTCAGGTAAGTTACCTGAGAAGGTAAGGGCTATGCCGCTATGCTTATCCTGAGCTATGTGCTTGAGCTGGCCTTCGCTATGCTCGCTCTTTGAGGGGAATAAAGAAATGTCTTCGCTATGCTCAAGACACCTAAGCCTCAGGTCAGCTTCACTATGTGTAAGACTGGTCAAATCTATGCAACCTTAGCGCCCTATGCTCCTGGCAACTAGGTGCTTTGAGTCTTTTCCTTTTTCCTTTAATCTAGCCCCAAGGTTACAGGCAAAATTGTATTTTGTTCTCCCCTATTCCCTTGAGAACGAGTTAGGGTCGATGCTCCTATACTAGTCCAGATCATTTTCAGAGTTAATGCTTAATTTGAACTCACAACCTTGGCTTTCACTCAATCAAATACAAAGACTTCTACCTTCGTTGATGGGTCCACTTCAATGGGTTCCTTGCCAGTGAAATATTCCGTAGCATCCCTTCATGTGCGAAAGCTACCACCGATGAAGGAGCTTTAGTTAAGCCTTTCTATTCATGTATCTAAGGCTTATGAGTTAGTATCCTTCCTTTATACTACCCACTCATTAAGGCATAGAATAGAAGTTCTAAAATCATATGCCTATTATTCAGTCATCTAAGAAAGAATCAAAGAAAGGATAAGAAGGAATAAGATTAAGGCTAATCATTCAGAATAGAGGTTAGAGGGAGGAGATACACACAGAAAGAGAAGCTTGTGATTCCATTATGACTATGTTACCTCATAAGCATGCATAATCAACTAGCTCCTAATTCGGGACAAGTAATCCATATCCCTTGTAAGTGAGAACCTGATCTTCGAAAATGCTACTATTATATATGTCAGTATGGTCATTACCACTAGGGGAAAGAAAATATAGAGTTTGAAGGGGTAAGTTATTCAACCGTGCTTTGCTTTGGGCGGGTAAGAGAGGCACATTCTAGATAATGCTGCGGAATTCAAATACTTGGTAAACTTGAATGGGCCAGATTATGTGACCAGTAGAGGAGCCTTTTTATTAGGGGTGAAAGCGATCATGACCAAGATGCAGCAGATCCATATTCAGATTTTCCAAATCTAGATGCATAAGAACCTACAGAAGCACCGATAGCAGTTGATTCCGTTGATTCTTCTCTTTATTTCGATTATGCAGTTGACTATGATCTTTAATAAGCACTTCATAAAGCTAAGGTAGAAGCACTTACATCCGACCTTTAGAAGAAATAATAGGGCACCTTCTAGTTGAATCATGTGGCCTATGTAGCTTACATAACCAGATCGGACAAGAGGAGCTAGCTTAGCTAGCCATGGAAATTAGCAACACAATAGCTGAGCTTGGACATCCCCCCTCCCACAAGGAGGAGGCTAGGAGAGAAAACCTGGTTGCCCCCTCTGGCCCACTCATTTTTAGGAGGACAGGTGGTAACTAAGGAAAAGAGGCAAGGCAGCCTTGTTCCCTAACCTCACCCCAAAAATCTGGGACACCCCAGCAATGGGATGGGTGAGAAAACCTGGTTGCCTTTGAAGGCCCACTCAGTGATATATGGGTGGTAACCATAATATCTCAGCAAGGCAACCTTTTTCCCTAACCTAAAATGATGGACACCCCAGCAATGGGCTACGAGTCATGTTTGCCCCCTCAGGCCCATGTCCAATCATTGTATGAGTGCACCTTATGGTAGATCCAACAATTTCCTAGGACACCCCCTCCCACAAGGAGGAGGCTGGGAGAGAAAACCTGGTTTCCCCCTCTGGCCCACTTGTTTTTAGGAGGATGGGTGGTAACCCAGGAAAAGAGGCAAGGTAGCCTTGCTCCCTAACCTCACGCCAAAAATCTGAGACACCCCAGCAATGGGCCGGGAGAGAAAACCTGGTTTCCCCTTAAGGCCCAGTCGGTGATATATGGGTGGTAACCATAATATCTCACCAAGGAAGCCTTGCTCCCTAACCTAAAATGATGGACACCCTAGCAATGGGCAGCGAATCATGTCTGCCCCCTCCGGCCCACTAATGAGGTGGTAACCATAACCGATGAGGCAAGGCAGTCCCCTGGCTCCCTAACATCATCTGTTAAGATATGTGACGCTAGCAGGGACACCCTAGCAATGGGCTATGAGTCATGTCTACCCCCTCAGGCCCACTCGTTGTAGCACCAAGACAGGTGGTAACCATCGTGTTGAGGCAAGGTAGTCCCCTAGCTCCCTAACCTCATAGGTTCAGAGATGGTATCCTAGCGAGGTCCGAAAATTGATGTGACGCTAGACGAGACACCCCAGCAAGAAATGGGAGTCATTTCTGTTAAGCTTAGGTCCAGACGAGTAGATGAAGCCTGAACCTGACTTCCCTAACCTTATTGGGTTGGGAGAGAAAACCCGGTAGCCCCCTCAGGCCCACCCGGTGAGCTCATTTCAAGTGGTTGGCCACTTCCCGTTGCCATACCCATGGATGGAAGTACCGTGGCATTACCCTGGGGTTTTAAACCCACCCTCTCTAACAACTAACTTAAGTCCTTTAAAGTAAATGTAGAGAAGCCCGACGATTGGGTTCCAAATTTCATGGTAGTCCCATCCCCTCTCACTACACCCATAACGCCAGAGAGTCATTACTCCCTGTGGATAGGACAGGCTATTGGGGTCACTTTACGGGGAATCTTGGCGAGGAAATACCATTGCCAAATCACCCTACAGTGAGGGTACCTAAGGAAGAGGTGATGGTTTTTTCAAGTAAAGAGTTTTGTCAAATTGAACCCCTAAATGAGATTTAGCCTAAGACATCTCTTGTCCAGCTTCATGCTTCATGCTTCATAGATTTACCAGAGGAATCTAACAGGAAACCTGGCACGCATGGCGGGTTTGACTTGGGATTACGCAACCATTCCTAACCCACAAGAACACCAATGCAACTATCTCTTCAATGCTCGATAAAACCACCAACTATTCGAATTTTGCAAC
The DNA here is from genome assembly GCA_031772625.1 of Pinus tabuliformis. NCBI lineage: Eukaryota > Viridiplantae > Streptophyta > Pinopsida > Pinales > Pinaceae > Pinus > Pinus tabuliformis. Next base: position 844,241,749 of record CM062810.1, read on the forward strand.
AATAACCAACAACCCTACTTATGACACAAAAAGAAGCACCACTCAAATGACCATTTGAGCTATCAAAATGGCAAGGTATTTGGCCTTTACGTCCCCATCCATCCCATATACCCACTTTCTCGTTCAAATCTTTTGCTTTGACAGATGGGTCATTCTACAAGGGTTCTTAGGCATACATAAGTTCTGATTTTTAGCTAACTTTCAATGTCCTTGATTAATCTGATATTTGTGGTGCGAATTCAATAGATTATGATGCGCTAGAAAAACGCTTTGACTTATGTAATGCTAATAACCAACCCTTGATACACCAACATAAGCACCTCCCAGATGCCTCATTTTGCAACATAAATGGCTTGGTATTTCGTTTCCACTATTCCCCCCCATCCTATAGACATAGATTTCTGTTCAAATCTTATTGTGATAAGGGGTAATTCTGCAAGGATCATTAGACATATAGAACCTAAGATTCACATTTTTGATCTTTATGCTCTTGTTTAATCTGATTCTGGTGATGCGAAGTGAACTACAAGAAATGACCTATATAATAACATTTCGTACCTAAGGAAGCACTGATGGCGGTTTTGGTCAATGTAGCAACTAGAGACGAACTTACAACACACAATATGAATAACACAGCTAACCACAACTCACTTTCGGACTATCTACACTAATCCCTAGCATGGAATTTCTTAGTGCCCACCATAAACTCTTAGAACACCAATAGAAATAACTCTCGTTCGATCATTTTCACCACATAAATGACCGGGTGTCTTGCTTCTACATGTTTCTAGCATCCATTTTCTCGTGCAAATCTTACTCTCATAATGGGACCATTCAGACAAGATTTAGAGGCCTTAGAAACTCATGATTTTCCCATCTCTTTTGATGCTTTCGATCAATTTGACTCTTGAGATGAGAATTCAACAGATATAAATGCTCGAGAGGACCACATTGACTTAGAAATAATCACCAACATTGAAGGCACACAAAAGAGAGAGAGAAAAGGGATACCCCCCACCCCTCGAAGAGGGAGAAGGGACCTGGGCATCTCCCTAGAGTGAGTTTAATTTTTATGGTTTGATTTATTTATGGAGTCTCAGATGAGGTCAAGACCGCTAGTGGCTGGGTTGATGAGCTTTCCCCTAGTGGCCCACTTGAAAAGTGGATCCATCCTTAGCTAGGCAAGTCAGCTTCCATCTTTCCTAACCGCCCATCTTAAATTTAAGATCGACAGTCCACTTTGTGGATTTGGATCCATGCACTGGCCCCTCAGACCCATTGGCCTCTGGTATGGGCTGGTGGTAATCGTGGACTGAGACAAGCCAGTTTTGGGTCCCAAAATCTTAGTCAGAATGAGTAGGTCTGATTTTAGGTTGGGACCGCTCATACTATAGGCATTGAGCTGGGTTGATGAGCTGGCCCCTCGGATCCACGATCATGTGGTTATCTCAAAGTCAAGAGCAAGTCCGCTTCCATCAGTCATAACCTTCCTGAAATGGGCTTTAGCGACGTTCCAGAACCTCTTAATTAGGTCAGTCGATATATTTCTCATCTGGCCTCTCGATCAATGACGAGCTAGTAGTTATTTTTGGTTGGAGACACCCCATTCGTGGGATAGTCTCTAGTCTTGTCCCCAATGGCCACATCATAGCGTGGGAACTTACTATTACCTGGCAAAAAAATTCCCTAGGGCCCCTTGTACCTCGAAGAGGGCTAAAGAGAAAAAAAATACCCTCCACTCGAAGAGGGTGAAGAGAAAGAAAGGATCTCCACCCAATCGAAGAGGGTCAAGAGGGTTAAGAGAAAAAAAAAAGATATCCCGACCCCTCTTTGAGGGACAAGGGAGCTGGGGCATCTTCCCTTCAAAAAAGTAGGGTTTTCATAAGGGAAATTTACTATTGGTTATGCGATTAAACTCCCTACAAGAGATCTTCCCTTTACCATAAGTAAAACAACTATTTCATTAAATTATTCTAGCGGTAATGTTGTTCCTAACATGGAGGTCATTGAAATGATTAGGAAAGTCGTAATGAAAATTGCCGAGGATTATGAGAAAGAGGTTCTATCAAGTTTATTCCTTCGCTTGTATATTTATGGGATGCAGGACAAGGAGGTAACTCATAGTGAGGATGAAATTGATTCCAAACTTTGGGAATTAATTAATTATGGCATAGTTGGTGGTTCCCCACAAGAAGTGCAATCTATGGCTAGGAAGCCTCATTATCCCAATCATGTAATGACACTCAAAGCTAGGTGTAAGGACAGGCAACCTTTCATTGTGGCCGATACAGAGACTATTCTCGTCAATAATGTGCATGTCCCTTACACTGCAGGTTACTTAGTAGTAGACCCTGGTCATGGTATTGCTGACATGCCTAATTATTCTACTCAATTCTTTTTCAGTGAAGATTCTTCATTTTTCATACCAGAATTTGAAGACAGGAGTTCTAGAATGTTGTCAGAATTTCTAGAGCGTTTAGCAGTAGTTGCTGATCAAAATAATATTCGAACTATCTACTTCCATATCTTCTCTTCATTCGATGGTATTCTCTTGCTAAAATATTATGCTTCTTATGACTCTAAGTAAACCTTCAAACTTTTGATGAGGAACCTTATTCTCTACGAGTTAGTGGTCTCGGGGTACTAAGGTTGTGTTACGTTTCAGAGATTCATTAACTCTGCTCCCAGGTAGTCTGGATACATTGGCTAAAACCTTTTGTCCTCAATTAAGATCTAAAGGATCCATCTAGCATGACGAAGTGTGAGTTTCTATGAGCCAAACAAGGTTAGGGAAGTCAGATTTAGGCTTCATGAACTCGTATAGACCTAAGCTTAATAGACATGACTCCCATTGCTTGGTGGGGTGTCCCTGCTAGTGTCACATCAATTTTTGGACCTTGCTAGGATACCATCTCTGAACGTATGAGGTTAGGGAGCCAGGGGACTACCTTGCCTCAATATGGTGGTTACCACCTGTCCTGGTGATACAACGAGTGGGTGTAAGGGGGCATACATAACTCGCAGCCCATTACTGGGGTGTCCTTGTTTGACTAGCCATCTCCTCTAGAATTCTAAATTCCTCGCCTCATCCTGATGTTACCTCACACGGTTGTGAATTGGCCCTGGGGCTCAACGAGACCCAACCCACCTTGGAAATCCCAATGGTGGTCAAACCACTGCAAGGTTGGATCCCAAAGGATTGTAAGATCGTATATATCTTTGGAGTGATGGCTCACCCCCAGAAAAACCAAAAGCCTGAGGCCCTGACACCATTTTGTGGTTGAGGATGAATCTTGCACTCTATGAAGCTGGTTGAGTTCTACTCCCCTCATGTGAAGCTGAATTTGTGGTTGAGTTCTACTCCCACCTATGAAGCTTATGGTTGAGTTCTACTCCCACTCATGTGAAGCTAAATTTGTGCTTGAGACAAAATAATTCCACTCTTGTTAAGAAGGGGCTAGGTTTTCACCCATCCAGGTATAGGAGTACTCCGTTAAGGCCACTGGCGTGCCATCCACGGGTAAGGCTAGGGGTGGTGACCAAACATTACCTTACTAACTCAAATTTATTTTTACCTGATAGGGTTGGTAGCTTGAGGTAGTTATGGTTGGTTCTGAGCTCACCTTGACTATAGCTGTCGAGGGCTAGGAAGACGGTTTCAACCCCAAGTGGATTCCTATGTCACTCTGTCCTGATGTTCCTTTGATCAGCCTTCCCGGGCTTTGGCATATCACCCCACGCTCGATTTATATGATGCACTTTGGGGCCCCATCAAGGCTCAAGGCTCAAGGAGGGGCCCCATCAAGGCACCGAAGGTGCATCCTAAGAAAAGGGGCCCCATCAAGACTCAAGGCTCAAGGCGGGGTCTCCTCAATGGGGCCCCATCCTACCCAACCATATATGGGATCTAACTATGCTCAATGCCTACAGTATGAGTGGTCCCAAGCTAAAATCAGACCCGCTCATTCTGACTAAGATATTAGGGACCCATAACTTGCTTGCCTCAGTCCACAATTACCACCAACCTATACCAGAGGCCAGTGGGTCAGAGGGGCCAGTGCGTGGATCCCAATCCACAAAGTGGACTGTTGATCTTAAATTTAAGATGGGTGGTTAGGGAAGATGGAAGCTGACTTGCCTAGCTAAGGATGGATCAATTTTTTAGGTGGGCCATGGGGGAAAAGCTGATCAACCCAGCCACTAACGGTCCCAACCTCATCTGAGACTCCATAAATAAATAAAAACATAAAAATTAAACTCACCCTAGGGAGATACCCAGGTCCCACAAGGAGGAGGCTGGGAGAGAAAACCTGGTTGCCCCCTCTGGCCCACTCATTTTTAGGAGGACGGGTGGTAACCCAGGAAAAGAGGCAAGGAAACCTTGCTCCCTAACCTCACCCAAAAAATCTAGGACACCCCAGCAATGGGCTGGGAGAGAAAACCCGGTTGCCCCTGAAGGCCCACTCGGTGATATACGGGTGGTAACCATAATAGCTCAGCAAGGCAGCCTTGCTCCCTAACCTAAAATGATGGACACCATAGCAATGGGTTGCAAGTCATGTCTGCTCCCTCAGGCACACTAACGAGGTGGTAACCATAACCGATTTATGGCAAGGCAGTCCCCTGGCTCCCTAACATCATCCGTTAAGATATGTGACGCTAGCAGGGACACCCCAGCAATGGGTTTCGAGTCATTTCTACCCACTCAGGACCACTCGTTGTATCAACAAGACAAGGGGTAACGACCGTGTTAAGGCAAGGCATTCCCCTGGCTCCCTAACCTCATACGTTTAGAGATTGTATCCTAGTGAGGTACAAAAATTGATGTGACGCTAGACAGGACACCCCAGCAAGCAATGGGAGTCATGTCTGTTGATCTTAGGTCCAGACGAGTTGATGAAGCCTAAACCTAACTTCCCTAACCTTGTTGGGCTGGGAGAGAAAACTTAGTAGCCCCCTCAGGCCCACTCGGGAGGACATGGGTGGTAACCATAGATCCCTTCCATGGCCTATATCGCACTCTTTAGATATAAATATTTTTGGGTTTCAGGACACCCCCCTCCCACAAGGAGGAGGCTGGGAGAGAAAACCTGGTTGCCCCCTCTGGCCCACTCAGTGATATATGGGTGGTAACCATAATAGCTCAGCAAGGCAGCCTTGCTCCCTAACCTAAAATGATGGACACCCTAGCAATGGGCTACGAGTCATGTCTGCCCCCTCAGGCCCGCTAACGAGGTGGTAACAATAACCGATGAGGCAAGGCAGTCCCCTGGCTCCCTAACATCATCTGTTAAGATATGTGATGCTAGCAGGGACACCCCAACAATGGGTTGTGAGTCATGTCTGCCCCCTCAGGCCCACTCCTTGTATCACCAGGATGGGTGGTAATGACCGTGTTGAGGATAGGCAGTCCCTTGGCTCCCTAACCTCATACGTTCAGAGATGGTATCCTAGCGAGGTCCAAAAATTGATGTGATGCTAGCAGGGTCACCCCAGCAAGAAATGGGAGTCATGTCTATTAATGTTAGGTCCAGACGAGTTGATGAAGCCTGAACCTGACTTCCCTAACCTTGTTGGGCTGGGAGAGAAAACTTGGTAGCCCCCTCAGGCCCACTTGGGAGGACACGGGTGGTAGCCATAACCAATGAGGTAAGGTTGTCTTTCTCCCTAACCTCATACGTTCAGAGATGGTATGCTAGCGAGGTCTGAAAACTGATGGTTCATCATGGTTCCAAAAGTCATGGTGTTCTTGGGTTTGACGCCATCTCAGGAATGAAATTAGTTATACTCGTATGCGGCTCACTCAATGCAGCTGCAATAATGAGCGCTTATGTTATTAGGGTGCAAATAATAGTACACCACACCTTTAAAAAGGGCCTAAACACCCCTATGCCACTGGTTGGAGCGCTCAACGCTTTTTCGAATGGGGGAGCATGCCCTTATTATTTAAGGCAACCAACCCAGATTGATTGTGATTGGTTTCACAGCACCAACTAACGGTATGGGTCAGAAGGCGCTCGAATTACCAGGTTGATTTCCCTCGACCATGACTTTAGGCAGGGGAGCGCAGGATAGGGCCCTTTGTCCACGCATGACCAACTGCACTAGCCAGTGCCAAGATCATTTGACAAGGATGAATTTGGTCCAACATTGCGCTTCAAAGCAGGACACCATTGTCCACGGGAGGGGCAGATTTCTCCCCAATTCATAAAGGTACGGGAGAGTTGTGGTGCAGTAGGGGAAAGTGTACATCCAGCCCCGACCTTTCTTTATCGCCAAGGAATACACAATGGACTTGGTTCACCTCCACCCATTCAGTCAATTGGGTCTCGTTATCCAGCTATCATTAGACCAGCTCTCACTGCCTAGTCACCTGGAGTTATTAGGCCAGACCTACTAGAGTTAGTGAGTTGCGTGCCTCCCAATAAATGGAACTCTGGCCATAGGTCCTAATTCTGTGCCAAATGGAGAATCTGACTGCACGAACCAGCTCACGTTCATTCCATTGCATTCCATATACAAGAGATCATCCTTGGTTTATGTAAGGGAAACCCTCAAGGGAATGGCCATGATTCAAGGGCTCCCTTGGGGTTTCTATTATTTCACGGTTGCATAACAAGCTCTTTCTAAGGTGAGGCCTCACCTTGTCCGTGCCTCCGCCCTGGTTCCCCTTCTACCTTGGGTAACCTATTATATTGAAAGTTTGACAAGGTGAGTGGAGGATGAAAGCACCTCTATATGGCATTGATAAGTGTGTGGACTCTACTCCCAGAGCATCATTGAATGGAGCGCAGCGTTGGCCAAGGCATGGAGGTTTCATGTTTCAAGTTGTTGCAGAGTGGAAAGGACTAGTCCTTCTCCGTGACTAAACTCGATGTTGGTCTTAGTTCCACTTCTGTCCTTTTCTTTGGCCACACTGGTGCTTGCTATAGGGCTAGTGAATCATGGTATAACATAGGAGCTCGATTGAATTCCTCATCTATTTGATGCAGCTTCTTCTTGGGAAACAAGAAAAAACTCCCTTGTTCCATAGTGCTAGTTGTTACTCATGTCCAGATTTATACTTATTCTCTAATAGCTGTCACAATGAGGATGAAAGGGGATTTACTTCAATCCTATCTATGCCTTCCATGATTGGCTTCACGTAGTTTTTGTCCCCCGTTTCTTTAAACTAGAACCACTTTTGATAGTGATTGATGATCTTGGTGCGAAATAGAAATTGAGATTTGGTGAACTCCACAATTTTGTTGTACCAAGTAGTGAATGCCTTGTCATTAAATTCCATGTGATCAATTTCTTTCCTTGCCCTCCATGGCTTGAATGCTGTCGAGATCACTCCCCTTCCTGGTTGAAGGAGCTCGTAGCCTTTCAACGCTTCCTAGTTGAACATGGAAAATGCAAGTAGAAAATAGCATTAGTTGGAAAGAAATCCTATTTGGCAAAGACCCGAGCATAGGTCAAGACACTAACGCCGGGGATCTTGAAAGGGTCCTTTGAAGGGATTTCCATCTAGCTAAGGTCAGCCACTTGGTCTTTTTCCCTTCCATTTTCTATATAAAGTAGTGACATATGGAGTTTAGCTTTGCTCAAAGGGTGACTAACCAAGCGCGGTCGGCTCCACATCCTACAGCCGGATTCGCTTTACTATCCAAAGAGAATCAGACCTCTCTTTCCTGGGATATTGTAGTGGGGATAGTCGGGGAAATTCCACTAAGCCCCAAGGTGTCAAGGTCTAGCCCATAGCAAGGGTAATTCTTGTCCTGGGAGAGTAAGTCTAGTGGGGAGGGATCGCAAGATGGCTTGACTAAAAGGAGAGGGATATTTTTTGATGATTGCAAATAATATTACCCTTTGAGCATGATTTTGGTGCTCGGGATAGGGAGCTTGGTTTTCTAGTGTGAGATTTTGATGTTCAAGAGAAAGACGCAGCAAGCCACCAGCTAATACCAGAGATAGCCCACCAAAGTCCTAAGGTCCTAAGCCAAGCCATCCCAACATCCATCAACAACATGAAAGGAAGCATCAGTAGCAGAGGTAGCTAAGGCATAGACAATATCATATCCATACACGAAGGCAAAAACTATAGAAGCACCAGTAATTGAGCTAGTTGTTCCAGATCCATAGCACGTAGCTTACCTTGCAGAGCTAGGTACTTACCTTCTAGTTCTAGGTCCAGGTTAACCAGTTGAACCAGTCTATCAGTAGCACCTGTACCAGGCTTAGCACCACCATTATTACGTATAGAACATCCATTAGTAGAGCTGTTTATAGCACCAGCATAAGTAAATCTAGTAGATGCTCCAGTAGCAGCTGTTGATCCGGTTGATCCAGATTTGAACCTTTACCTTGAGTCAATTGATCCAGTTGATGAAGTCATTGGTTAAGCAGTAGTTTAAGCACCACCTGTAGAAGCACCTGCAACTCAAGAGTCAGATGCTTGTGATCGGGATGAAGAACCAAGTGTTCCAGATCGATAGTCAGATGCACCAAAAGCAAAGGTAGCAGTACCTGACCCAGTACCAAAGCTAGTCATAGCAGCTTATCCAGATTCAATCCCGTTCACTTGGTATAAGGAAGGGAACCGATGGCCCCCGTGGAATTCCTAATACCCAGCCTATTAGAGGTGCAAGCTACGAGGATGCCCGAAGAAGAGTCGATACAGAACCGCCTGGATGAGTTAATGGCATTAGAGGAGCATAGATTCCTGGCGAGGCATCACCAAGAAGTTGAGAAGTCACGGTAGAAGGTGTGGCATGATCGCCACATTAGGATCAAATAGTTTGAAAAAGGCGACTCAAATAAATTATTATTCATGCGACTTTCCTGGGGCATTTAAGGACCTTTCTGGCCACCCTGGGTTTACTTTCCTTCCCTATCCCTACTATTATATACGTAATTATGTGGTATATAAGAGGGTAACTTATTGAGTGGTTCATGAAGAATCATTTCATAATCAATCATATCGTGTAATTGTGCATTGTAGAATAAATAAATTCGTGTTTACCTGCAAGATCGTATTGTATCATGCAGAATATAAGAAAGAAATAGAAAAACAAATGTTCCAGGCAAATCGTAGAGGAACCGATCAGAATCCTTGGGTGGGGAAGGCCCATGAAGAAAGTTAATTATAAGGCAGTGAGACATCACTTCGAGCCAAGGAGATAAGAACCTCGAGCCAATAACCATATCCAGAGTCTTTATTCGAGCAAAGCCAAGGCCAAGGATATAAATAGTCGCTTTCCGTGAATGTCTCGGCAGACATTCCACATCTATTCTATGGTGACCTAGCAATAGGAAAGATGTTCAGGTGTTTATGAAAGGCCCTTTAGCTCGAGAATCTCCAGTTGACTCCCTGCCATCCCTACTGAGAAAGCGGGTGAAAATGACTGTCTTAACTGGAAAGTGGAGGATTATGATTACCCAGACAAGCCCTTCTAGTAGTTTAGACCACACCTGAACCTCTCCCGGTGGTCGAGCGTGCTTGCGCATCCTTGTTCTCTTTAGCAATGTTTGTATGGCTATATGGAAACCTGTATGTGTTATTCAGTAGTGACCTCAGCCCTATCGGTACCTAATAGTAAAAGTTCCTTCCCTTCGTTCCTTATAGATCTATGCGTTCTTAATGCTGGAAACAGGTCGCTACCCTAATATGTATTCCCAATCCTTCCAGCATTCATACATAATCAATAAGGAGTTCTTACTCCAATGGCCTATTAAGGCTCGTGACCTTTAGCTGTGACTTATGGGCTTTTACTTTGGTTTTGGATCAACGGATTATGGATCAACTTTTGCTACCTTTGCCTACGACTTTGGAGGATCAGCATCTAGGTTAGTTGCTGATGTTATTGGCTAAGATGTTGCCTATGCTTCCCCTACTTTCCGATTTCGATCAGGAGGATCTGTGACTTACACCGCATCTCGATATCTATCTGCTACTGTTGGTGCTACTATAGGACTTGGTAAACTGGGTCGATTGGTTCTAGCAAGTCCAAGGGTTGAACCATCCATCAAGGTCCTCACTATGTTACCCGTTCGATGTCCAGCTTATCTTGCAATGGTTCCTTTTAGGTAGGCCGCAGGGGCTTTCCTTTCTAGAGTCTTTCCTAGCCCCATAGAGTAAGACAATATAGAAGCAAGATAGCTGCCAGAGACAAGCTATCCTCCTCGCTCCTGCTCGGATTCCTCTAGTAGGTCGAGACTACCAAAAGGGGGTACTGAATATCAAGGATTCATGTCATGTCTTGATAGACTAAGGCTTGTAGTAGAACTTTTAGTATCATGCAGTGGAATAGATTCTAGAAAATATTTGCATTTGTTGTTTTCATTTAGCAAAACCTCCTTTTTAGAGGGTCCGAGGAAACACAGCTCATCGCGGTACTCAAAGTCATCTTTTTATTACTTAAATATGTCATTTCATGAACTTTCCCTATAACAGGTAGGATCATGTCGATTTCCTTTAGGTTCAGTGGGAACCTCTCTATTTGCAATATTTATGACAGGCTTCTATCAACCTTGACAACTTATTCCTTACACCTGCCTGCTGATCCTACCTGCTGCCTTGCCGATGGTAGGTCTCTTGCTTACTTACGCTAGGGATCGAACAACTCAAGTACATAGTCATGCACCATACTCACAAACAATAGACAATAGACAATAGACAAGAGCTGGTTGCTTGTTGCTTGTTGCCAGTAGTTGGTAGTCCTTTTGCCAGGAGTCCTCGCCGATCATAGATAGAAGGTCATTGTCAGAGGGTCAACCAAGATTCAAGCATAGCCAGAAGGTAATTTCCAGCCGGTCTCATTTCCACCCAGCCGATAGCCTCATTGCCAATCAGAGCCAACCAGTCATTGCCGAGTTGTTATAGCCAACTGTCAGTGGTCATTGTCAGCCGATCATCATCGCTGGGCTGGGATCATGGGCTGGGATGGACGAACAAGGATGAACGCTACGGAACATTTGAATGGACCTACATCCGCTGACCTATACCGTGGAACAATGGAATGTTCCTACCTGGGCTAGATTGAAGGAATGACGATGCTTACTTACATTGATTCACAATTCAAGGATCATATGCTACAGACAAGTGGCTATACAATTTATTACAGAACTGAAAGCCAAGTCCACTATAATGCAATCAATGAATTTTTTCCCCCTTTAGGGTAACGAGAAAAAGAGAGAGAGAGAGAGAAAAGAGATACCCCCCACCCCTCGAAGAGGGAGAAGGGACCTGGGCATCTCCCCAGAGTGAGTTTAATTTTTATGGTTTGATTTATTTATGGAGTCTCAGATGAGGTTGGGACATCGAGTGGCTAGGTTGATGAGCTTTCCCCTAGTGGCCCACCTGAAAAGTGGATCCATCCTTATCTACGCAAGTCAGCTTCCATCTTCCATAACCGCCCGTCTTAAATTTAATATCGACAGTCCACTTTGTGGATTTGGATCCACGCGCTGGCCCCTCTGACCCACTGGCCTCTGGTATGGGTTGGTGGTAATTGTGCACCAAGGCAAGCCATTTCTCGGTCCCTAACATCTTATTCAGGACGAGCGGGTCTAATTTTAGGTTTGGACCACTCATACTGTAGGCATTTATCTGGGTTGATGAGCAGGCCCCTCGGATCCACGATCGTGTGGTTATCTCAAAGTCGAGAGCAAGTCCACTTCCATCAGCCCTAACCTTCCTGAAATGGGCTTGAGTGATGTTCCAGAGCCTCTTAATTAGGTCAGTCGATAGATTTCTCATCTGGCCTCTCGATCGACGACGAGTCAGTAGTCATTTTTGGTTGGAGACACCCCATTCGTGGGTTGGGTTCCAGTCTTGTCCCCAGAGGCCATTTCAGGAGGGATTAGGGACTCCAGGTTTTGTCTTGCCAGGTAGTGTTAGGTCCCATGCTATGAAGTGGCCATCTGGGGACGAGACTGGAACCCAGCCCACAAATGGGGTGTCTCCAACCAAAAATGACTACTGACTCGTCGTCGATCGAGAGGCCAGATGAGAAATATATCGACTGACCTAATTAAGAGGCTCTGGAACATCACTAAAGCCCATTTTAGGAAGGTTAGGGCTGATGGAAGTGGACTTGCTCTCTACTTTGAGATAACCACATGATCGTGGATCCGAGGGGACTATTCATCAACCCAGCTCAATGCCTACACTATGACTACTCCCAGCCTAAAATCAGACCCGCTCATTCTGACTAAGATGTTGGGGACCCAGAACTGGCTTACCTCGGTCCATGATTACCACCAGCCCATACTAGAGGCCAGTGGGTCAGAGGGGCTAGCGTGTGGATCCCAATCCACAAAGTGGACTGTCGATCTTAAATTTTAGATGGGCAATTAGGGAAGATGGAAGCTGACTTGCGTAGCTAAGGATGGATCCACTTTTCAGGTGGGCCACTAGGGGAAAGCTCATTAACCTAACCACTGGCAGTCCTGACCTCATCCGAGACTCCATAAATAAATCAAACCATAAAAATTAAACTCGCTCTGGGGACATGCCCAGGTCCCTTCTCCCTCTTCGAGGGGTGAGGGGTATCTCTTTTCTCTCTCTCTCTCTTTTTTCTCGTTACACTAAAGGGGGACAAAGTGCGAGTTTATATGAGCCCTGTACTTGGGGACTTATCCATAAATTGTCATAACTAGTTGTTTTTACTGGACAAGAATGGTTGGTTGTTCCACTGCAGGACGGGATAAGAAAGGGTTGGTTGTTCTGTCCTTACTTCTGAGGACAGACAGAAGGTAAGACATACTCTTCTACCTGTCCTAGAGAGGTAGGGGAAGTAAGGATAAGCTTGACCCGTACTCATACTCATTAGGAAGCTAGGTCAAAATGCGATCAGCGTAAGCGTAGGTGTGATTATTTGCTATAAATATTAGTGGATAGTTGGCTAGATGGAAGTAGTAGTGGTAGGGGGCCGGTTAGAATGGTCTTGGCTATACTATTTGGTAGGGGTAGTTCAAGTTGCAGTTGATAGTATTTCAAGTTAGGATCCGCCTTCTGATTGTCCTAATTCCTATGCCTCCCGCCCCATAGATAGGGAAGAAATCTTGTCAGACGAGATAGGGAAGACATCCAAGTAGGAAGGGTTAGATCAGATAGGAAGCTAGATAGATAGGTCAGGTTTATAGATAGGATTTACCACTCCAATCAATAGGCTTTGTAGGAACTTTCTATCTGTGAAATTAGCTAACTACATATCTGCAGATTTCGGAGTTCTTTAGAAGGTAATTGCTCCATTAATCATCTATGTTACGGAGTTCTTTAGAAGGTAATTTCTTCGTTAATCATCTGTGTTATGGAGTTCTTTAGAAGGGAGTTGCTCCATTAATCATCTGTGTTGTGAAGTTCTTTACCACCTTGACCCATCGACCGAGAAGAATTTCATTTCTTCCTTCGGCGATGAGGCCCTTTTTCTCTTAATAGCCTAGCTCAGCAATAAGGTTTTCATGCCCCAACTAGGTCCACTGAATCCACATATACTCCTGCTGGTGGGTCTACTGCTGGATAAACTACTTAGTCAATGGGTTCGCATCGACTATCGGTGCCTTCGCTTTTGGGACAGGAAGAAATGTTGCAAGCTTTGCGACTATATGGTGCTACTGAAATTTTTCACTTAAGCTGATTTTCACACTATCTCTATCTCTGCTACTGGCTCTGCTGCCTCTGGATCTACTACTTGATCATTTGCTAGATCAAACTCAAAAACTGCCATTGGTGTTGGTTCTTCAACAGATGCTTCCACCTTGACTATTGCCTCTATCCTTGCTTCTGATGCTACTAATGGTTGTGTTCGAACTGGTTGGTGTTGTTGTAATGTATTCTTTGAGGCATAGTAATATAGCTGGGAGGCATACTATAGCTTGGCTTTATGATTGTATTACTAGCTTTGTCTGTATGGCTTAGTTATATAGCTGGCTTACTGGCTTTGTATGCCTGGTGTCTGGCTTGGCTGGCTAGTGACTCACTGGCTACTGGCCTAGCTGGCTATGGTGATGTTGCTGGCTCTGCTACTGGACCTAGAACTTAGGAGGTAAATTCCTCTTCCTTATGGTCGAGCCTGCTTGCGCATCCTTGCGTTCATAAATCAAAGTCATATAATAGAACAACCTGCCTTTCTTCTTCTTTCTCTTCTTGCTTTTTCGGCCTTCCTATTCCTTACGGGTATGACGAGATAGACGACCTGGCTGGCATTACATGATCGCTTGCTTGCTGGATGTTAACTTGCTTCTCACCGACCTGGCTTTCTTGCTCGTTTACCTACATTATGATTAGTATTGCTCTCATTCTGTTGATCACGATTTCACTTTATCTTAACGAATTCGACCTTTCAAACTTACTTACGAGCCACCAAGACCTGGGGACCTGCCTTCAATTGTTGTATCCCTGATACCACTTTACTTACTTTTGACCTTGCAACCTGACCGCCTTCAACTTATATTGACCTTGTGGCCTGCCCTCTCGATTGATACCTATCCGTCTATATATCTCCCTCCTGAGATCTTCTCCCTCCTATCCCTTTCAAACTACAAAAGTCATCCCACCTACTAAGGACGTGAATCTCAAGCCGTTTCCACCAAGCCCAGTTACACCTGATGTAGTTCAACGCCCCCCACAGTTCTTGAATTGCCCAGTTCCCCATATCCACGATACAATATGGAGAGTGCATGTTTACACCCAATGAGACACGATGGACACAGTTAGTTCAACAAATTCCAGTTATCCATTTTTCCTTTTCATCACGTCTCCTTATGTTAGGTGAGATGCATTCATTAGATGGGCGGGGCTACTCAATTGAGCTGCTGGGTAGGGATTCTTGGCTTATAGGCTAGGCTTACGTGCTGCTTAGCTTGGCTCCCAGGCTCAGTTGAGCTTATAGGCTTGGATACTTTGCTTTGCTACTCGATTGGGCTACTTGGCTGGGTTACTTCGCTTGGCTCCCGGGCTCGGTTGCTCGGTTGTGCTCTGCTCAGTTATGCTACTTGAGGTCTGATATAGAACTCTGAAAGATAGGAGTTCTCAAATTTTGTCAGAATTTCTAGAGCATTTAGCTCTGGTTGTTGATTAGCATAATATTTGCACTATTTACTTCCATAACTTCTCACGATTCAATGGTATTCTGTTAATGAAATATTATGCTTCTCGTGGGGATAAGTACACCATCAAACCACTTCTGAGGAACCTTAGGCTTTACGAGTTAGCTGTGTATCGGGAAAGAAACTGGTGTTATGTTTCAGAGACTCATACACTCTGCTCCCTAGTAGTCTGGGTACATTGGCTAAGACTTTATATCTGCAGTTAGGTTCTAAAGGCTCCATCTCACATGACGAGGTGCAAGTGTCGAATCTTCAGACTCTTAGATCACTATTATTAGATTACATGAAACAAGATATTCGTCTGTTAGGTGGGGTTATGCGGAAATCTCAAGAGATTTATTAGACTCAATACAAACTGGATATCACCACTTGCTTGACATTGTCAAAGCTAGCTATTATCATTTATCATATGAGCTATTATGATCCAAAGAGTTGGCCTATCCATATACCAAGTCTGAATGAAGATAATTTATTCGGCGTGGGTACTTTGGTGGCCATGTGGATGTTTATATCCCATATGGGGAGAATTTGTACTACTACGACGTGAACTCCTTATATCCATATATCATGAAAACATGTCATATGCTGGGTGGAGTACCTGTCTGGCATGGTGATTTGGAAGGCCAGGAATTTTCCAACTTGTATGGCTTTATTGAGGCTTATATAGTGTGTCCTCGTACCATTACTCGAATTTTGTTACCCTATAGGGATCATAATAATACTTTACTTTTTCCTGCGAGGAAATTTGTAGGTGTGTATTATAGCGAAGAGTTGAAATTTGCGTAGGACTTGGGTTACAGGATTCACCCCCTAAGGGGATACTTGTTTGATAAGATGCCTAGTCCTTTCGACAGTTCTATGTCATCCCTCTTTGGGAGAAGACAAGAAGCTAAGAAAGCTGGTGATGATGCAATGGCGTATGTCTACAAGATACTAATGAACTCGTTGTACGATAGATTTGGTATCAATCCACAAAGTACTATCACAGAGGTCTGCAGTAGGGTAAGATATGATGATTTGATGAAGAGGGACAATTTGATATTTAGTGACAAGCTTAGCGATCATTACTATATTGTCAATTACGTGAGCAATACAACAGATGTATCCAACTCAGACTGGAATCCTCCTAAGATATCGGTTGTTCAATTGGCCGCAGCTATTATGGCATGTTCTTGTATTCATATGTATAAATACATTTCAAAACCTGATTGTTACTACATTGATACTGACTCAGCGATTCTAGGAAGTCCTCTTCAAGAAGAGGAAATCTCTTCCATTGAATTAGGTAAGGTCAAGATGGAGTACTTTGTCAAGAAAGGTATCTTCTTAGCTCCTAAGAGTTATAGCTTATTAACTCCAGATGCTGATGATATAATTAAGCATAAAGTTCCTGCCAATGACATAGTCAATGTTGGATGCTTTGAGTCACAATTAGCAGATATGTCTAGAACTCAGTAGGTCACCGTTGCCTCTCACTTCCGAATAGGTTGGCAGACATTCAACATAATGAAAAAGGAGATCCAAGTCAACCTTGGAATCAAAATGGGTACCAAAAGGGAGCCAGTCTATGATAAGAACAATGTGTGGGTAGACACAAAACCTAAGGAGGTAATAGACTTCGGTGGTCAAGAAAGCACTATTCTCAAATTTGAAAATCAAATTCTTTAGGAGCAGATTGCTAGTCTTCAGGAGTAGTTAGACAAGAAAGAATCTGCTCAGAGTATTGCTAGTCTTCAAGAGCAGTTGGACAAGAAAGATAAAGAACTTGCTAAACTCCGTGAATCTCTTCAATCGAAGTCTGTGATTCCTTAGGTACCAGTGAGACTCCCTATTACTGAATCCCCAAGATTAGAACCTACTAAGTTCAAGCACCCTACAGAGGGTAAGAAGTTGAAGTCGGATAAGAAGCTCCGAAGGGAGCAGCGCTGAAGGGATAAGAAGGCTAAGAAGGTTGATAAGTCTCCTCCGTGTAAGTAGCAAGATACAGCTTGGTTGCTAGATACAGCATGGTAGCATGGTACTTTCCCTCCTTGTTGAAGTTTCGGCTACTTGCTTTCACGCAAGTCACTATCATCAAAGAACTCCCTTCAATGAGAATACACCTTGCTCTGACTCATTCCCTCCTAATTGATAGCTCGATGAGAAGCCCTATCTAAAATAGAGATAGGAACAAACATGTACCTTGGGGCGGCTATGTCATTTCCTCACATAGCCGAGGTAAAGGAAGGCGGAGGATGCCCAGATTCGAACTGGGAAGAACGCTAGAGCGCATGCAGCCAATGTAGATCATCCCCTTTGGTAACGCAGTTCAAGGTTTCCCTCTACATCTGCAGGAAGGCTACCCTTCCAATTCATTACCATTGCAGGAAGGATAGCCTTCCAAATCATTACCATTTCATTTTCATTATCAACCACTTGGCTCCCTTCTCATGCAATTTGAAATATGACGGAAAGTGGAGAACTCAGTGTCAATGTCAATAGGCCCAGATCTCAGCTCGCAACTTTCTGCAGCGTCTAGTAGTGTGGTGGCCATTCTGCCCATGGGCATAACATCGAAAAAAGGAGGGGAGTTCCACTCCACCACACGTAGTTAGGAGTAGAACTCTTCTGATAGTAGGGTGGCAGGTATTTTGGCTAGAGTCGGCACCAAGATGACAGGTGTGTTGATCTCATTTCGGAACGTGTGTTCTCCTCTTTCTCCCCATTCATAAAGCCCAAGCTGTCCATCCAAGAGGTGGATCACGTTGGTCCTGCACGAGCTCTCCTCCTCTGCCCAGTCTGAGTACGTGGAGTCACCGATTCCATCAACAATTGTCACCTCCCTCAAATTATCAACCCCCTCCCAGTTGTTTAGGCAGGGAGGAACGAAGCAAACCTTTAGCGCCTTTTTGAGGAGTCGTATGAATCCAGGGATTTCGCCTTTAACCTGGCCTAATAAGAGGAGTTGTTCGTCCCGAAGGGTGCACGTAAGTTGGAGGTTGTATCCGAGCCACTTTAGCAGATCGAACCTTTCCGGCCTGATCTCTTCTGTGGAATAGGGAGAAGGTGCTCCTAATGCCTGAACATATTGATGAAGCCTGCTCATTCGGCTCGGGTTCGGCTCAGATAACTTGCCATCCCCTAAATAAATAATCGCGCTCTTCTAGCATACTAGATGCCTCTATATTTTGCCTAGCCCTAGGGGCTTCGATGAATCCCGTGTAACTTGGGAGTTCATAAGCCCTTGCTGAGGGCAAAGTTTTGTCTTTCCTTTTCGATGCCTTGCTAACGGTCATTTTGGCTAAGTGAAATCCAACTTTTTTGGTTGTCGCATACCGGCGGGCTTCGTACCCCTCGAGAGACATCCCCCATATGTGAATATCCACGTCGCCATAGACATCAAGGTCGGGGAACATGGAGCAAACCTTCCCCCGACCTTTCACTTTCATGAATTGCACTTGGCCCACAATATGTGGATGGAACTCTTTTAGCAACATAATTTTGATATCGTTGTAGGTGTATACCAGATTCTTTATCCCAATTAGATAGGTCATAAGCGCAGGGAAATTCGGGATACTAAACTGCGGATCCTTTGTTTCAACGACTAGGACGCTTTCCACTCCCCAATATAACCCGAGAATCATATTGATCATTCCCTGGGGAGAGATGTACGTGCGCATCGACACAACCAGAAAAAGGTACAGTGGTTTTTTGTTACAGTTTGTTTTGTGACAGGCAGCCATAAGTGTGTTTCGGGTGTTTTTCGCCATTATCAAAAAAGAGATGCTCTTGTAGCAACTGAACGGAAGAGAAAATCCATGAGATTCTCTATGAATTATGAGAAGTAAGCTTAGGGTTGAACCTCCCAGTAGTGACCCGCATTTCTCCACCCCACAAATAGTTCGGTAGTCCAGAGGTGGGGGAATCCATCAATATCAATATCTTGTCCATTCCACTCTGATGAATGAGGGAGATTCAAAGCATATATTATATATGTCATTATGCAATCGAGATCTCGAACTAATTGGTTCATTTCAACCAGCGATTCTAGTGATTCCAGTCATGAATAAGATAGATTATATATGTCATTATGTGATCGGTTCATTCATTATATATGTCATTACGCTCCTACCTACAAGCCCTCTAACCTGCCAAGCCATCTCACCTGCCAAGCTTGGTTCATGGTAGTGATATTATTAGCTGGTATCTAGGTTCAGAGAGAATTGGTCTAGCTATATATAGAGAAAAGGGGTTCAGTGGGATAGGTCTACTAGATGGAGATAGAGTTCGATGGGGATAGGGTGAGTTCGTCTTAGCGGTCTGATTTTGATGGTTGGTATGGGTGCTAGGGATAGTAGGGATGGATGGAATGCTTGCTTGCTGGATGGATAGTTGTCAGAGTCTGCCTGCTGTATTTGATGAGTTAGCAGAGTAAGATGTATGGAGATAGAGAGAGTTTAAGTGGTCTAAGCGGTATGAGTATGATTCTGATGGTTGGGCTAGAAGGTCTGGATGTTGAGATGGGTAGAAGGTTCGTTGGGTAGTATGGGCTCATAAGGTAGGTTGGAGTGTTGTGTAAGATGGTTGTTTCCTCTGCCTGCTGGAATGATGGTTGGAATGCAGTCTGCTTCCTTGATTGACTGATTGATTGATTTCAGTCTACCTCCTTGCTTTATGGATAGATTGATGGAGCTTGTTAGAATGAGCTAGGCATATATGCTTTGATTGGTTGAGTGTCTGCTTTTTTGATTGGTTCAATAAGCTCGGTATATCGTTAGATAGATAGTGATGTTAGTGGATGTTTCCATAGGGAGGAGCTAGCTGTGTTCTAGATGTGTATAGCTAGATAGAAGGTAGGATGGGTATAGAGAGAGATGAAGTTAGTATGAGCGGTTTGGAGTATGAGCAAAATGAGTCTGAGTATGATGGTTGGGGATAGAGCACTCAATTCCTATAGTATGAGTGGTCCCAACCTAAAATCAGACCCACTCATTCTAACTAAGATGTTAGGGACCCAGAAT